>JH719972.1:495062-793356 GCA_000231845.2 Tetrahymena malaccensis 436
CCCCCACCTTAGTACTAACCCAGCCTTAAGGCGCTTAACTTCGGAGTTCGAATGGGATCCGGTGTTTTCACCTTAGTATGGCCGATAACAAAATATATATGTATGAATGTCTATTTAAATTATTTTAGATTTAATTTTATTTTAAGAATAAATTTAAAAATAAATATTCGTTTTTATAATAATTAATTTATGAATAATAAGGCTATTTAAAAAATATGATAGATAACTTTAAACTTATTGGGTTTTTTTAATTTATTTTTTTTGCTTATGAAATATTAAAATAAGCAATTTGAGATATGTTTTTAATATATTTTTTTATGCTTAAGAATTATCTATTAAAATATAAATTAAGTAAACACTTTTTAAAAATAAAAAATTATATTAAAAGAATCTTTCTATAACCAAAAGATAAATACTAAAATAAAGAGACAATGACAATTAAAGAAAAGATAATACATAAATCAGAAACTTTTTTTAATTATGTTAATCCTAATTCTATAGAATTAATTTTTACAATTCACTCATTTAAACCATCTATTAACATGAAAAAATTAATATAATTAATTATCTAAATAGTATTTTTATTAGTTAAGTAGAAACTTTAATTACAAAAGAGGCTATCAGAATAAGAGTATCTTTTAGATTTCTGAATTGGTATTAAATAATATAAATCAACTAAATAAAAAATATTAATTATTATTTAAACTTAATAAAAGACTTAAAAAATGGGATAGAGTTAGCTAAAAGAAATTTAAATTGACCCAAAACGCCCTTGGTAATACCTCTTATAAAAAGAAGTATCATGGCACTAAGTGTAATAAAAGGTAGAATCGGCTGCACTACTTTCACCTTATATTACTCCTGCAGGTTGGTATGTTTGTCCAGCAAATACCTCATTGGAAATTTTAAACGAAATAAATAACGATATAGAATATAATGTTGAAGTTAATCTAACATCTTTATCAATCGATTCTATTATTCCTGAATTTTTTGAGTTAGTAAATTAAAGGAAAAAAGGAGAAAAACTTCCAAAGATAAAATCAGTGAGTGATTAAATTTTAAAATAAGTGAATTCATTTTTAAAAAGTAGAGGTTCTACTTGTAATTGGAGTTAAGAACAATATGTAAAAATATTAAATAATAATTTATCTTTTGTTTCTTCTACCTTTAGTAAAGATGCTCTTCCTTCTAATGATAAAATATCTATTGAGCTAATTTATGGACTTGTGATTTCACACTACGGAGAAGTTGTGCTATAAAATTGCCCATAGTTAGCAGTTTTAATGGTGTGCATTCCTTTAGTAAATGGTTTGAGAGAATTCAAAAATAAAGATTTCATTAATAGCCAGCCTATTACAAGAAAAATGCGTAGTTTGGAAGAAGTTATAATCAAAAAAAAGAACTTACCAGTTCCTTAGGAGTTTTACAAAAAAAAATATGAAAACACTGAAGAGCTGAATGAAGACTTAAAATAAATAATGAAATAAATAAAAACTGAGGAAGAAGAAAAAAAGATCAAAGTATGCAACAAATCTTAGTTTAAGCGTTTAAGAAATTTAATTCATTAGCTTGATACGAAAGTGAGCGAGAAGCAAGAAAAGTATGTAGTAAGAAAAGAAATTGTTTCAGAGCATCTTTACTTCTCATAAGATTACAGAATACATTCAGACAAAAGTTGGGAAATTATTTTTTATGAAGGTCTTAAGTAAGCTTTGAATCGTATCCCTACTGACATAGGTGTTTATAATAATTCTACTCTAAGAGATCCATCTAAACACATAGTTACAAAATTTCTTAACGAATAGAACCCAGAATTATAAGAACATATTCTCAACAATAAACATTTAGCTGTGTCAAATCTTTAAAATTTGGCTAAAATAGTTAAAAGTGCTCGTAAACTTGGCTACTTTGTCTCTGATTGGCAAAACAAATTAGCTAGAAAGTGGTCAAATTTGAGAGCTTAAGTTTTGAATACAATTAAAATGTAATAATAACAAGAAGAAGAAACTGCTAAATCTATCATCGTACCTCCTCCACTTTAATATTGCTTAGCTTTGGATCTTAATCCTGAATCACATCCATTTAGCTTTACTTATGGCAGACAACAAGGTTATTGCGTAGATTATAATAAATCTTTGTAATGGTATTTATATTCATGCAACAGTAATGAAAAAGCATATTTTTACAGTTTATTAGAAAATCCTTATGTCCATGAAAAATTTTACTTTTTACTTGAAATTCCTGAAAATTTACGTGCTATCCCTTATCCATTGAGCTAAGAAAAAGAAAGAGAGATTATATCAAAAATAGATGAATGGATTGTAAAGTAGGCAAATAACTAAACTTAATCATAAGTAGTTGCAAATATTAATAAGTTTATTGATAGTAAAATAGATTAACTCCCTTAATATTTAAAGTAAAAGACTATTGAGCAATTAAAAAAAAAGATTAACGTGATTGGTTTATTCGATTGCATATTTTAAGTTTATCTCCCCGAAGAAGTCTATATGGATAAAGTCTAACTACCTTTCCCAAAATATGCAGATTAACAAATTTAATAAAATGATGTTGTTGGAAAGCTTAACCCCCTCAATTAAAATGCTTCTTTTGATCAACAACTATTAGGATTTTGGGGCCCACCAAAATATGGAGGAAAGATATAATGATCTACATATTATAAAAAAAATTTATTTATATTTGTCATTTCATATTAATTTTATATATTTCTAAAATGATCTAAAGAGAGTAAAAAATAAAATATTTTGTTAAATTTCCTCATTAATTTTTATTTTTAAAACTGCTTGAATCTATAATTTATTTCTCAACAATTAAAAATCAATAATTTGATAATCTAAAATATTAATTATTTATCCTAATATAAAAATTGTTTATATGAATTTCAAGAAAAATTGATGATTCTTTTAACAATAATGAAACTTTGATTATGAGGATAATTATAAAGGCATCTAAATAATTTAAATAAGCTAATTATATTGAAGTTTCAAATACTGAAGTACTTAGAAATTATTCATTCATATATTTTTATTTTTTACAATTCTTTGATTAATTTTCTCAAAAAATTTTGAAAAATACATTTGATGAATGATGTAAAAAATTAATAATATCTTTATTTATAAAAAATAAATTTTATTTAATATCTTTTCACCCTTTTATATTAAAAAATTAGAAAATCAATCATTAAACTACAAATTTTTAAAACCATTCTGTAAAATTGTTAGTTTTTTATTTTCTTGCATCATTCAAAATTGAAATTTGTATTTAATGAAAAGTTTTAAAATGAATGGTTTATATTTAGTTAATTAATTTTTTGAGGTTAATAATGCAATCAACTTATTATACATATACCAAAAAATAAAAGCATTATTTAAATGCTTATCTTTATCAAATGACTAACTAAGAGTAATTAAATTAAAGAAAAACTAATACTTAAAGGTATTCTTTTGATACCAAAAAATTGTAATTAAATATTATTATTAAATTTCTAAAATACTAAATGTATTATTACTTAGTTACTTTAGATTTAATATAATTAATATCATAACTAATAGCAACATTAGATATTTTAGCTTAAATAGAGAACTAAATAAACACTTAATCTAAACTAAATTCATATTTTTAAGATAAGAAAGTTTAAAATATTCCTTTTTTATCATAGGCATCTTATTTATAATGGATTAAATTCTTAAAAATACATACACTAATATCCCTACTTGCATAAGTGATGCTCTAAAAGAGCTATATCTTAATTAAAAAAAACTTTAGGAGGAAACAAAGGGAGTGGTTTCATAAACTAAAAGTCTTCTTAGCTCTTATGAAAAGGATGTAAACTCATTAAGGAATGAAGTAAATATTGGCCAAATAAATTTTAAACTATATTGCCAGACCACAACAGATAAGTTAGAGAGCATCAAAAATAATTTATCAAATGAGGTTTATATGAATATAATTAAAAATGAAGATTGGTAAAAGCAATTAGAAAAAAGAATATTTGAAGATAATTTAGGATGGAGTGAGGGAGCTAATCGTAAGTATACATAATTTAAACATTTTTCTAGTTTTTAAAGAGTTTTTTTAATATTCATCAAGATGTTACAGATGCCTTGAAATAAATTGAGCGCTTTTAGAGTGATTTTCGTGTTTTCAAATAAACAATTAACGAATAAAAACTTGATATTTGTTCTTTTAAAGAATACCTGCTAGATAATATTAAAAACAATAATGATTTGATTAAGTAATTATCTAAGAGTCTTAAATTAGACCAAGCAAAATAAGAAAATGATAAACAAAAGTAATATATTTAAGATTTATTTAGTTTGTAGGAGTAAAAAAATGCAAAATTGTAAGAAATCGAATAATTAATAAAAAATAAATTCGAAAATTACATGGATTAAGTTAAGGAATGTTCTGAAAAATTGAATAAGTATATTTTTGATAATGACAATTATGTAAGCAATCTTTATAAGCATATATTTGATGTAAACAAAGACTTTAGATCAATAAAAGAAGAAATAGATGAAAAAAGGAAAAGTTTTGAAACAGCTGTATCAGAGTTTTAAAAGGGTATTACAACAAATAGTAAATATGATAAAAACAGCGACAAAATTAGTCAACCTTAAAGTTAAAATTAGAAAACAGTAACAGGTGAAGTAGATAATAAATTTTTAATTAGTGAGTAAAAACAAAAAAAACTAGAACAAAAAAATTAAGAACTTTTTGATGAACTAAAGAGTTTAAAAGAAAGCTATTAAAACTAATTTATATCATTCAAGTAGCAAATAGATTAAAAACAAGTATCCTTTTTAGATTAAATTAGAGAAGATATTAAATAATCCTTACAAGTCCACATTTAAAATATATAAGAAAATTACTTTGAACCCCTGATAAATATACGAAATTAAATAAGCCCAATAAACTAATATGAATTTGAGGGTTAAGAAGAAAATTTTGATGCTTAATTAAACAAAAAAAATTATAGATTGCAAAAAAATCAAAAAACAATTGATGAAGAAGAACAAAAATCTGAATAAAAAAACAGTTTGAAGAACACTTCCGATGGTTCATAAATTTAAAACAAAGAAGAAACATTTAGCACAATAAGGAGCTAACCCTAAGAAGAAGATGATGATGAGATGTATTTAAAGTAAGGAAATAATAAAAATGCTAATAACTTAAATAAAACAATAAAAGTACTTGAAGAGAATACTCCTGGTTATGACATGAATGGTCAATAACAAGAAAATAATAAATTTAATTCCAAAAAATCAAGTATTCATAATACTTCTTAGCAATACTCGAAAAGAGAACTTGCTCACAAAGAAAGTATTGACTTAGTTGATGTTTATAAGGTAAAAAACACTTCTCCAGAACCATCTCCTTTAAAAGCTAAATATTCTAACATATAACAAAACAAAGGAAATTAATCTAATTCCTCAAAAGGTGAAATGTCTAAAAATAATGTTACTGTAGCAAGTTTCAAGAAAAGAAAATCTGTAGACAATTATTCTCAATACATTCAGTAGAATAGTCAAGAATCTTAAGAAAATTTTTAATAAAATTTATCCTACTTCTACACTGAGCAAGAAGAAGATATTTTAAATTAAATAAACTCTAATAATAAAAATCATTTGCATATTTCAAAAAGAAAATCACTTTAGACATAATAAATGTTTAGAAATACACCTAAGATGTAAGGGGGATCAACTATGCTGAATAAAACACTCCCAGACTTATCTTTTGACAACTCAACAAGCCCTAATAAAAAATGGCCTCCTCTTGAAAACGCAGGAATCCATTAAAAGATTTAAAATATATAAATAAAAAACTTGAATAGCACAAATTATACAGTAATGTCTCACTCTAAATAAAATAAAATGAGTATTTTAAATTTGAGCTTAGACTTTATCAATCCTCAAGCAATTTAAAACTAACAGAATCTATCTTAATCTTAAGCAAATGGATTTGGAAATATAGGTTCTTTTTCTAATCAACTTCAAAATATTCACTAACCTGTTCTTCAACTTGCAAATTATGGCAATAAAATGCCATAATTAAGAGCTTAAAAATTAAGTTCTAATAATCCAAATAAAGATTCTAACTTGTAACGTCCTTTTAGCTAATAATCTCATAGAAATTCAGCTGGTGGAATATTCATTAACAAATCTTAAAATAAAATATAGAATAGGCCAAAAACATAAGAAAGCATTCAAATAATAGGGCATAAAAAATGATTATTTCAATATCTCAATATATTTCGTAAAAATTTCCAATTATATATAATGTATTATAATTACTATTTCATATTTTAAAAGTTTTATTTTAGACACCAAATGCCAATTTAAATTATTTTATTTTTATTGAAATTAGTATAATAGATTTGAATAAAAAAATATGATTTAGAGTTTATGATAAAGCATCAATTTTAAATTTATATATCTTTAAATTAAATTTTGTAATAACTTAATGCTCTGATGAAAAAAGTTATACTGCTCGATTAGCTCAGCTGGTTAGAGCATGCGGCTGTTAACCGCAAGGTCGTAGGTTCGATCCCTACATCGAGCGCTTTTTTATTTAAAAGTAGATTTTAATTAATAATTTTTTTACAATAATTAATTTTATATGGTAAGAATAAAATTTGAATTAGAAAATAATTTTAATATTTTGAGATTAAGTTAATTCTATAGAAAAAAGATTTGTTTAAAGATTCAACTTTTATTTATATTTTATTAATTTTTTTCTGCAATTCCCATATTTATTAAGAAATAAGAAAATAAAACCAAATCTTAAATAAAAATTATTAAAATATGAACTTAATTTGATGATTTAGCAACCTTGAATAAAGAGTGATTGCTATAATATTTTGATTTGTAGTGCAGTAAATAAATGAAAAATGAGTTTTTGCAAATATGTATGCAATTCTATTTATTTTCACACTAAAAATTCATAAAAGGAAATGGTATTCCATCAAAATAATTAAATTAAATTTTAATTAATAAATAGATAATTGTTAGTAAATTTTTGAATAAATACAGTAAAGTAGTTTAAAGAAGAAAGGAGAACAAGCAATTAATAAAATTATAAGCAAATATACAGCAGCATATCCTATCAAATTTTAAAAAAAGATCATAGCAAAAATGCAATACTAGCAGACTAATGAATAGATATGTATCACCCACAACAATATTACTAACTACTTTTGTTTAAGAGAGGGTATCAATGTTGACCATTTTGAAAACCTCCTCAAAGTTGTATTCATGATAGACGGCAACATACTTGGTTTAAAAAGCTAAAAAAGTAAATAATTGCATTTACTTTATTAGATATTTTATTAACTGAATTTTTGCTTTTCACGAGGATTTATGCTTAAATTTCTAAATAAATGAACTTAGGGATCAATTTGCCTTTTTAAATCATTATCATGCCAACTTTATAAATTTATTATTTTTATAAAATTAGCTGGAATCATTTATGATATTGGAGAATTCTGCAACTAAAATTACTTCTAATTGAGTAATGAAACTTTCTAGCTAATATCATCTAACGTTCAGCTAGGTTCTCCTCTAAACTCAAATCCTACTCGCTAAAGCTCTAATATAAGATCTTATTCTAATTTGAGTTAATCTGTTCCTAAGCAATAAAAATCTAACCACAAGCCCTCCTCTAGAAATAAATCAAATGATATACCATCTCATATTTAGCAGAAGCTTACTCATCGTTATTCAATCAAGGTAAAGCAAACTTTAATAAGGAATTAATAGCATAAAGAAATTCTGAATCTCTAAATGAAAAATTACTATAGTTATAATGAACAAATGGAAGCAAATACATATTGTTGGAATATTTAATATTAATTAAAAGATAAAACTTTGAATTTTTATTAAAAAATAAATCACATATAATTTTTTATAAATAAAATAAAAGAGTGCCAGCAAATATAGTGATGAACCATGCCAATTTTTTATTGAGGATTTCGAAGTCTTTATGACACTTCCTGGAAAGGATAATCCTGAATACTTATTTTGTTTCTTCTTATTTGATGACACTCAAACTATGAAGCAATACGGACCTCCTGTTTGCAAATCATATTCAAGCAACTTTCCTTCTGTAGATTTTTACTACTCTTTGTACCCTTCTAAAAGATCGAGATCCCCTTTCTAACCCTCTGATAATATTATGTTATTTAGTATATTTTTAACACATTTCTCAAAAAAGCAAATTAACAGCTATTATTTTATATATTATTGTTTTTGGAAAAACCTTTCTTAGGAAAAGATTTTCTTCTTTTATAATTAATTATCAATTATTACATGTTATTTTAATAATTAGGTTTTTATCAAGGTCATAATATTATCATTGAAAGAGAGTTAGCTCTTTCATATGATTCTTCAGAGGAAATAATAAAAGCTATGAATTAGTATATTTAAAAGCATGACTTATTCCACTCAAAGAGCGATAAAAGAATGTCTAATAATTTCAATGAAGATAATACATACACAGAGAATAGCTTCCAAATGATCAATTAGCTAGGGTCTGATTCTAACTTTCAGAGAAGAGAAGGAAGCTTTTCTGAGTAGCTTTAATAATTAAATAAAAAGAATATATAATTTAACTTATTTTTAGTATACCAACAAATTAGGATAATGTTTTCGATATTATTGAATGCTTTTCAAAGAACTAAATTAGAAAGCACTTTACTGATGACTAATTTAAAGATTTACTCAAGCTAGTCCGCAAAAATAGCAAAAAGATTAACAATATATATGAATAATTCAAAGTTAGTAATGATTATGAAGAACTTCTAGGTAGTCTTCGCAGCATACTAAATGTTCCATTGTTACAATCCACTAACATTCTCACATAAAATGGAAATTTTAACATTTTATAATCTTCAAATACAAATAATATTCTTAAATGTTTGAAGAACGATAACAACAACATTAACAATAATTAAGCTTCTCAAAAAAGAGTAGATTCTAAATCTCAAAAAAAAGCTGTGCCTAATGAAATGAGTTTTGATGTGTCTTCTAAAGAAAAGTAAATATACAATAATGAAATAAAAACTAAAACTAAATTTCATTTTAATTAAATTATAGAAAATTAGATTTATCAACATTAAAAGGATTAAGAATATTTTTGAAAACAGAAAACACAGTTGAGAAATTGGGTAGCAATGTGCTCGAAAATAGGGAAATAGGGTATTTGGTATACGGTTTAAAGCAAAATAATTAGGAGTTGTTAGAGTTATTGCATAATTTGAACACATACACTAAATAGAAAGTTATTTTAACTATATTAAAAGCATACTGCTCTCAACAAGTGCAAAATATTTTAAGTGCAAAATTTAATAGCAAATAGCTAGACATAATCAAAGAAAGTGAAAACGAGAAAGATTCTCCTATCCAAGCTGCTTTCCTTAATTGGATGGTACTGGGAAATTTAAATGATCTTATTTCAATTCTTGAAGAAAATGTTAAACTGAAAAAATATCCTTCAATTCTAAAAAATAAAAAAGGAGTAAATAATTACGAATAAAGATTTTTTATGTATTTCTTAATTAATAAATTACTTTTTTAAAAGAAAATAACAATTGACGAATAAGCTTTAGGGTAATTGTAAAAGGTTGTTGAATAATTTGATTATTCTCCATCTTAAATAGCAAGAGAATAATAATATGTAGAATTAAATGGAAGTGCTATCTCATAGCAAACACATTCTCTCTTTTAACAAACTAAAGAGCCAGAAACCCCAACCTACGTTTTTAGATATTCTTAATATGCAAGCCGTCAAAAAAAGCTAAGAAAGCCAACTTTTACACTTAATTCAAGATTAACATAAGAAAATGTAAATGAGGCTCTTGAAGAATAATTAACAAAAGAGTAAGATTAAATCAACCTTCAGAAATAATTAGAATTGTACTTCTCAGCACAAAAGACCTATAAAGATGAATAATATGTAAGCATTCACTTAAAAATAAACTTTAACTTTAAAAAAAAATTTTTATGATAATATAAAAAAAACAATATGTTTTATAAACTCATTTAAATTAAAATTTATTGAATGAAACTAAATTCAAACCTTTTTAAAAAACTGAATAGTATAATTTATACAGAAATCTTTTGAGCTAAAGTTATATTGGATAAGATATTATGAAAGAGCTTGAAGATGCATACGAATTTAATTATGTTCCTTTTTACTTTGTCCTAGAAGCCTTTAGGAATACATCAAATGTAGAAGAGGAATTATAGTAAATTTACTTTTTCTAATGCAAATAAAAATATGAATTTATTTAATTCCTTATTTTTTAATAAATAAATAGAGATGCATTAAAATAATTTAGGGATTTAAAAACTAAAATAAAGCATTTAATTAACTTTGAGTCTCCAATATGTTAAGACAAGCTAACAAAATATAAAGGATTTTTGGCAAATATAGCATATTTATATGTAAATTTAATTTATTCATAAGCTATGCTAACTTATTTACTTATTAGTGCCAAGAAATTTAAATAGGAGAAAGAACTTTCAAAATATTAAATCATTTATTTTTGAGATAAGAAATAAATGTAATAGCTGCTTATGAGCTATTTTGCATTGATTTAAATATTGATGATTTTTTAGAAAATGTAAAACTTATTGAATAAGTTCACTTCTTCAAGCATACTATCGAACTATCAGAATTTGATCAAACTGATGAAGATATGGATTTAATTAACGTTATTATTTATCTCTTAAAAAGTACTGACATAGCAAGCTAGAATATACAAGTTATTGAATAAGTAAATAATTAAATTTTTAAATAAAATACCTATCTTATATTTTCAAAATCTTAAAAAAACGTAGGTTGTCAAGTATGGAGATAGAGATTTATTAAAAATTTTTAATGCTTTCAAGCAAAAAAAAGCCTCTGACATTTCTGTTTTATTAAAACAAGTAATGAACTTCGCAGAATACAGAGCTTCACGTATGGACTTTTAATTAATATCAAATTAAAAACAGAAAAAATATCTTTTTAAATCAATAATTTAATTTTTTTATATTAATAAAACCAATTCTTTAATTTTTTTTATTTAAAAATATCATATTAAAATAGAGGTTTAGCAAATTGAAGAAAACATAAATAATTAAAAACAGAGAGAGGAAACATAGAAGAAGATTCAATTCTAAATTGATGTTCTTTATACTATTTAACCTCTATTAAAAGAAGTCAAATACATCAAGATTATTGAAGATGTAAATAAACATTTTTAAGCGTTAATTCAAATTTCAACAATATTCTATTAAATTAAATTTAGCTAGTAAATGAATAGCATAAAATAACGTAAAGTGCCTTTGAAGTCTACGACTTCTCTAAAGATAAATAAGATTTCGTTGAAACTATAAGTTTAATATATCAAGCCTATTATACAAGGTAGCTCAAAGATACAGTTAAAATGCATTTGTTTGATTTAAAGCAGCCCAAAGATAAGGTAAAGACTTTTTAGTTTTTGAAAAATTTCAAATATAAAATTTTTTTCATAAATAAAATGAAATATTAGATCACTTTTATGATGGATTTGATTAAAAATAACGATGTACATATTATGTCTGCCTGGGAATTATATTTAAAATTAGATGATTTGTCTGACTTTAAAGATACAATTAGTATTATATTAAAGAAGCACTTTAAAATTTGAAAGCAGAATTTATTTTAAACTAATCGTTTATTGTATTGTTTAATGTAAAGTAATTATACATTTTTATCAAAATATTTAAAAGTATTCATTTATACATTTGCTCTCTTAATGTTAAAAAATTATCTATTTCTAGAATATTTAAATTAAAATAAAGTTATTTTTAAGATTTTTTACTGGTCTATTTTTTCTAAGATTTTTTTAATGTTTTGAATAGCTATTACATTTGTATCTTTAATTATTTATGATAGCTTTAGAATTTTTCTCACAAAAAAAGTAACACATAACTTTGATTGCTTTAAATAGCTTTGTCCATACAAAAATGTATATTTTTTTATGAATTAATTAATCGAGGTTTTAAATATTACTTAATTTCGTAATAAATCAATTAATAAACAGATCTCGTGTTTCAAAAATTAATTTTAATACATAGATATCAAAAAAAAAAAGAGTTAATTTACTTCATCTCGCAACCAATATAATTTTTAGGTGAGAACATTTCATTTCGTTATTTAATAATATTAAAAATAATCAGATAAATAATAAAGCATAAATCGCTGTAATCAGCATTAATAATACACAAAATAAGATAAGATATAATATAAAGACTTAAATTCCATCTTTACATATTATTATAAAAATTAATATCTGAACAGAGTAGTTGAATTTCATTTTCACAACAATCGATTTCAGTTTTCATGAAAGGATCGCTCATAAAAAAACCATAAATTAGCTAATTAGTAAATCAATTTATTTTCTAATAAACAAATAGGTGATACATATTTTAATTAATAAAAGAGCTGCTATGATAGTTTAGGTGCTTTGCTAGTTAAGAAAGAAAAGTCTGTAAAGGATTGCGAAGTAAATTTATTGACTATTAATGAAATTTATTTGAAATTCCTAAATAATTTGATAAATCTTAGACATAATTTTTAAATATTACTATTAGGGAATATATTAGCTTATTTAAAGTGTGCAAGGGTTTAATGGATTTATTGATAGCTTTTTGAAAGGTTTATCACATGATTAAGTTATTCATGTAAAGTAGATATAATAATTTTGTAGCTTAAGTTATTTTAATTTGTTTATCTAAATAATTTTATGTATAAATAGCTTTGCAGTAAGTTTGAATATAAGAAATACTTAAAGGGTGATATTATATTCAGATAAGGAGATGACCACGATAACAGGCTGTATTTAATATTGTAAGGAAGCGTCATGATTTTTATCAACAGGGATATGGATGATGAAGCAGATAGCGATAAAAAGCATCTTTTAAATAACAAAGACTAATAATAATTAGACTTATTGGAGCCAGAGTCTCCTGTTATTTAAATGTCTTCTTTACTGGCAAAAATTAAAGGCATGAGCAAGAATGCTTTATCATTCATGACGAGAAAGAGTAAGGGCGGTTAGGTACCATATATTACTCCAGAAGAAAAAGAGATGCTTAAAAAAAAATATGGAAATACTACCAGATCAATTGGAAGTGGCAAATATTTTGGTGAGAAAGCACTATTAAACAATGATAAAAGATCTGCTACTATTGTTGTTGATTAGCATTTATCAGAAATGTTAACTCTTGAAAAGAAATACTTTAATGAATTTTTGAGTGGTTTGTAAGAGATTCTGCATAGTAGGAAAAACACAATCACGCAAATATTTCCAGAGATGAATACTTACACACTACAGAAGATGGATAATATGCTCTACTGCTTTCAAGTAAAATTACAATTTGGTCTTTGATTTCATAAAAAGTTTAATTGATTTTTTTCCCATTCCTTGAGAGATAATAAATTTTGAGTTTACACTAAATTTTTTAATTTATTTCGAGGAATTGAGAAACCTAGAAAAAATATGTGATTTTAATTAATTAATTTTTTTATTAAAGATTTGCTTTTTGATCTATTAGCCACTTATTTCATTTTTATCTTACTTAATTTTTTTTTGTGTGTTTACTATAAAAATGATTGTAAACTTTACAAATAATTGATTAGGCCTATATTTTAATTACAAAAAAATATTCATTTTATTTTTAATCTAAACCACGTATTTTACTTTGATTTTTTTGAGAATAAGAGTATATTAATTACTAAACAACTTCTTAATAATTTTGTTAACTAAAATAATTTTAACTATGAAAATAGCCTGAAAATTACACGAAAGGAAATCATTTATGCATAGAGGGAGCTAAAGAAGATAAAATATTCATTGTTTAGGAAGGAGAAGTTTAACTTGAAAAATGTATTAAAATAGAGGAGGAAGTTAGAAATAATATAAAAAGAAAAAATGTTTAGATTAAAGTTAGTATATTATCGTCAGGTGGAGTTGTTGGGGAAGAACTATTTTTGAACGAAAATTACTGCTACTACTACACTTGTACTGTTTTATCGCCCAAAGCTATTATTTTGGTAGGTGATAAAAAAAGTATCGAAGTAAAATTTCCTAACTCGATAAAGTAAATGTTTAAAGCAATGTGGGAAAATAAAGAAAAAATAAGAAAAGAAATTATCGACCAAAGAAGATCTGAAGTAGAAACTGAAGCAAAAAATTATCAATATCGATAAGAAATCAAAATAAATCTTGAAAAGGCTTAGAATTTTTTTGTACAGCATTTAAAAAGCCAGCTTGCTGTGAAATAAGTAACAAAGAGAAACCAGAATACAAAAGAAGAAGGAATAGGATAAATTTCTTCATCTAATAATATATAAATAAAAAGTTAATCACCTAATGTCAAAAATGGTAATATGCCTAGCTTCCTTAATTAGAATTATTCTAATTAGTTGGAGATTTCAAAAGAATAATTAATCCAAACTATGTTAAATAAAAATTCTAATTCAACTAAAAACACTGAATCGCCTAGAGATAATAAACCAAGTCAAATAGATTCATCTAAAATCTCCTAACCAGAAAATTTTATTTACGATTTCGGAAATCAGCAACAGAAAAGATTTACTCCAAAAGTATTAATTAACTAATTTATTTATTGATTTAATTATAACTTTATTTATTTTCATCCCTGAGCTTCTTTTTAAATTATCATATTGAGATAAATATGAATAGAATTTTGAGTTTTTTTATTAGCATTTAATTTAATTGTTTTTTTTTAATTATTAACTAGCTAATAAAAGTAAATAGTGTGACTGAAAAACCTAAATTACCTTAGAACGGAGTAGATATTTCTAAAAAAATTGACTAATATGTTAAGAATTATAAAAATAATTATCTGTTTTCGAAGGATTTAAATGATTCTAAATTGAATTAAAATAGCGATAATAAAGAAATGCAGGTTTCTAATGAAAATCTTAAGGATTTGAGTGATTCATCAGGAACTATTCAAAGCAATCCAAAAATACAAGTTATAAAAGAAAAGAATTCAGAAGAAACAGAGAATATGACTACCAATAATAAACAGCACAGGAGAGGCTCTAAGAGTATTTAAGATTTGACATCTGTTGAGATTCTTAATAACAGTCTTTTAAAGTCTTTATCTTTGCCAAAAAAACAAAAGAGTGAGAAGCTAATTTAATTAGAGCAATTGTCATTTAGAAAGGTATCTGAGAATAGTAACGAATTATAAACTCTCTCGCCAATTTATTATAGTAAAAAAGAAAGTAATACTTATTCAGGTGATAATACTAATTCGTCTGAAGTGAAAAAATCATCCTTTTAAATGTTTAAGCAGCTGTCTAAAATTTCATCATCTGAATTTGTTCTTAAAGCAAAAAAAGTACCTTCTTTGCTTCTTATTGATTAGGAATATTAGAAAAAAAATGATTCTTTAACTGATACAAATAATTTATATTAGCAAAATATTTTAAAATATTGTTCAATAACTCCTTCAGCTGTAAAAAGTGTGGATATTAGTAAGAATAAAATAAGCAATTAAAATAGTATTGATGAGCCTTAATAAGTAAAGTAAACCTCTTTTAGAATAAAATAAAATATCCGCTAACATAGTTTGATTCCTCTAAAACAGGTTTAATACCCTGAATAAGGTTAGGTATATTATACACCAAATAATAATGAGGAGGTATAAAAAAAGAGATCATTTTTAGGCATTTCACCTACTTCTTCTTCTCATGATTTGGAGTTACCAAACCTAAGATAGAATAGTGAATCTTCAAAGTAAATAACTTAAAAAAAGAAGCAAAAAAGCTTCTAGTTCTAGTTCCATAGCTAAAATCAATCTCCAGAAAGATCTCCTTCAGAAAAAGAAAAAGAGAGTTAATAAAATAATTTAAATAGCAGAAAAGTGAGTGAGCATCAAAAATCTCTTTACTTTGAAGATTACTAAAAGGAATAAAAATCATTAAAATCTCTCTCTAAATTATCAAATCTCTCTATCTAAAATTTACAAATGCTACCTGTAAAATCAAATAATAAATAAAATTCAATATCTTAAATGAAATTGGAAAATATTTTCTTGGATAGCAAAAATTAAAAAATAAATTTTTATTCACCACACAATAAAATGAAGAATAATTTTTAAGAATATGGATATCACCAAAGGTCTGAAACATCTAAATTAAACTCCTACTTCTATTTAGAAGAAATTAATAACCATTAAAACGGAGTAGAAACATTAATTAATTTACCTACCAGTGCCTCCTTAATTCCTTAGGCTCCTTTAAAAAATCAGTCTCTTCATAATTTAAGATTAAAATAATTTAAAGACCAAAAGAAAAGTTTAAATTAAAAAAAAGCTTCAAGCCTCACTAAGCTAAATTTTAGTACTCCAAGACTTGAATTTATCATAAATACTAACAAAAAATCTTATGAAATATAATAGCAGCTGCAACAGCAACAATAACCTCAATGATAAATAAATAATCAATAAAAAATTACCATCTTGTGCTTTAAATAGTTAGCCTAAAATAAATTATTTACAAATAGATTTTTTTAAAACTATTTTTGTAATTTCATATAATAATAAAGATAATGATAGTCATATTATAATTGCTGAAATTTAAAATATCAAAATTTAAGAAAGAATATTATTAATTAATTCTTTTTATATTACATAAAATAATTATACTTTAAGATTAAATATTTTAATAAGTACAATAAATTTTATTCAAACGTAAAAATAAAATTTGGTTTTGATAATTTTTATATCATTTCTTTTTTTAAAAAAAAAACAAAATTTTTACTCAAATAAATTCTTCTTCTATAGTTCGATAGGATTGATTAAAAAAATATGGTGCTGTAAAAATATTAAATACATTTTGCTTTTAATTTTTTATTTTTTTAAAAGTTTAATAAAATATCTTAAAACTTCAAATTAATTTGTTTTTTAAAATAAATTTTGAGATAATTATTCACTAACAAGCTTCTGTTAAGTTTTAACTAATGCTAAATCCAGATGATTATTTCTCAGCAAAATAATTTTATCCTTTTCTTTTTTTTGAAAATAATAGGTATAAATTAAGAAGAAGTTATAGGATTTTTTTTAATAAAGGAGGATGGGCTTACAGTTAATTTTTACTTTTCTATTAAATTTATTTTTTTGTAAATTTAAAAAATATTGAAAAGCTATTTTCTGTCAAGCTAAAAAAACAAAATATAAGCTTTTCGTTTTAACGACTATAAAAATATTAGTTGAAAATTATAAAATAATAAATATTTTAATAAGAATATTCTCTAAATCTTCTTTAATTTATAATAACACAAAAAAATAAAATAAGTTTTTAATTTTTTTAATTATCACCTTACAGTATCTTTTCACTCTTCATCATTTTAGAATTTGAGAATAATCAACTGTAGTTCAAATAATCTGTAAAGTAATAGCTTACATCCATTTAACTATTATTACTATGAACGAAGAAGGAAACCAGCTACAAGTTTTTGAATAATAGCAGAGACCATCGAAATTAATAATTAATCCATAAGCAAATATAAAAGGAAAGTTAAAATAGCTTTATTAGAATATTCTTTAGTCTCTCCACTAACAATTGATAAAATTATATAATAATATGTTAAAAGAACACTCATGGTGAATAGCTTGCCAAAGAACCTTAAGATGAAAAATCTTGAGCCATAAAAAAGCATCAATAATTTGACAACCACTGTTAGTAACACTGAGTTTATGATAGATAACATAATATTTTATTCAAAATTATACTGCTTATCAAAAACTATAGATATAGCTAATGAGTGGACTATTCTTAAATAAAAAATTAAAAATCTTAATGAACGACTAATATTTGGATTAAATATTAAAAAGATGCTAAAAAAATTGTGGAATATCATAATTTAAGCCACCATAGAATATCTTTAAAAATTTTAATAAAAATGTTCAAGCTTATTTTTTCTTTCATTGTTAGCAACATTATTTTTATCATCCACATTTTATTTGTTGTTATTTCCTTGAGTATTTAAATCAAATATATTTATATGATTTGCTTATTGGTTTTAACTATTTGGATTAAACTAACTCTTTTTCAAATTCTCTTTAAGATTTTTATTTTAATCTTAATATTAACTTTATTATAAGATTTAATTTTAGGGCTCTGAATTAACATTTAATTTATCAAAGGGCTTAGCATAATTTTAGGCTGATTAATCACCTGCAAAACTATTATTATCTTGTTAATTTTCTAGCTCGTTTTACATTTCATTTTTATCTGTTTATTAAATTTAATCAGCGTTTTGCTCTAAACGATAACGATTTATGATGTCAAAAATACTATTTTTATTATATTAAAAACCTTATTTAGAAAATTTCATACTTGTTGTTGGAGTGATAAATTAGACATCAGAGTTTCTTAAGGCTGAACTTTAAGGACTTAAGATTTATCTATCTAAAATCAAAAATTAGTTATCTTAATTGTTGTCATTATTTTTACGATCTTCTATAATATTCAAATTGCTTACTATTAATTAGTTATTAGCTTAATCCATTGTTCTAGAATTAATTAAAGGAGTATCAGGTATAGGTATACCTTCAATTTATTAAGGTGCTATTTTGTTAGATTGCTTATGCTTTTACATAATAGACTGCTTTTTTTACTTAGAATCTAAGGATAAGCCTTTTATATAAAAGATAATAAAAAGTAAGGTAGCTACAAACATTACCCATACTACGTAATACTCATAAAACGTTTTGAAACTTTCAATATTTTATAATCCCTAACTACTAAAAGCTGTTTCTAAATTGCTATTTGCTAATAAACTTTCTAAGTTTTCTATAATAGTTGTTGGGGATAAGCCTTCGCAAATACATTAAAACGAGTTTGTAGAATTTCTATAAATGCTTTAGCAATTGGTTTTACTTAACTTATTATTGGAATCTAGTGACACACACATTAATTTTGAAATCATTGATTTATTAGCAACTTTATTTTCAAATTCGAGCTTAACCTGTGACTAGATTTTTTCTATATTGCTATTTTTGATGCTAATATGTGGTTTTTATACTGTAAAGTTTGAATATTTTATTTTATTTTTCACTAGTTATGATGTATAATTAGCAAATGAAGCTACTTAAGAAAAAGGATTATTTTTATATTCAACCATTGAGAAGTTGTAAAGCTTAGTATCTGTAGTATTATTATTTAAACCTTAGTTATCGCAAATAAAGTCTGAGCATAAATACTTTTATGTAACTTACTTGGATGTTATATTAATAAATTGTCCTTAGAAGAAAACTGGATCTTGATTGGGAATTGAATTTATCTAAAGAAAATTATTTATTTTTTCAGTAGCTAAAACTATTGGTTCAGAGTTATATATTTATTTACTCAAGTATATGTAATTTAAGATTTAGTGAGAGTCATACAATATTTACTGCAATCTTTATTTTGAAATATCAATAAATGTAGTATTTAGCTTAGATGATACTTCCAGATTATTAATTAAGAAATTAAATAGATCATTCTATTCTTGTTCTGTAAATTTTATTTCAGACTGTAACAGAGATGTTATTGATTTACTTACTACTGTCTAAAAGAGGGATATCTATGGAATTAATTATTGATTAGTTATGAGTTGTTTTAAAATATTCACTTTTAATGAGTTAATTTAAGCATTTTTTTTATATTAAATATTTATACCCAATTAATCACAAAGTATAGATAATTCAGATATTGCGTCAGAAGGTGATAATTTCTTTACTTACTCTGTATAATTTTAAATCAATTAAATGTAATTTTCTTCATTTAACGAAATTTAAGATACTTTTACACTCAAAGTTAAATTAGAAATTGCTTATTAAGAATTAATAGCCTAAGCTAGTAGAATTATGTTACCTTAAGGAAGCTTAGAACTTAGCAAGTACTACTAGCTAGGATCACATAGTTAGCGACGTTTAATTTAATTTGGATTTTACCTTTCGAATTTTAAATCGTTTTCACTCAAATAATAAAAAAATTGATACATGATAGGTTCGTTTGCATCAATACAATTTTCCATTTAGAAAACAAAATCAGTTGTTAGAGCTACACCAATATTTGGCGTTACTGTAAAATTACAGTTTAATGGAGGTAAATTTACTTAAAGCTGCATTGTGTATACACTCGGCATTACATATTATGGATTAAATACTGTAAATCTTAACTAAATTTAATTGTTACTAATATTAAATGAGTTAAAATAATTCCAAATTTAAAATTTCAAACTTGTATATCCAAAATAAAGCACACCAACAACATTGTCATTGTATAAAATAGCTCCGGAAAAAGAAAGTATATCAGTATTATTTACATTAGGATAGGTTATTTATGTAAAAATATCTTAATTGGCATTAATACTTTTTGATGATGGATTAACTAAATCAATTTAAACTTAAAGAGGTGGTAATTCTAAATCAGATAGCAAGAGCATTTGTACATCGGAAGAAATTCTATTTACTGGTTTTGAACCTGTTAAAATTATTTTCAATAAAGTATAGGATTTAAAGGTATTTGCCATAAATTATATTTAGAGTACATTTTATTAAAATTCTAAGATATTGCCTTATTGATCTTAGCAATTACTGGCTAAAGCTAAATCATAACACTCCCAAACAACCTGTATACCTTATGGCTTATTTACATCTTTGATATCTAAGTCTCGTGCATTACCATTTATGGTAATATTTTTTGTTGTATCGTAAAAACCGCCACCTCCAAAAATCTACACATCCAGTTAAGATTAAGTTACTATGATATTTTTTGTAGAAGTCGCATTAATACTTGGATCAGAAATTAAATAAGCAAACACCTTTAATAAATTATAACAAAAATAAAAAAATAATTTTAACGCTAACTAAAGTAAAAATACCTAAATGGAAATTTCTGTAATAGGTAGACTGTAGGGCTGAAGAGTAATCATATAATGAGAATCAAAATAAGATGAATTGGTATAGTTCAGTGACTATATCTAGGTACTGCTTATCTATAAGTAAATAGGTTCAACTTACATAACCTATTAGGTTGCAGTGCAATATTTTGTTTGTGTTGTAAGCTGAATTACACCATAGCTATATCTATTTTTATTAAATAAAAATTCATTTTATGTTTAATTTCTTTTAAATAAAATATATTTTTTTATATTTATTTTATTTAATGCCTATTCAAAATTTAAATAAGTATGATAAATTAATTTTTAGTTCCTTTTATTAAAAAATCTGCTTTAATGATTTAACAATTATAAGATATTTAATTAAATTACACATAAAAAGGCAGGGAGAAAGTGGTCCTACTGTATAAATCTATGTATTTTTATTGAATAGTCGAAAAGCTAATTATTTCTGTAGAATTCACATTTGCTAGCAATTGATATTTAAATAAGATAGTCAATTATGACCCAGGGACTAAAAATCCTTATTAAAATTCGAGACTTAAAATTTTTTAAATATTACAATTTTTTAAATAGTTTTCAATCAACTGCTTTTATTTGAGATTATCATTTGGTGACTATGAAACTAATACCCATTAAAAAGATAAAAAACCTCTTTTTGCAGAGTTTGTTATTGATTTAAATGTGATCTTTATATTACTACATGAATTATACACACTTTTGTAATCAAAATTTACTTTAGATTATCCTATTATTGGATCTTAGACAATACGATTGTTTAAGTATGTTTAAATAAGGATATTTGTTGAAGTTTTAAAACTCAAAATAACAGGCTTAAATATAAGCTCATCTCCATTGTAAATAGTTGATGTTTTTCCTAAATATTTTTTATTTTTAGCTTTTTTTTGTTGAAAATTAATAATAATTTACCTAGATTCATTAGAACAGATTTTCCTGAAATTGCACAAGTAGAGTCGCTTCCAAGCAAATTTAAAGTATTATTAGCGAAAAGATATTAGCAAAGATCCATAGAGTAAACATTTTTCTAAAATTATGTTGGAATATTTAGAACTTTTCCAAAATTTACACTTAAAACGGAATTCTAATTAGATAAAATAGCATCTAAAACTGCAACTTTTAAATAACTACAATTAATATTTGATTACCTAGTATCCTCACTATCTAAACAAACACATTAGCCTGCTAAAACCTTTCTTGTAGATGAGCATGAGGTGCAACTTATTGGATTACTGGTGTCGGATCCTAGGTTACAAGTCAAGCAAGTACCATAACAATAAACGCAGTTATCGTTTGAAGCGCAAGGTATGCATTAATTTTTAATTTCTTAATACCCATTAGGGCATTATTACAGGCATTAGTTTTAATATAAATAGAATCCATTTTTACAGCTAGTACAAGCAAATTAATTAAAATATCTTGTGCATTTTTAGCAAGTACTAAAGCACTAACATTGATGAAAAGAAGGGAGTTTTGGATTACAATTAATACAACTATCTGAATCTTGTATATCCCAGCCGCTGTTGTAGCATTATACTGCAATATTAATTACACCGCACTAAGCTGATTTGTATGTTTGAGCACAAGTAGTACACTTATCTTCGTTTAGTTAATAATAACCTCTTTCTATGCAATTAATAATCGATTTCTAAGTTTCGCTAATGCCACATTAATTTGTATTAGGATTCAAAATTACACAATTAATACATGACTTAGAATCATTTTTAATCCATCCATCCTTTAAACATCTTTTTTATATCACTGACTCTCCACAGTAATCAGAATTTGAACTGGAAATCTTGCAAGTCGAACAAGTAGTAGATGTTGAATTATAATATCCATTTAAAAAGCATGCATCTATTGCATCTTATGAGCTATCATTTCCACACTAATTATCAATATATGCAGAGCACTTTACACAATAGTTATCATCTTTTTTAACCCACCCAGATGAAGAACATTTACTGGTGATTTCTTATCTTCCACATTTACCTGAAACTAAGTTAAGGCAAGAAGCACAGCTTTTACTATTATAATTGAAGAAACCTTGTTCCTTACATTTTAGAACAACATTATCGTCTTAATCACCGCCGCACGCTTTGTTAGCATATTTAGAGCAATTGACACATTAATCATCATCAAAGACTATCCACCCTTAAATTTAGCATTAACTCTAAATTTAAGGCACTCCACATCCTCCGGAAATAGAATCTGTACATGATGAACAATGTATATTGTCATAAGTATTATAACCTAAATCATCACAAAAATCTATGAATTCCTATATTTGGTCTCCTCCGCATTTCCCATTTACATAATTCAAGCAATAAACGCAAGTGTTACCATCTTTTAGATCATAGCCATTATTGCAAGATGTGCATGATCTAAAATCTGGACCATTACAAGTTTGACAATTACTGTTACATTCTTCACAAGTTCCTGGGTAGTTTATTCCAGAGTTTCTTTAATACGCAAAATAATATCCATCATCACATTTGCATTTTCCCTTTACTTTTGATGCATTATCTATACAATCTACACAAGATTGCAATTTGTTATCATTTTTGCAAGATTAGCACATGGGATGACATCTTTCTATAGAATATTTAATCAACGTAAATAAAATTATTTTCATTAAAATAATCTGAAAAATAAAATAAACGAAAACAACTGTTATTTCTAAATTTTTTAATTTAAATTTTTTCTTTCATATTTCACAAAAAATCATATTATTTTTACTAGAAATTCTAAAAGTAAACCTTTAGAATTATCTAGATTAATCTTTTTATTAACAATTTTTTTTATGAGATGAAGAATATTTAATGTATAAAATCATTTAAGTAGAATATTTAAAATGGCTTACGGTAGTTGACAATCATATTTTTCCATGTGTAACCACATTCAGAATTTGAACAACTAGAATTTGAGTAAAACTTAAAGTAAAAAAGATTGCTATCTAACTACTCACTTACTGTTTCTGTAAAAAATGCACTATCAGGAGAGCCTGCAAGCTTATTTTTATCATAGTAGTAACTCTTTTTAAAAAGCAAATCAGTATCAAAATATAAATTCAAATAATCATATTTAGTTATTGAATTGAATGCAAATATATCGAGAGTAATATCAACTTAGAAATGGTAGCTCCTAAAGTATTGCATGAACAATTTGGTATATAAATATTATGAGTTACGTATCCCAAAGCAATAGCTTGACAAGCAAGAAGTTATTGTGCTTGTAGTATTCCAGAAATGATAGTATTCAGCAATATGATTATTTTGAAACATTTTAAACCCATTATCTTAATTTTGTACACAATAGTTGTTATAAACTGTATCTGGACTATCGCATGTTTCTGTTTTAATGCACTAACCATCTTAAACTAAATATCCATTATCGCAAACAATACAATCTCCTGATAAATTCTCACATTAAATACAGTTACTTAAATTGCATTATTTACAAGTAGAACAAGGTACATCGAAGCAATTTCCTACATCTATATACTACCCATATGGGCATACACATTAGTTTTTATTCAGCATTAAATTTGGAGCACAGGTTAAGCAATCATAAATTGTGTTTCCGGATAGACATTTACTGCAAGTTGGATGGCATTTCAAAATATTTATTTATATCTCTCTTACTGCCCATGAATTGTATGAGCTTTATATTGTTATATTAAATTATGAAGCTGTGTCTTTTGCAGTAAAAGTAACGAAATAAATTGATTGTGTAGTAGCCCCACTACCTCCACAAGATACTTTATCAGAAGAAATTGTTTTATAATTTTTTGATAAGCTAGCCATTTTTTTATTGATTGTTACATATAAATATTCAGGACTTCCATCTCCATAGAAAACAACATAAAATTGTATTTATTTTTAGTAACCTTAAGGGACTTAATCCCATGACTATGTCAAAATAGTAGAAGATGTGAAAGTAGGTCCTCCTAAAAATGAAAAGAGGGTCATTGGATTATTATCTACATTAATATAGCATAAAATTAATGATTCTGTAATGTTCTTAGCAGGAGTTATGATAATATCTGTATTATCATTTATCATTCGACTGCTCAGCAAAGGATTAATCAATGTAAAATAATTTTGGTTAAATGATGTTACACAAACTTAATTGACTTTATCAAATTATTGACCTTAAGGACAATTATTATCACAAGGATTTTAGCGATTACATCTTACACATTTACCAGAAACTAATTTGTATCCCGCTCTGCATTCAGTACATTAAGTTTGAGAATTACATGTATTACAGTTGCTTCCACAATTATAACACTGCTTTTTAGATGAATTGTAGAATTTACCTTATTCAAACGAACTGTATATAGTATTTATTACCTCAAGGTTTTAACACTATTCTTTCAAAATGCAAACACCTTCAAAAAATGCATATCCAGTTGAGCATTTAGTATATGGAGATTTATACTCGCTATTTTAGACATAGCTACTGTAGTTAAATGAAGTGCTTAATATATTTTAGTTATCTATCTGAGATAGTTCATCATAAAAATAATTTCCATCCAAATCAGTTATATCAACATTATAAACTATCTTAACTGATGAATAATAACTTATAGGGTCGTTGTAGATATCTATATTCAAGTAGCAAGCTAGACAAATGTCTAAATTATTTAGACCTGAAGGCATTTCAAAGTTTGGAATATTGCCAGAGATATTGATAGTAGAATCAAAACTACTTATAATATTTACATCATTAGTATCATAGGAATAGTATAGACCAATCATAGCTAATTAATTAGAGAAGTCTTGAGCAATTTAAACTTTTTTCAGATTATTTAGATACATAGCCCTTAGCACAAAATATTGGTCAACTTTTTCTGCACTAATCGAAAGGTATATTTTATTTTAAGAAAGTTATCCAACAGCTATAATCATACATCTACTTGTACATTATTCAGGTAATTTAAAATACCCAATAATCAAAAAATTGTTATAACCTTATGAATCTGGGCTTGGTATCCTTATGGAAGAATGCGAATTTGTTGAATTAAACCTTACAAGAGTTTGCATAAAATCTCCATAAATCAAGTAAATACTACTACTAAGCTATCTTGATTGTGTTTATTTTTTTAAATTAATTTATTTTAGATTTAACAATTTTTTTTGTGTTTCTAAATTTTTCAAGCAAAACTCATTTTCTGATATACTTGAAAATACATGAAACGAGCAGTTCTAAGTTTGTTATTTGAGGTAGTGATTTTTAAATAAAAACCCATTTTTATCTAAAATATGCTTTTCAATTACTATTTGAATATCTTTTTAGATTAGTGAGTTAAATTAGTATATTTTTAATTATTTAAGATCAATATTATTGAAACATTTTACTAAAATGTTTTCATAAATCCTTGAAATTTATATGATTGAAAATTAATTTAAATCTGTTATTTCTGCTAAATTCCATTATTAACCATTACCGTCTCGATATTTGATTTCTATGCTATTTTCATTTTTAGAAGCAAAAATTACAACTGAAGACAAATTAATTCTTAAAATCTCTAAACTTTAGTGCTGTTCTTAAAGTAATTGAGTGGAGTCGAGTACTAATATTATTGGTAAATCAACTTCTTATAATAGAATATTCTTGTTTTAGATCAGCTTTGAGTCCTACTTTTCTAAACAAAATTTAGAGATTTTCATATCATATTGGTTTAAACTAATTTAAATAAAAATCATAAATTTATTTTTAATTAAAAGCGTTTTTAAAACAACTATTTATTCAAAAAAACAATAAAAAAATAAAATTATTTTTCTAAAGTAAATTTTATGAAAATAAAAAGTAAAAAGCAAATTCAGATAAAAATAAAGTGAAAAAAATGCTTGACATAATCAATTAATAAAAATTAATAAATTTAATAAAATTATTTTAAATACTTTGAAATTAAATTTATGAATGTCAAATTATCTCAAGGCCATTCATACTATTGTGAATATATTAAGCTCATTAAATTTTAATCAAAAAATTTGACTAGTAATTTAAAAATTAATAAATTTCATATTCAAGCATTATATTTATTTATTAATGATTAATACTAGAAAGGAATAATAACTTTTTAGTCGAGTCTTAAGTTTATTTATTTTAATAACATTTTTAGAGTGAGTTTTAAATGACTTAAAAAAAGAAAAATAGTTAGAAAATAAATTATATATTAAATATTATACGTTTTTAATGGTGGAGACATTTAACAGTTTAATTTAAGTACTGCATTTCTAAAGATATAATGATAAAAATCATCATAAGATGTGTGGTACTCGCTTAAATACAATACAATATTTGAGGTAAAAGTAGAACTAATTTATAATGATTCAATCAAATAATCTTATAAATGAATTCTAGCTCTTCCATGAGAATTTTATTAGTTTTTTTAATCAAATAGGCTAAAAGTGATCTCAAGCTTTTTTTCTATATAAATTACAGCTAACATCCAGTTGTTAGTAATTTTCATATCCCATTAGTAGATATTTTCATTTATATCTGTTATTATGTAATTTTTCTCATCATCTAAGGTAGTCTCCCAAGATATAAGTTTTAGACCTTTAAATTTAAAGGATATTATTTATTTTAACTATCATTTGAAAAAAAAAAAATACCATCTAAATTCGATAAATTTGCTAATATTTTGTTCTAAGAATATAACCTGCTTTGCTAAAACTAATCCTTTTTATACCATAGGCTAATACCAATTGATTCCTTGTCAGATAGTATTTGGTTATCTAAAATAATGAAGTTTTATCTTACATCAATACTTTACTTTAATTCTAATTCGATATATTAATGTTAGCAAGCTATTAATTTTGTAATACATTTTATTAATATTAATCTTATAAGTATACTCAATTTCATTTTCATTTTATTATTTTACTATAAATTTTTCTTAAGAACTGTTTGTAGAATGTCTTTTTACCTAAAAATTATTAATCTTTTTTATTATAAACACTCTCAATAATTTAATAAATCCTTTATAGAATGTTAAATCTTTTTAATTTGTTTAAGAAGAAGCAAATAATACCTTATTAATAAAATATGATATTAATTATAATATATACACCCAAAAATTTTATAATCAAATAATTTTCTTAAAACTATAACACCTAATCAAATTCATATTTTCTTTGTTGATATCAGTACAGCTAAATAAAATGAAAATAAAAGTAGAAAAGAAGAAATTAGAAATAATATTCTCAAAAAATTATTAAATTAAATTTTTCTATTTTTATTTTGAATAAAAATTTTTTTAATTTTCTGTTAAAAACAACAAGATAGTCATACATTTGTTTCAAACTTACTATTAAATATATTAAAAATTAAGAGAAAATATAGTTAAAAAAATATTTTTTAAAATAGTAATAAGAACTTTTTATTTGTATTTGATATTAATATATTTAAAAAACTATTTATTTGTATTTTGTTTGATATTAATAATATTTAGAAAATTATTTGTTTTTAATTTTAGTTTTTTATTTTTAAAAATTTTTTTAATCTGTAAATATTTTTTATCTATCATTTCTAATTAAATCTCTACATTTTTTATATTTTAGATTATTTATTCTGCTTACTTTAGTCACTCATCTAAAAGTAAAATGATTTTTTTGCATAATCGCCTTTATTTTTAATAAATACAAAAGCAAAATATTTTCTTTAATTTTTCAAATCAAATTTTCATTCTATTAAATCAATAAAAATCATATGTAAATTTTTTAGTTTAAAATAAGAAGCACTTATTTATCTAAGTTTACATTTAGCAAATAGCTAAAAAGTCTTTATTTATTTTATATTTTATATTAGTTGTAAGTATATAGAGCTAGCTCTCAATTGGATAAAAATAGCTTCCTTATTTAATATAACTTTCATAATAACCTTTTAAAAGTAATTTATAGCTGTTAAATATTTATTTATACATATACCATCATATTTTTATGAATTCAGTTGTTTATTAATTTTAAATTTTAGCATCGATTTTTCAAGTAGAATAATAAATTAAAATATTTTTTTTATATTGATAATAAGTGCACATTTTATTTATATAAATAGGAAAATGCAAGCTTTAAGATTTATTTTTGATTAATTTGGCCTTACATTTTTTTTTCATCAATATAATAAAATATTTTTAAGTAATTTTATCTGAATTTATTAATAGCTGTATATAAAAAAATAATTATTTTCTTATATTTAGAAATATTTATTTATCATCATTAAAGGATGATTTGCCTATATATTGTCTATATTAAAAGCTTGAAATTACAAATTTTTAATTAATTTTCTAATTTGATTAAATATTAAATTTATATTGAATTTAAGAGAAAATTTATTGCCTGTCTGTCATATTTTTTGATTTTTTGCATATTTATTGCAATCTTTTAGAAGTAACTTTATTTATTAATTTGAAGAATTTTATGTTCACAAGTATAAAAACTCAAAATACTTATTTGTATTAAGATTAGTTATAAAATAGAACATCTGACTTGTAGGATAGTATTTTTGAATGTGAAAGTAATTCTAAGGTTAAACATATTGATAAATATAGATTATAAGATTAATAAAATTGCTAGGCAAACCATAACTTTTTGATTTCGTAAAGTAGACCTAATTCAAATTATATTAATGAGGATACTGATGATGAAGCAAGCTCGATTTCATAGTCAAATATATCTTCAGTTTAATAGAGAAATTAATATTAGGAGAAAAACGAATTATAAGATGACAAATAGATAGTATTAATAGATGATGATTCTTAGATAAAAATAAATATTTAGAATAATTCATAATTAAGCTAAGATCAAAGTAGGAATGAACTAATGCAATGCAGTTCTAATAAATAATTTTAAAGAAAATCAACTTTGAATTCAAAAAAGAAGCTCGATTATATTAAATAACGATCTGGAAACTATAACATAGAATAAGCTGGTTGTGTAAAGAGAAGGTAGCTTTTTGAGATAGGATATGCTTCTTCAGAGAGATAGGCAATAAAAAAAGATGGATTAGAAGAGGAAGAAAATGATTTAGATTTCACTTTTGACATAGATTAAATTACAACAGAAAATAAAAGAAATAATTTAGATGATATAATATATGATAGCAGCTACAATAACTCTAAGAGCGTTAATAAAGATATTTCTGAGTTCAACGACGATTCCATGCTTGATAGTGAAAAAATTAAAAAAGAGAGCCCAATAAATAATAACAACAACAGCAATAATAATAATATTTAAAGTAGAAGTAAGAATATTTACAACAACAATAATCGCAGGTCTTCAGAAAGACTGACAATTAATTTTATTCCAAGAAATCAAAAAAGATAGAAAACAGATAATTCTTCTTAGAGTGAATAGCAAATTCCGCTAAGTATTTTGATTAAACAAGAGTCCTTTGACAATATGACGAGCTCTAGAATTAGTAACACAGCTAATATGTATAATAGAAACAATGTATTTGAAGAAGATAACGTTAAAGAGCATTCTTAAAGAAGAAAATCTAAATTTTTGGCAAACTTAAAACTAAAGCAAAGTAATTCACCTATTATTAACGGATAAATTGAGTTATCCTCTCCGAATGTTGACAAATTAAATTTAAGCTTTGTTTCTTCTGCCACATTATAAGATGAAATAAAGAACATTTAATTAGGGGAGATAAATACTCCTATTGCATCTCAAATAGCTGAAAATAAAAACAATAATAATACAAGCGATTTAAAGTGGAAGTTAGTAGGAGTAGCTTAGAAAGTAAAGAAATTTAGTAAAATTTTACTAGATCATTTGTATTACAAAAACTATAAAAATATCAATCACATGCATTTTAAAGCAATAAATGATTAATCCTTTTATTTTCATGGTGATTTGAAGGTAAAAAAACCTTATTTTTTGTAAAAACTAAGAGTTATTGAACCAAGCGATACGTTTACATTAATATGGAATTTTTTATTGTTGATTAGTATTTCTATATCAATAGTGCTAGTTCCTTTTAAGACATCATTTTCTATTTCATTTTTACAAGGTTCTATTGAATAAATATTGCTGGAGATACTACCTAAAACCATTTTGTCTGTTGATATATTTTTAAATTTCTTTTAAGCTTATTATCATAAGGGATAATTAATAGTTAAACTCAATTAAATTTTCTTAAACTATGTTTAATATAAGTTCTTTTTTAATCTAATTACTACCTTGAGTTATCTAATTGAATTTAATGAATATAAACTTATTTAATGGATATGCATGCTGAGAATCTTTCAGCTTCCAAAATTAATAGGTATGGTAGATGAGCACTTTCAGCTTTAATAAAAATACAACACCTTCTTTGAGTTAATAAAACTACTCCTTTTAGTTGTTTTGATGGCTCATTTTGTGGGCTGTGGCTTTCACTATTGTGCATAATCTGAAATTTAAAATGGGAGTTAACATACTTGGCTGAATTAATATTAGTTTGTTAATGATTAGGTTTAATTTAGATACATAAATAGCATTTATTTTGCTTTTATAACTATGATAACTGTTGGTTATGGAGATATAGTGCCAGTTTCCTATCTTGAAAAGCAGTACGTTATTGTTATAACAGTCATAAGTAGTGGGTTATTTGGTTACTCAATAAACACAATAGGTAAACAAAAAGGCATTTTTTTAAATTTTAATTTTAAATTAATGATAAAATCATTTTTTTACTTTTATTATAATTTGTATTTAAGTAATGAAATAAATAAACCAATTAATTCAATTTGGTTTTTTAAACAATACAAATCATCAGCAATTAATAAAAAATATTTCTTAAGGACAATATGGTTATGCCTAGCTTTACAACTGCCAAAAGACTAGAAGACTAGGATATTAATTTTAAATTGAATCAATCAACTCTTCTAAAAATTTTATAAAAATTTTTTGATTTAAAAAATAATTTAAATTGATTTTTCATCAAAAAAATTTGAGAGCAAAATTTAAAAGCTCTCACTTTTTAAATTCTATTAAAGCGTATCAAAAAATATAATTTAAATGATATCATTAAAAGCTTGTTTCAATAAGGTAAATTATTTAAAATATATTAAATTTAAATAATAGGAGCAATTTTCTAAGAAATTTCTAAACGAGAAAGTGATTATAAGTATGATTGATTGTTTAGATTTATATTTTTGTAATAAAAAATTAATTATTAAAATGAAAGATAGCAGAAATATGACATAAATATATACTTGAGTAACCGTTAAATAAGCAAAAAGGTTTAACTTTAAATCCTAAAAGCTATTGAGTATAAAAATATATCATAGGCTAGTAAACATCTAAGAGGTGAAGAGATTCTGCAAAACCTCTCGCATAACATATAATCTGAGTTTAAAAAAGAATTTTTCGGGAAAATTCTAACAAATTGTAAAGCTTTTTAGCATAATTTTAGTCAAAAAGTTAGAGATTAATTTTGTTTGTACATGAAAGAACACATTTTTTAACCAGGGGATTGCATATTTTCAGAAAATTAATAAAATGAAAATATTTATTTTATTTATTAAGGAGCGGTTTAAATATTTTAAGAAATAAGCAATGAAAGAAGAATAATTGGACTAGCCAAAGTAAAAAATATTAATAAAATAGTAAATTATGTTAAATATTTTCATCATTTAAATAATTTAAATAGGCTGGTGACACTCTGGGTATGTTTAGTTTTTTTACCTCTTATAATGAATAAATTGGAGCAATTAGTTCTGACACTTCTTACTTGGCCTATTGTAACAAAAAAGATTTTTTATCTGTATTAAAGTAGCATCCTAGAGACTATGTAGCCAATGCTTCATATAATTTAATTTCAAATTAATAATTTTTCTTAAAAATCAGGAAAACTATTGTAGAATCAGGGATAATCTTACAATTTACAAACGAAGCACAGATTAGGCTTGCTTTAGCTGTGATCAACGAGGGCACGAAATATTGAAATGCCCATTTTACGATAAACGAAGAGATTCTCTTTTAACGATTTTTAGATATAATATCGACAAGCCACAACAAAGGGTGAAAAAAATAAGAAGTTGCTAACAAAAGTTTAACACTCTTTCTAAAAATAAAATTGTCAGGTAGAATTTGGAAAATTATCATTAAAATTAAAAAAAAGCTATTCATTCTTATTTTTTAAAAATAGAAAGGTGTTGAGAGAAATTAGATGGTAGTGTATTAATGAAACAGATAATGAGCTGCATGATATAGACTCTGAAGCAGAAAAAGAAATAATGAATTCAAGTGATTTATACTTTTATTTAGTTGTTCCATAGTTTCGATGGGAAAACAATCAAATATTGATTGTAGATGGAGGAGAAGAAGATGATACCTTTTACGAATATTATTAATAATTGATAGAGGACATAGACAATTAAATGATGTAAGAGAGTGAAAAAAGTAAGCTATAAAACTCTAACAAATAAGCAATTGATAATTACGATGCTAAATAACCTGTAATAGAATGTGAAGTAGAAACAAGTGACTCTGATAACGAAAACAATAAATAAAATTTAAATTAAAAGGGAAAAATTGCATCAGAAAATTTTAATTCAAACACGACATCATAAAAAACAATAAAAACGGAATAAAAAGAAAGCATAAATTTTGATGAACTATCATCAGGCTCTACACTGTAGTTATCTCATTAGTAATTTTTGCTTATCAGGTAAAAAGCTAAAGAGCTATAAAGTTAATTATATTAAAAAACATCGTCTATCGATTCAAATCAAAAGTAATTGAATCTAATAAACAAAAAAGATTAATTAATTTACAAATAAACGAATGACTCAGATCATAAGAATACAACTGAAAATAACTTGAAATAATAAAATATAAATTTATCTGAATTAAATATTGATTCTGCTTAAAACGATCTAATTAATTAAATAAATAGTTCCAATAGCCACTCGAATTCATCATACATGATGGTTAATAATACACATTAGAATACTTCCTCTGCAATTATACCTATAACAAATCAAAAAAAAGTAAACACATTGATGAGTTCAATTATTTAGCAAAAGTACAACTAGGCACAACAAAAAAGGGGAAGCTAGGACAAGACCCTGTTTCCAAATTTGAATTAGATTTAATAAAAAAATTTTATAAATTTATCCGCGAATCAGGGTAATGATTAATAAAAATTAGACGTTTGGCAGTATTCAGATCACATATAAAAAATAGACTAATTAATTAACAAAAATAAACAAATTGAATAAATAAATTAAGAGCATGAGTAGTTTATTTAATTAGATTTAGACAATCATAGAGAATACAAATCATATTTTCCAAACAATAACCTTTCTAACGTACTTAAGGCATTTCTTAAATTCTAAAGAAAAATATAAGCAAAACAGGATTTAAATCAAAAAATCAGAAAAATCAAAGGAAGAAAGAATGCTCATAAACTTACCTTAGTTAATTTACTTAAAAAAGATTTCCAATTTAAATCGCTTTTCTCTTATTAGAACTAATGATTAAAGTATCTTTATGTGTTTTTTATGAAGTTACTATGTACATATTTTATATGCCATTTTATTATCATAAAAAAGAGAATATTCTATTTCAAGCAAATTTTTATTACAAAATACTTCAAATAATTTAAATAAAAATGAATTGATTTTATTAAATAGCACTTAATACACCACTTTATTTTCTAAAAAAATGATCTTAATTAAAATATACTTGATAGTCAGTCTTTCAAATATAATTTTCAAAAATATCAAATTAAATTTCAAAATTCTTACACCTAAAAAATTATTATTAATATTTGTAGTATTATTTTATCAATTGGAGGATAGCTTAATATTTTATAATTTTAGCTTTGATATTTTGAAACGTTCATAAACCTTGAATTCTCCATATTATCAGCATAATGAGTAGATAAGGTATAATTTTAATATAGTAGTTAAAAAGGCTAGTCATAAAATTTATATTAATGGCTAAGTGGAGAATTTTATTTGAGGAAAAATGATATATAAAAGCTTGGTCGATATCTTAGTTTTTAATACTTCGTTTTTGAATAAATAATATAAAAAATCTTTTGATTTTGGATATCTTTCTCTAACTTACATCGAAATTTATTAAATTTTTTTTAAATCTTTACTAATTAATAAATAACAAAAATTATTTACAACCTATTTTGATTGCCTTGTTAAATCAAAGAAAGTGTAAATGTTATTTAATGATTTTCTAATATTGGTATACAAAAATACAAAAACTTTATTTTAATTATTTGAAAGTAAAGAAAATAAATTACAAGATTTTTAAATAGTTTCAAAGATAAAAATTTCAAATGAGTAAAATTGTTAATTCTATTCAAATCAATATTTTGATATCATAGCCATAGTTTAAATGGTATGCACTATTTAAATTGATTATGAAGTACAAACTCTACTCTTTTAAAAATTCTGTTAAGTATACCTCTTATAAAATAAATACTCTAATAAAATAATAGCTTATTCCCTTTAAAAAATTGAAAATAAAAATATTTTTGTTTGCTTATTATATTTTTTAGCAGTCATGAAATCATATAAATTATACAAAATAGCTTCATAACATTTTTTAATATATTTAATTCATAGAAGTCTCTAATAATATGATAAAGTGAGTGTCTTAATATAATATTAATATTTTTATAAATAATTATAGGTACTTTTATTATATGTCTCTCTTTTATCTAAATAATTCATTTAATTTCTGTATTTTCTAGCTATTAATAGCTAAGAAAATACAATAATAATAATAAATTTTCATCAAAAAAAAAAGAAAATCTAATTATTTACTTACATTTACAATTTACAGATATATTTAGAAAATTCAAAATCCAAATTAAAATAAAGAGATTTGTCTTGTGAAAATTAATACTTTTACATTAAAAATTTTGGAATGGAAGGTTTAGCGATTATAATTTTGCTATTTAGTATTTTCATGTTTATAGAATAATATTTACATAAATAAAAGTAAACCACAAAATTGACATAAAAAAAAAATCAATCTTCATTAAACGCGATTTTTTACTTATCCTTTTAAATAAATATGCATCAGTAATTCTAATAATTATTCACTTTTGCATTTAATTTAAAAATAATAAATTTTGTCAAAAAAAATTCAGAATTTTAATTTTTAGTTTAGTAAATTAGATAAAGCAAATACGAGTGGTTAAGTAGATTGAAAATTAAAAAATTAATCAATATTAAAATTGATTAAGAAACATGCTCAACCTAGTCTTAAAAAAAAATAGTTCATCATACTTAAAAAAAAATTTAGCAGCTGATTAGATAACTCCTTAAAGTAGAAGGTTTACAAATACACCATCTATTTAAGACTAAGATAATGCAGTTAATATATAAAAGCCATCTACGCAATTAAAAAGTTAGTTTGCCAAACGAAGCATAGATAAAACAAATATATCACAATATTAAAGCAGATTATACAAATAAAATTTAGAATCTACAGCTTCTTTTTTTTCAGCTATAACATTCTCATGGACAATAGAAATTTTAAAAACGGGAAATATGTGTATTAAATAAAGAAGAAATTTAGAAGGTATTTTTATTTTTTACTTTTTATTTCTTTCTTTAACCATTATCTAGTAGAGTAGGAGTTGTTTGTTTTTTGTAAAGGCCCTCTTAAAAATAGAAATAGTCAATTAGATTTAACTATTAACATTTAATTTTAAAAAATATTCAAGCAAGTGATTTATATGATTGCATAATGGAGGAAACCCCTGAATTTGCTCATGAGTTTATGAAAAAGAAATTTTTAAATTAGATGGCAAATTAAAGCAATAGATTTCTTTCGTCTAAAGTAGAATATATCTAGAAAGTTACTTAAAGTAAAAAGGATAAGAGCTACAAATAAGCTAATTTTGAAAAAGAAGAAAAATCATTTGCCAAATAAAAGATATAGATAGATAACATGCTTTATAATATTCTTAAGGAAATGTGCCTAAAGGAATATATCCTAGCTACTCTTCTATCCCTATTAGGAAACCTTTGCCAAGTATTTTATAATTAATTTAACTTAAATATTATAGAAGCACTTATTACTATTAATATTATCAAATGATTTTATCCTCAGATTTTAATTTTTTTATTAGAATGCTTACTCTGAAAAATGAATTTTTATGATTGAGTGAGGTTCTTAAATTCTTTAAATATTTATTTAAAAAATATAAGCATTAAACTTTATCAATAATAAAATATCTTAGTTTGTTGGTCCTATAGTTTTAAATTACATCATCAAATTTCTTAAAAATGAAAATGAGCCTGCATGGCATGGCTATGCTTACGCAACTATTATTTTTTTTGGATATCTTTTAAGAGTTTTTTTTCTTCAACATTCTCTGCATCTAACAAATAGAGTTGGAATTAAAGTCTTAAACAGTTTAAACACTTCAATATATAACAAAATATTAAAATTATCTGCTTCTTCTAAAAAATATTATGATTCTGGTAAATAATTTATTTATTTTTTTTAAAAAAAAAACGCAATTTTATTTTAGATATTTAATTAATTTAAATATCAAGCTAAAAAAAAATTTATCTATTTCTTTAAGAAATTTATTTTCAGTAAAAATACTAATTAATTTTGATTTAAGTTAAATCATCATTTTAATTAATTCTAGGCAAAACAATGAATTTAGTAACTGTCGACTCTCAGTCAATATTTGGATATGTTATGATGGCATAAAATATGATAACCGGACCAATAATCGTACTAGTCGCTGTCGCATTCATTATATATGAACTTGGAGTCATTGGTTTGGCAACTCCTTTCTTTTTCTTTTTAGGTGCTTATTTATAAAAAGTTGTAAACTCTAGAGCTTTCAAGCTCAGAAGGATTATACTCTAATGGACTGATAAGCGTTCTAAGCAATTAAATGAATTTTTTGAGAATATTAGAGTTATCAAAGTAAATATGACAGTAATTAAAGATTTATACAAATTATCAATTTTTTAAAAAAGTATTATGGATGGGAGGAAATAATCAGCCAAAGGATACTGGGAATTAGAAAAACTGAAACAGCTAATCTAATCTAAAATTAAATTATTAAAACAGTAGTAGAAGTTATTATGAATTCAACTCCAATAGTTATTAGTTTATTTATATTTGGTCTTTATGCTGGACTTTATGGAGATATTGAATCTAATACAGCTTATACTATCATCAGTTTATTAAATTTACTTCTAAATCCTTTGAAAATGATTGTCATAGTTCTTCTTTTGTAATAAAATGCAACAACTTCTGCAGCAAGAATAAATGAGTTTCTTTCTGCAGAGGAATAAGAGATAACAAACTAAAGAAACGATTATGAAAATTTAGAGATTGGTGAGATATAAATATAGGAAGCATCTTTCTCTTGGGATTCTTTGAGCTCAGCTGTTCACAACAGCATGAGTAAATTTAATAGAAGAATTGGATAAAAAAACAATACAGTTTAGCTTATCAATCCAAACCTACAACTTAAATTACCTAATAAAATTTAAAAGTAAAATTAAGTATTCACCACTGAATAAGTATAGCAGTTAGAGCAAAAATAGTTCTAGCTTAATGCTATAGAATAATTCTTTTCTCGCGATTTGATGACTTTAAGAAATATTTCTCTTCAGATTGAATCAGGAGAGTTAGTTGCAATCGTTGGCTAGGTAGCTTCTGGAAAAAGTAGTTTACTCCTAGCCATTTTAGGTGAAATGGTTAAAACTTCAGGAAATTTAAAGTTAAATGGATCTATCGCTTACATACCTTAGTCTGTAAGAAAATTTTAACACTTATTTATTTACTTATTTACATATTTGAAATAGCCTTGGTTATAAAATTCTTCTCTGAGGGATAATATCATATTTGGATTACCTTTTGATGAAGAGAGATATTATAAAGTTATTGAAAAATGTTAATTGACAGTAGATCTGTAAAATAGAGAAGTATATTTATTTTAATGGTATTAAAGATTGAATGACTATTTTATATATATAAATAGGTTTTTCCATTAGGAGATCTCACTGAGATAGGAGAGAGAGGAGTAAATTTATCAGGAGGGTAAAAGCAAAGAATTGGTATAGCCCGTGCAGTATATGCTAATGCTGACATATATCTTATAGATGATTGTTTAAGTGCTCTTGATGCCCATGTAGGCAAGTTGATATTTTATGATATTATCTGTGGAGAATTAGAAGAGAAGACTGTCATGTTTGTTACTCATGCAATCCATTTTATTGAAGATATCGAAAAGAGTAAATATTAAATAAAAAGCAACCTAATTCAAATCAAATGTAAAATATAGTAATAGTTTTAAAGGAAGGATCAATTGTTAATGTTGGGACACATGAATTTTTACAAAAAAACTGTTAAGAATATCAAAAATTAACATTAGTAAATGAAAAAGAAGTTCATCTAAGCGATGATAGTTATAGCGATTCTAATGGATCTTACAGTGATGAATCTGACTCTGATTCTAGCTATGAAATGAGTCAAGGGAGTTCTGAAAGCTACCTAGAGAAAGATGAAGAAAATAAAATTAAGAGTTCTGAAAGCGCAGAATCTGATTATTAATAAGAAAGAGCAAATTTTCAAAGAAAAAACAGAAGAATAAGAGAATAATTAGAAGATAATGCAGATCAAGTTCAAGATTGTAAGAAAATCTCTTTTTTCAAATAATATCCAATTTATTTTTTAAAATATATTTCTAATTATTTTTTTTAGCATTTAATTGTTAAAATAACCATTTTTGTTGTTTTATTTTCAGAGATATATTTTTATCTGTAGTTCTCATAAAATAATTTTGATATAATAAAAAAGTTAATTATGCTGAATAAAGAGCAAGGATATTAAACTTTTAAGACTCAGCAAATTTTCTTTCTAGAAAAAATTCTAAATAGCTTTCTAGATAGGTTTCTAGGTAGATATCTAAATAGGTTTCTAGGTAGATATCTAGGTAGGTTTCCAAAGAATATTCTAAATAGGGTTCTAGATAGGGAAGTGTGCTTAATAAAACATTTGCATCTGATAAAAGAAAAAGTAGATTCTAGGGAATAAGACGCTCAGAAACTAGAAAAAGTATGTTCAATCTAACTTACTTAACTGAAGAAAAATAATTTGAAGATAGTAAAAAATATGAATTTAACCAAAATAAACAATTTATTATTTATTAAAAAGGCTCAATTCCTGCTTCAGTTTATAAAAGATATGTAGTTTCAGGTGGTAAATGTGCTACATTTAATATGCTTATTAGTTTTTTGCTCTCTTAAGCATTTAAAATTATTTCCGACTGGTAAATAAATACTTTATTTTGACGGGAAAATTAATTATTAAGAAAAATTCTATAAATTAATATAATTAGGTGGATTGGATAATGGAGTGGAGATTAATATGGATAAACAAACCTATTCTATATGATCATATTTTTTATTTTTGGTTTCTTGTAAGCTCTTTTCATCTATTTGAGAGGATACACATTTAGCTTGTTCACTACAAACAGTGCTAATGTTTTTCAGTCCAGGTTGCTCAACAGGTTGCTGCATACTCCTTAATGGTGGTATGATGTAACACCAATAGGAAAAATTATAGCTAGGACAACAAAAGATCAAGATGATTTAGACAGGTAAAATATTTCTTGTTTTTAAAATTAAGTTTTTTATTTTTGCTTAACATTAAATAAATAGCACTCTTCCCTGGAATATGAAGTTTGCTCTTACTAACATATTCTAATTAGTGACAGTCTTAGTAACAATAGGAATTATATTTCCTCATTTTATTGTACTTGGTGTGATCTGCTTTTATGCTTACTTCATAATAATTAAGTAAACCAATAAATTAATTATTAGATTTCTTAGAATTAAATTAAATTAATTTTTTAAAATTCTAGATTTTATTTAATCACTTCAAGAGAAATCAAAAAAATAGAAGCAAGCACGCGTGGCCCTGTTATTTCACATTTTTAAGAAACAACAAATGGAATATTTGTAATTAGAGCCTTCAGGAAATAATAAGATTTCATGAATAAAATGCTATCAAAGTAATCAATATTCTCACAATAATTTTTACATTTTTTTTATCTTTTTTAAAAATAATTTACATATTTTTAATAAAATAACTAGGTAGAGGGATTATATTGTTAGCTTTGTAAATTAAAACTAGTGCAATAGATGGGTGTCTGTTGTAACTGATTTAATGGGACTTTTCATTGTTTCTGTATGCGCATATTTCAGTGTCCTTAGCAAGACTTTCAATATTGTTTCAAATGTTTCACTAATCGGTTTAGCCCTCTCTTCAAGTTTTTAAATATCCCAAATTATCAGTTTTACACTTAAATTGCTAGCAGATACCGAATCTAATATGAATGCATTAGTGAGAATGATTTAACTGATTGACACAAATCCATAAGAAAGTAGCTGGGATGATTGTAAAGCTCCAGAAAATTGGCCAAAATAGGGTGAGATAGTATTTGATAATGTCTCATTAAAGTATAGATAAGAGCTCCCTCAGGTCATTAATAATCTGAGCTTTAAAATAGAGAAAAACTAAAAGATAGGTTAGTTTTTAATTTAACTGAAAAATTAAAAATAAATAATTTTCATTAAACATAGGTGTTGTAGGAAGAACTGGATGTGGAAAATCAACATTGACTCTAGGAATATTAAGAATACTAGAAATTACTTTTGATTAAAATGTAAATATCATTTTATTTTGTTTAGCATATTTTAATAAATATTTGAATATAGAATGATATAGGAAAGATCATCCTGGATGGATAAGATATTCGCGAATTAGGTTTACATGAATTGAGATAGAGGATAATGATTATTCCTTAAGAGCCTGTACTTTTTTCAGGAACTCTTAAAGAAAATGTTGACCCATTCAATTAATATTCAGACAAAGCTGTAATAGAAATATTAAGAAAAGTAAGTATTTGGGATCAGCTAGATCAAATTTTAGAAAAACAATAAGACAAAAAGACCCCAGCTATTTAAAGAAATAAACCTAAATAAATGAGCTAAATTTCAGAAATTAAAGATGATCATATTAGCAAATTAAATTTAACCATAGAATCAGGTGGAGCTAATTTTTCGTTAGGTCAACGCTAACTAATTTGCATAGCAAGAGCTTTAATTGTAATTTCTCTTATTCAAATTAAGAAGTTAAATAAAATTTTTATTAATTTAAAAAGAAAAAGCCTAAAATTCTATTGATGGATGAGGCTACAGCAAGTATTGATGAAATGACAGACTCTTTAATTTAAAATCTAATAAAGCAGGAGCTAAAAGATGTAAATACATATTTTATTTAAATTTCAGTTATTTAAATTTGTAGTTAATATTTACAATCAAACAAAATTAATTTGTTTTTATGTAATTGTAAGTTTTATTGATAAACAAAATTTTTTTCTTTCTATTAATTAATTTTTAATCGATGGATGGAGTTAAATATTAACCATAAAAATTAAAAAAAAAATTTTAAGTTTCTCTTAGTTTAATAAAATAAATGAAAATTTATATTTTCTTTCTTATACGAAAAAGGCAACAGTTATAACTATAGCTCACAGACTAAAAACTATAATTCAATATGATAAAATTCTGGTTTTGGATAAGGGTACTCTGAAAGAATTTGATACTCCTTTAAATCTAATAAATAAGGAATAAAGTATAAAAAAACATAATTTAAAACAACTTACTTAACTTTCTTTAAAATTATAATAAGGTTTTTTCAGAAATTTAATAATGGAAAATGGTATGATTTTTTTAGAGGAAATGAAATAACTGGCTATTAAAAAAGAATAAGAAAGTACAAATGCCACTTCTCAAGAAAACAATTAGGTTGCTTAAAATTATCCAACTGTTAACGATATTATTAACACATAAAGGACAGATAGAGCTTTAAACTATACTTTCAACTCAGAAGAATATAAAACTAATTACAATCTTTTTAAGTAAAAGCAAGCTAGTAGATTTATGAGTGTTTAGAATTCTTCTGATGTTAATATCCGTTCTAAAAGAATTTTACTTCCTTCTTTACATGAAACGTCTATTATGAAAACAAACAATGAAACAGCTATTCCATCAAATGAAGTCCAATCAAGCTAAATAATACAAGATTTAAATTTAACTCAAAACAAATAATAAACAAAATCAAACATAGATATTTAATTATGAAAAAACAAGCTACTTTACCAAATAAATTACATAAATTTAAACAACAAAAAGTAGTTAATTAATAACAAAATTTTAATATATTTATATTTAAACATTCTAATAAAGGCTTAAAATTTTTCCTCACTGCTTACTTAAACTAAACTAAAAATATTTAATAAATACTCACTTTGTATAAAATAACATACTGTCAATTTATTTATATATTACCGTTTTAATATTTAATCGTCAATTTTTAACTATTTATTTTTTACTGCTTTAAAATTTAAATAAATAGATTTTTCGAAGGTCATTATTTATGAAAATTGACTGTATATTAAATTGGATACATAAATAAATCTAATGATCATATTTAAATGTATTTTTTAAATTACAAATTTTTAAATCCCAAGTATTAAAAATCATCATTTTTAATTTTTTGTTTAAGATCAATCCTTTTAATTTATGTAAACTTAATTATAAAAATGTATATTTTTATTAATTCTGATCATATCAACTGAAAATAAATAATTAATTATATCTTATTGAATTTATTATAAAAATAAGTACCTTTTTCATTTTATTCCAACAATATTCAAGAAAAAATAAATAAATATATTATTAGGTTGAAATAAAATGGTTTTTTAGAAAAAATAATATTAAGTGGAATACTTAAGTATGAATTTAAAATTCTTGCAAGACAAATTTATGTTTGAAACTTTGAGAAATTAAAATGATGAAAAAGCAATATTAAAATCAGAAATTATCAGTTGACATATAAAAAATTAATAGTTACATTAAATAATCTATGGAAATTCTTAAAAACTTCTATATTTTTTAAATATACAATTTTTAAATGATAAGTAAAATAGCGCTTTCTAAAGATCTCTTTTTTACAAATAAGTCAAAGATTAATGTTTAAAAATAAATGATATATTTGGTGTATTAAAATTATTAAAAATTCGAAAGCTAATTCGTTAAATTTAAATATAATCTACTAACACTAGCATTAAAAAGGCATATTAATTCTTTTTGAAGAATGAAATAATATTTTCTAGATTTAATGATTAATCTTCAGATCTTCTAGAAAATATATTTACATAAGCTTTTTGTTATGATTAAATTTTTCTTTTTTATAAATTTTTCGAAATCTTCCAGAAAAATTTTAACATATATATATATTTAGGGTTGCGAATTTAAAATTAAGATAAACAATTTTACAAAAAAATAATAAATAAGTAGCAGTTTGTTTCTTCTTAAATATAGATCTCCATATTGAAAACAAATTTATCCAAAAAACAATTCAATATTTTGTAATAAGTATAACAAACAATCTGCTTTGAATAATTGCTCTAATGCAAGTTTAACAAGATACAGATGTGGTTTAACCACCTATAACTCATATCGCTATTGAAATGAAATAGAAAGAGTCCATTAATAATGATGTGAAAAATGCAAATAATAATAGTTCACCTCAAAAAAATGAAGGGGTACATCATAAGAAAATTTAGTTTACTTAGGAAGAATTAATATCAAAAGGCAAAACAAAATATCATGAAAATAATGAGGTTAAAGCAGGATTTTTCTCATTTTTAACATTTTTCTGGACTCAAGGAATTATGTCTATGGGTGCAAAGCGCGAAAAGGAAAAAAAGTATTTATAATGTAAAGAGCTAATTTTTTTACTTAACTTTCTTAATTTATTTATTTAACTAATGTTATAAAAAATAAAAGAGGAAGATTTGTTTGATTGTAGACCAAAAGAGCAGCCTCTTTTTGCATATAATTTCATGGAAGAGCATTTAATTTAACAAATAAGATCGTTAGGAAGACAAGATCTACATGATGAAGCTGAACATGTAAAGAAGATGGCTGAAGAAAAGTTATTTAGAAAATAAAATGGAGAGAAAGGAACCAAATAGTAAGAAAGACCTTTCTAATAAAGAAAAATAGTAGAAAAAGTATTGAAAATTTTAGGTCTAAAGACATTTATTCTAGCATGCGTTTTGGCCACTATAGCAAATTTACTGCAGGTATGTATATTCAAGCCTTTTTATCATACTTTTTAAAAGTTACTTATAAATATCACTAATTTTATCAAAGCAAAAAAGAAATAATTGGCATTACAATTCTTTGAAAACTTTATAAATGATTCCACAAATTATTATTTAGTAATATAAAGAAAAAATTGTTTTGCTTAGAAAATTGATAAAATTTCATTTCACATTTATTACTTCCTTTTTTAGTCAAAAAATAGAGGTTCAAAATAAATTAATTTGGGTTAAGCCCACAATTTTATTTTAAATTAATTTATAATTATTAGAAAATAGAGCAAAATTTACCTCTACTTTTAATTTATAAAATTTATTTCTTTTACTTAATTAATTTTCATTACAATTTATTCTTAATCAAATTAGTTTTCTGGCCCACTTTTCCTTAATGAAATTCTTAAGTACATTTAATCATCAAGCGATGAGCCTAAATGGCATGGATATTTATGGGCAACTTTACTTACTGTTTGCTATTTACTCAGAACATTTATTCTTCAACACTCATTGCATTTGATTAACTTCACTGGCTTGTAAGTTTTGAATGCCTTGAGCAGCTCTATTTACACTAAAATCATGAGAGTTTCTTCATCCACCAGAAAATATTTCGACACAGGTAATAATAATTACCATTTTAAAAATTTTCAAATAAATTTAAATTTTGTATGAATTATTTAATAGGAAAAACTATGAATTTAATATCTGTAGATTCTCAAGCAGTATTCTAATTAATTATGTTGGGAACCTTCTTGGTTTCTTCTCCAATCATGGTTGTTGTAAGTATGGCTCTAATTATTGTTTAAATTGGTCCAATTGGTTTGGTTGCTCCTGTTTTCTTTATTTTCGGAACATTCCTCCAAAAGAAAATTAATGCTGCAGCATTTGCTTTAAGAAAAGTTTTACTTACTTTTACAGATAAGAGATCAAAATCAGTAAATGAATTTTTTGAAGGAATACGTATAATCAAGGTAAAAATATATTAAAAATTTAATTCTTTTATTAAATATCTTTTATGCCCAAAATTTAAATAATTTAGAAACAAACAATTTTCTTAATTTCTGCAAATTGTTTTTAAAATTTGTTGGGATTTATTTTTAATTTAATCAATCAATTTACTTTTAAGGTTTAAAGTTAGTTATCGAATTTTTTATAAAATAAGAATTATTTTCTTACATTTATAAATCTTAAATAAGAATTTATTAAATCTTTAATTTTACTAATTTTCCTTTTATATAGTATTATGCATGGGAAGACATGGTTAGCGAACGTATCTTTAACATTCGTTAAAACGAATTAAAAGGATTGATGAAAAGTTAAATTTTGAAAAGTTTAATTGAAGTCACCATGAATGTTACCCCTCTTTTAATGAGTATCCTTATTTTTGGGTTATATGCAGCTATCTACAGCGATTTCAATGCAGCAAAAGCTTACACAGTTTTGAGTTTATTTAATTTGCTTCTTATTCCTTTGAGAATGGTAACAATGGTATTGATGCTTTACTTAAATGCAAAGGCTTCAATGACTAGAATCGAATTCTACTTAATGAGCGAAGAAAGAGAGGAAGATGTTGTAATTAAAGACGATCCATCATAAGAGGTTGGAGAAATTGAAATTAATGATGGAAATTTTGCTTGGGAATCAGTAACAGCTGCCATTCATAATGAATAAGGTATGAAGTTTATGAGACAAGGTGGCCCACCTGGAGGTCCCTAAGGCTAGAAAAAGCCCACACCTGGAAATAATGAAAAACCTAAGGTACCCGGCTCATATTAATAAAATGAAACACTAGCTACCCAAGGTGATTAATTAATCTAAAAAGAAGAAGATTTCAATAAATTAACCCCTCTTGAAGAGCTCTCTTTGAAAAATTTAAATATCCTTAAAAATATCAATCTTAAAGTAAAAAAAGGATAAATGGTGGCTATTGTTGGATAAGTAGCTTCTGGTAAGTCCAGCTTACTTCTTGCTATTCTAGGTGAAATGAAAAAAAACTCTGGAGAAACCAAAGTGAAAGGAAAAGTAGCTTATGTTCCTTAAACAGTAATTAAATTTTTCATAAATAAAACAAAATATAAAATCATTTTTAACTTTAGGCTTGGTTGCAAAATGCCACACTGAGAGACAATATCCTCTTCGGATAACCTTGGGATGAAAAAAAATATAATGATGTTATCGATAGATGTCAATTGAGATCTGAAATCGAAAATGGAGAAGTAATTAATTAATTAATTAATTAATCTTTTTAATTTTCTTACTTTTATTCTATGCTTAATATTAGGTTCTTCCTGGTGGAGATATGACAGAAATTGGTGAAAGAGGTATTAATCTTTCTGGTGGTTAAAAGTAAAGAGTAGCTATCGCAAGAGCATTGTACTCTGATTCTGATATATTCATTATTGATGATTGCTTAAGTGCTTTAGATGCTCATGTAGGAAAGAATGTCTTTGAACTAGTTTTGAAAGGTGCTCTGAAAAATAAAACTGTTGTTTTTGTTACTCATGCTCTTCATTACATGCCTGAAGTTGAGAGAAGTAAAATTATATCTTTTTTATACAAATATTATTAACAATATGTTTCAATATATATTAATAATTTAATTTTAATTAATTAGTCATAGTAATGAAGGAAGGAGAAATAGTTGAGGATGGAACTCATGAATATTTAAAGAAAAACGGCTAAGAATATATCAGACTTAATCAACTTTAAGAAGAAAAGAAACAAGAAGAAGAGAAATCATAAAAAGAAAAGAGTAGAATTTCTAATAAAGAAGACTTAGAACTAGAAAATGATGAAAATGATGACAACAAGGTTGATGAAGAATAATCTATGAATCATGATCCAGATCTTCCTTCAGGTAATTTATAATTAATAACCTAAAATGATCAATCTTAAATAATTCTTCTTTATTTAGCTGAAAGATTAGACTAAAAAAATAGACAATCTGAAGTTCTTAGTCAAACAAATAAAGTTAGAAGAAGAACTATTGAATCAAGAAATGAATCTGAAAAACAAAAAAATGAAGAAAACAAGTTAGAAATTAAGAAATAAGTTGGTAAAACTGTTTAAAAAGAAGAAAGAGCTACAGGCGCAGTACCAGGCTATGTGTACAAAAAATACATTAATTTCTCAGGCCTTAAAAATACTTTAGTTATGCTTATGTGCTTTTGTTTAGCCCAAGCTTTTAAAATGGTTTCTGATTGGTAAAATTAATTTTTTTTTAATTCTCACTAAGAATAAATTTATTTTTTTTCAATTGAATTTTTCTTATCATTTTATTTGCTTACTTACATAAACCATTAAAAATAGGTGGATTGGTTAATGGAGTTCAGACTCATATGAACTTTAAACTGGAGCTTATATTGGAATTTATGCTATTTTAATTGTATTCTCTGGTCTTTTCATTTTCTTAAGAGGTTATACCTTTGGTGTATTCAGTTTAAAGAGCTCTTAAAACTTCTAATAATAACTTTTAGCTAAGCTTTTACATACTCCTCTATGGTGGTTTGATATTACACCAACAGGTAGAATCGTTGCTAGAACAAGTAAAGATTAGGATGACTTAGATAGTTCTTTACCTTGGAACATGCAATTTGCAGTAACTAACATCATTTAGCTTATCGCTACTTGCATAATGATAGGCATTATTCTTCCTCTCTTCTTTATTGTTTTCTTTATTACCTTCTTCATATATGTCAGAATTATTGGGTAAATTTTTTTTTTAAAAAGCCAACAATCATAATAAATATCAAATATTATTATAAATTTAGATATTACCTTATCACAGCTAGAGAAATTAAGAGATTAGAAGCCAACACAAGAGCTCCTGTTATCTCTCATTATTAAGAATCCATAAATGGACTTTATGTTATCAGAGCTTTTGGTAAAGAAAAGGACTTCATTCAAAAAATGCTTTTAAAGTAGCTTATAAATTTAAATTTACTTATTTATTAAAATTTTATTATTAATATATAAAGTGAAAGAGATTACATAATCAGTTTTACAAATATGAACTACACAAATAGATGGATTTCTATCATTACTGAAATATTTGCTTTAGTTATCATCAGTGGTACTGCCTATTTTGGTGTTTTGAGTAAATAATTTAACTATCAAAGCAATGGTTCATTGATCGGTTTGGCTCTTACATATAGTTTCTAAATTTCAGCTATTCTATCATTTACTCTTAAGCTAATTGCAGATACTGAAAGTGGTATGAACGCTGTTGTTAGAATGCTTTAATATATTGAAAAGAACCCATAAGAAAATGACTGGAGATCTTAAAAGCCTATTGAGAAATGGCCTCAATAAGGTTAATATTAAGTAGATAAAATCACCTATAAATACAGAGATGAACTTCCCACTGTTATCAATGGCATTTCTTTTGATATTAAGAATAATGAAAAAATTGGTGTTGTTGGTAGAACTGGAAGTGGTAAGTCTACTTTGACTTTAGGTTTGATGAGAATTCTCGAACTTATTTAGGATAACGATGTAATAAATTATTTTATTTATTTTCTTTAAAAAAATAATATATAATAAATATTTAATAGGGGTAACTTGGTAAAATCACTTTAGATGGATAAAATATTAGAGATATTGGATTGCATGATTTGAGAGAAAAGGTTACCATCATTCCTTAGGATCCTCTATTATTCAGTGGAACAATTAGATCAAATATAGATCCATATAAAAAATATACTGACTCAGAAATATGTGATGTTCTTCAAAAAGTGGAGATCTGGAATTAACTTGACTCTATTTTAGAAAAGCAGTTAGAAAAAGAGAAAAAATAAGATGGTCAACTTTCTAACAATCCTAACTACTAGATGGAATAAATATAGAAGAAAAAATTAGAAATTGTTGTAGAAGGAGGAGGTTCAAACTTTTCTTTAGGATAAAGACAATTGATATGTATTGCCAGAGCCTTAATTGTAAATTTTTATTAACCCTTAAAAGTAAAAAATAGTTATAATTATTTACTTTTAAAATAGAAAAAACCTAAAGTACTCTTGATGGATGAAGCAACTGCCAGTATTGATGAAATGACTGATAGATTAATCCAAAATATGATTAAAAAGGAGCTAACTCAAGTAAATAGTTTTCACTATATTAAATTAATATATTAAATTTTTCCATTAAAATAGACTACAGTAGTTACAATTGCACACAGATTGAAAACTATTATTCAATATGATAGAATAGTAGTTTTAGAACTTGGTAATTTGAAGGAAATAGAAACTCCCTCAACTCTCTTAGAAAACCCAAACAGCTATTTCTGTAAACTTGTTAATTCTCACGGAAAAAAATTCTACGATGAAATGAAAGTGTTGGCTAAAAACAAAGACCTTGATGTTTATTGATCTTTAAAAACAATAACACCACAATATTTACTTATCAACTATATTTCAAAGCATACAAAAATTTTCTATCAACAACAAAGTAAATTTTTTTACAAAATGTTGTTGTTAAACTATTAAAAAATAAAAAAATTTAAATTGTTAATAAAACTATTTCTAGTAAACTTATATATTCTTCAATATTTGCTAAATTGCTTACTTACTTAACTAATAACTTAAATTCATTTTTTTTAAGATATAAAAATCCTTTAAAAATTAAATAAACTATTTTAAATAATCGTTTTATATTATCCTTAAGAGTGAAATTTTAAGTAAAATACTTAAAAAGAGTACATCCGTATACTCTATCTCAATTTATATGTTTTAAATAAAGAGAAAAAAGCAACATTTATAATTTATTTTTAAAGCTAATTTTAAAAAATGTCAATCTTATAAGTTTATAATTATTTAATTTAGTATAAAAAAATTAAGAAATTAACCAAAAATTTCAGATTTATAAAAGAGTCTATCAAGTCATCACATTCATTCAATTCCAAGAATAATTGCAGGATAAAAGTATCTATCAAACGATCAAAAGTCTTTCTTGTTAGATTTATGTAGAAGAAGAATTATTTATAACAAATGCAAAAATTATAAATTTTAGATTTAATTAATAATCAAAAAATAATTTAATAATTACTTAATCAAAGCAAACAAACATTCATAATCTACTTATAAATAAATAGCATTTTAATTAATAGTAAAAATGGTTAAGTTTTGTGAAACTTGCAAAGATAAAAAGGCATTTATAGTCAGACCAAAGACAGGAAAGTTAATTTGCCAAGAATGTTTTTTCACAGCATTTGAAGAAGAAATTCACTATACAATTATTTCCAACAATCTGTTCAAGAGAGTAAATATTATTTTCTAAATATAAAAACAGCAAAAATTAAAAGCAAGTTTTACAATATTCAAGTAAATTTGATTGCTAAAAATATATTTAAACACTCAATAGGGTGAAAGAATTGCTGTAGGTGCCAGTGGTGGTAAAGATAGCACAGTACTCATCCATGTCATGAACCATTTAAATAAAAAATATGACTATGGATTAGAACTTATTCTTTTAAGTATCGATGAAGGTATAACAGGATACAGAGATGATTCTTTAGAAACTGTCAAGGATAACTAAGTCACTTATGGTTTGCAATTAAAAATTTTAAGCTATAAAGATTTATATGGTTGGACTATGGATGAAATAGTTAAATAAATAGGTTTAAATAATAATTGTACTTTTTGTGGTGTTTTCAGAAGATAAGCTTTGGACAGAGGTAAATAAATAAATAAATATATTTAATTAAATAAAATAAAGAAGTCCACTAAAAAGAACTATTTATTTTAGAATACAATTTTTAAAATAGCACTGGAAATATATTTTAATTTTAAATTCGATAATTTGTATAGGAGCCTAATTGTTGAATTGTGATAAAATTTTAACTGGCCATAATGCAGATGATATTGCTGAAACAATTTTAATGAATATTGCAAGAGGAGATTTCTTTAGATTAGGAAGATGTGTAAAATATTAATATTAGTTCATAGAAACATATAAAATTAAATTATAAATATATAATAAAGGTCTAAATTACAACTGGAGGAGATGGAGTTGATGATGATGATCACATTCCCAGACTCAAACCATTTAAATATACTTATGAAAAGGAAATTGTTTTATATGCCTATCACAAAAAGCTTGTTTACTTCTCCACTGAATGTATTTACTCACCTAATGCATATAGAGGTCATGTAAGAGAATTGATTAAAGATATTGAAAAAGTTAGACCTAGCTCTATTGTAGATATTATCCACTCTGCCGAGCAAATAGCTATAAATATGAATGTCAAGCTTCCTAAGAAGATGAAGTGTACACAATGCGGTTTTGTTTCCTCCAATTCAGTATGCAAAGCATGTGTACTTTTAGATAAGCTTAATAAAGGCAAACCAAAAGTTGCTCTTAAAGCTGAATGAGAAATGAATAAATGAATGAATAAATAAATATTTAAAAAATATTAAATTAAGGATTTTATTAAATAAACTTATCTATTTTAAAAACACAAGAAACTATATTATTTATTATATATATAAGTGACTTTATCTTAATCTTTTATAAATAAAACTCAATATTATCAATTTGTCTAATGCAACTTTGATTTAATTTGGACTATTAATAAATATCAAAAACAATTAAAAAAAAGCAACTCATGAATGCTTTTTCATTTATCTAAACATTGTAACAAAAACGTTTTAATGAAATTTTGTTTATTTGATTTGCATAAAGTTTGAATGTGATAAATCAAAAATATTTAAGATTAAGATTAAACATTTGCAAGGTAGTTTTTCTCTTTTGTATACTTTGAAATATTATTTTTTAGAATATTATTTTTGTAATAACCATTAAGAATTAGCAAGCTATTACAAGTGTGATTGATTTATAAATAAATTAAATTGAAATTAATTTGATTTTATTTTCATAGTAATTTATCAATATCTTTGCTTTTTATTAATCAATTTATGTAGAAACTTATTGATACTTATATTAAGATAATTTTTAATACTTTTTGTTTATATTTTAATTAGATTTTGTATTTATAATGTCCTACAAATATTAAAAGCTCAATACACCTTTTTCTGTACATTAGCAAGGAAATACGGTCTTTGAAAATAATGGATTGTCTGCATTTAATGATAAAACTTCTGAATTTTTATAAAAAGCTATGACATTAACTACAGGAACTAAAAAGCCTAAAAATTAATAAATATATTCTGCAAATAGTGAGATATTAGATTTAAATACTCTCAAATATTTTACTAAAAAATGAGATATTCATCAAAAAATTTTTTAAAATATTAAAGGCTTCTTTATGAAATCTAGTGCGTTGAGAGAAAAGATAAGAATTACAAGCGAAAGATTAGTAGAATTAAATAATTGTATGCTTTTTAAAGTATGAACTATAAATTTTACAAATATGGTTTTAAATAAAAAGTATAAAAAAGCTCTGGTTTATTTAATAATGAAGAAAACAAGATTAATGATTTAATGATGTTAATTGGAGAAGTAAGCCCTTTATTTATTTAAGCATAAAGAAACAATTCTCATGATTTTATTTTTAGAATATTAAATAAGTTGAAGCTGGCATAAATGAAATAGAACGCAGTAGTGCAGATGAATGCATTAGATAGTCAAGTGCAGGTCCTGCTATGTATTAATCTATCATTGAGACAATAAAATTCACTCTGTTGAAAATTATGGATGAATATAAAAAAACTACTACAAAAAGAATGGAAGTATGCATAAAAATACAAAATATATATGTTATTATATAGAATTATCAATTTAAAATTTAAGGATATAGCACATAATTAATAAAAACCTTTATTTGGAGCTGCTGTTCCTGGTGTTGAAAGGAGAGGACCTAGAATTTAAAAGGCTTAATTCCTTGTACAGAATAATAAGTATGTTTGATATTTTCATTTAATTAGGGATATAATTGAATCTAATATTATTAAAAAAATTTATATATAAAAGTGATGATATAGAAGGAGGTAGTTCTGGATAAGGATATAAATAGGTCGATTTTAAAGAAAAAGAATAACTTTAAGTATCAGAAGCAATGAAAAAGTTAAATACTTAATTGCAAAGTGTGTATGAAATGTTTAAAAAAATAGGGTCTATGGTACAGTTCCATGAATCCATGATTGAGAGGTATTAATTTTATAATTGTTTGCTTTTTCGTTTATTGATTGATTAATTTATAAAAATTAAAAAATTTAGTATTGCTGAAAATACAGATTAAGCAGAGGCTAATGTAAATAGAAGTAAAAAAAATATAGCTGATGCATATAGAGATGCAAGTTCTTCAAGAGGACTAATTATTAAAGTAAATATTATTAAATTGAAATTTGCTAAAAAGATTCACATTTAATATAATAATTTAATAGATATTCTTAATAATGATCATATTTGCTTTTGTTTATATTGTGTTTTTACTTTGAGTCGCTATCAGTTAATTTTGTGTGATGATATTTATTATGTAATAAACTTATATTTTAACCAAAAAGTATCTGTAAATTTTCATAATTTTTTATTAATTTAATAGACAGAAAAGTTATACTTAATTTTTATTTTTATAAAATTTTAACTTGATTTATTCCTTGAACTCTAATTTAAATTAAAAAGATGTTAATTGTTTAAATTAATTTTATTTATAAAAAAATGGGTATCAAATAATATTTAATTTAGGAAAACAATATTAAAATATTTCAGTAAAAAATTAAAATAAGAGTTTAGAGTTAGTAAATTTATTAAATTATTTTTTGCTTACCATAAATTAGAAATAATAGAGTGTATGAGTGAATGTTTTAATTGCAACCTTTTCTTTATTGCTTTTATGATATATTATATAATAGGATTTGGATAGAAATTTTTATTTCAAAATACACTAAAATGCATCCCATAATTATCACTAATTGAAGTGATTTATTAATTTCTATTTAATTCATTTCAATTAAATTTTGTGGTCCTGAATTTATTATTGATGTAATAATTAATTATATTTCAGATGATTTTAATAAATAGCTATTAACTAAATTGAAGCTAGAATTGATTATGTTTAATATTACATTCATACTTGGATTAATATTTTTTATGATTAGTAAATAAGTGTTTTTTATATTTGTGATAAAAAAGTTAAGACTTAATTAATTTATATTAATTCGAGTGCTAATTTTGACTAAATTTCAAATATATTTTTCCTGATTTTGAAATTACCACAAATTAAATTAAGCTAATATGTAAATATTTGTAAGGTTATAAAGACAAAATCTAAATCTCATACAAACGTCTTAATGATTGTCGAATTATAAAGGAATCTTCTTTGTTAACTTAAAATCTTCATAGATTATTTGAATTATAATAACTATTTTGTAAAGAATTTAGATAATAAATAATAAAAGAAGAGAAAATGCTAATTTTTATAGTGTTTTTATGTGGAAGCATTGTTTCATCAATTACAAGCAAAATGAGTAAGGTTCAATATTAATTTTTTTATTTTAACACTTTTTTAAGTAAAATTCAGCCATAAAGATGCCTTAAAATAAACTGATTACTCTGGTTTTGAATAGATCAACTCTCTTAATATTACTAATTCATAAAACTTTGCGTGGGTGGAATAATTGGCCTCATATTAGTATATATTTGCCTCAGATCCAACTTCTAAAAATAATTAACTTCAATTACATTTTTTTTTTGATAAATACAATTGCTCAAATGCTTCTATTTAAATTTAATTTACCTGTGCTTTCTTAAATTAAGATATGTAAAATTTTAATTTTAATATTTAATAAAATATTTTTTTAGTAATAATTATGTAAACACAAATATAATAATATGGTATCAAGATTAATTTGGTTATTATTGTAATAATTAAACACCCAGATTCACTCTTAATCGTGATTTAAAAAGTAATATTAGTTAAACGTTAGCTTTTAATTTGTAAAATTATTATAGTAAATTATACATAGGCTTCAATATGTAATTTATTTATTTCTTTTTAAATTTTATAAAAATTTTGAATTAAAAAAAGAGGTTTAATATAATGTTAAATAGATTAACCATATGATTCAACATGTGAAAAAGGTTAAATATTTTCAATAGAATAAAATAGTTGCTAAATATGTGCTGAAAATTGTATAAAGTGCTTAGATATAAATACTTGCAGTTAATGTTCATATGGTTATCAAAATGATAATGGAAAGTGCACTTAACAGTAAAAATTAGTTTATTAAAGTAAAACAAGATAGATTAAATATACAGATATTCTCTAAAGTGATCCTTCTCAAATAAGTATAAAAAATCCGATTAATTAATAATATGATATTTATTACAATGCTAATCAATATAACAATATAACATATTGCTCTGATTTCAATATTTTAGATGGTTGTAAAAAATGCTATGAAAATTATTACTACTCAAAATAAGATTAAAAATGTTTACCAATATAATGCGGAGATAATTAATATGTATATTAAAACTAATGTTAATATTGCTCAAATGATAAAATCATAGTAAAAAAAAATCAAATTGCTTATTGCTAAGTATTAAACTAAGCAAGTATAGTGAATGGTTAAGTTAATTTATAACCAGGTTAATATTTATTTAATAATGGTCAATAATTTTAAATAAATGATTGTTCTTTTTGTAATTTTGAATACGAATGCGAGGAATGTTTTTAAAACTCAATTCCTGGTTGTTTAATGTAAGTACCTCTTTAAAAGTGTCAAATCTGTAATTCGTAATATGTATTAGATAATAATGGTAAATGCTAATTTTCTTAAAATAATAATATCTCTATCTATAATCAGGTTGTTGATAATTGCCTATCCTACGATATTAATTCAAAATGCATTAATTGTAAAACTTATTTTGTAAAAGATACTTCAAATTAAGTAACTTCTTGCCAAGAAGGTTACGTTAATGTATAGTGCACGTGTTACAAATGCCTAAAATAATGCCTTAATGTAATATGTACCTTAGATTGTTTGTGCTAAATAGGTAATATTTTACATTTCAATACATTCTAATTATTTTTTAAAATAATTTTGATTTACAAAAAGGATAATTTTATTAAGGAGATTTTACGAGTATAGTAAGTATATTAAATTGTAAGCCATGTTAATAAGGATGTATAGACTGTGTAAGTAAAAGTAATAACTGTACTGCATGCTAAGATGGATACATTCTGTAGAATAGTTAATGCTTAAGTTGCTTAGAAAATATATCAAGTTTTAATCAAACTTAATGCAGTTAATGTGGAGAATAATATTAATATATTTAAGGTAAATGCATTAAAAAATGTTAGGAAAACTAATATTTAAATAATGATACATTAACATGTGAATTGTGTGATCTTTCATGTAAATCTTGCTAAGGACTATCAAATACAGATTGCTATGAATGTAATTCTTATGCTACCAAAATTTAAGGAGTTTGCTAACTTTGCAAATCAGGTTAATTAAACAATTAATTTATTTATTATTTTATCTATTAAATATTTGAAGAAAAATTATTTTATCTGATTACTCTCTACAATTAAATTTTAGAAACTTGTTTAATTTTATTACCTTTTTACTATTATTTTTAATGCCTTTGATTAAAAATGTTTGATATAATAATAGGATAATTTTACAACTACAGTTAATCCAAAGATAATACTATTGATATTAAAAATAATTGTATGAGTTGTGATAAGTAATGTAAAGAATGCAATATGAAATCTGATAATTGCATAATTTGTAATGTTAATGATCCAAATAGTACTGATGGATAGAAGATCAAATGCTTAGATAAGTGTCCATAGGGATACTATTAATAGGACAATAATTGTATACTTTGCAAATAAGAAAATTGCTTGCATTGTAATTCGAATTACTGCAATTAATGCATAGAAGGATTTGAACTCATTAATAATATATGCTTGAAAAGTTGCCTTAAAACAGAATTCAGAGATTAAAGTACTTTTAAATGTACATCTTGCAATTCAACTTGTAAAACATGCAAAGGGCCTAACATTTCTGATTGCACATCTTGCATTTAACAACTTAATTTAATAGAAGGAAAATGTTAAATTTGTGATGAAGGTATGTGTTATAATTAAATATTTAGCTATTTTTGATATTTAAAATTTAAAATAGGAGAGTTTTATAATGGGGACTAATTAGAAAGCATTTAATAAAAAAAATATGACTACTCTAAATGCCTTATGTGTCATCATACATGTGAAAATTGCTAAGGACCATTAGATACAGATTGTATAAAATGTTCAGGAGGATTGTAAATAAATCCATAAACTAAGCTTTGCATAACCTAAAAATAATTTGAAAACTAAAGTGATTAACTTAAATAATGCTAAAATTTAGAAAGTATTTTTTTTATTTTGAAAATAAAATTAATTTATAATTTGTTTTGATTGTTAGTAAACGCAAAAGATTTTGAAGATTGTCAGTCTAAATTGAATTAAATTGAGCTATTTAAAAGTATTGATGATGGTACAGACATAGCTGTTTGGTCAGTTGGGACATTCTTTAGCTTATTTTAATACAGCTCTAGTGTTTACTTTTGGAGCTTTATGTAAAACTAGTAATTAATAGGAAATAATTATAACTTAGCGCCTAAAATAGGATAAGGAATTACATAAAACTAGTTTTAAAATATGCATAGCTTCAATTTTTTTAACTTAATCTAAAGCCCATTTTAATCCTCTTCAAAAAAGTAACGACTTTTATTGACAACTTAAAGCATAGGTTAATATTATATTGAAAACTGCTTTTACTAATCTCTGGCTATAATTTTATCAGTTTTAATTCTCCCTCTTTTATTTATATTAGGAAAGTTTAGTGATAAAATTAATTCATTTTACAATTACTCTAAATGGAATTTGTCAATAAGAACATGTATGCTTTGTTCCAATCTTTTTATATTATTTTTTATTTTAGGAATAAAAAACTCTTAATTTACCTAGGCTCTTGATGACAAAAATCTATTAATTTGCTTTATTTTTGCAGGTTTCGCTTTTGCAGTTTATTCTTTCACTTAAATTAAAAGTATAGCATTTATACTTTGCTACTAATACAACTGGGAAACTTAAAATTATAGATCCTTAGTTTATGGAATTAAAGATTCTTCTAAATTGGCTTAGTTCTATTGGATTTTTATTGAACTTTAAAAAACAATTTAAATTTCTTGTTTTATATTTATCTAAAACTTCAACATAACTTCTTGGATAATATTCTCAGTAGATGCAGCTTTTCTATTTTATCTTTTAATGATAACTCCTTTTAAAAGCAAATTTCTTAACCTATTTATTATCATAAATTAACTGTTATCTGTAATTATTTCGTTATAAATTACAATATTTCAAATAATCAAAAGTGAGGACCTCAGTATTTGTAATTACATTTATAAAAAAAATACATTTTTAAATTAATTAAATACTTTAAAAAATAGATCTGATCATTTCTTGCCTGGCTAAAAAACTAGTTGCTATAATTTGTATCTTAATATTATCTTCAGAATTAATAATCAGTTATTATAAAAAACTAAGAGGTTAATAAATTTAGAATACATTGATTTCACTACAAATACAAGAATAACTAACAGATTAAGTTATTTCTGATTTTTTTTCTAACCAGAAAGTTTTAAATTCAAGTAAATATATAAAAAAAATAAGATAAAAATGATATAAATTAGGTTTAATATTTGTTCGTTAGTAATTGGTTATACAAAACTTAATTTAAAAACATCTACATTATTTTTCTCTCACTCATATTCTATGCAATACATTTTTTTTATTTTCATATCCATTTCCTTTAAAAAATTTTATTTATAGATTATAAGCAGATTAGCTATACATTGTGTTAAGTTTTAAGTTTATTTGAGTTTTTAGAATTATTTATAGTATTTAAAATAATTATATAAATTAGAAAAATAATTTATTTTCTACATTTACTAAAATTCATAAAATTTGTACTATTGTAAAACCAATTAATAAGAACATCTTTAAATACATGCTCTTGGTAAGTATACAATCCAATTTTAAATCAAAAAATTTAAAACCATTGCTGAAAAAATATTAAGGGATTACATTTTTAAAAATTTTATATTATTTAAAATTAAATATGTTTATTAACAATAAAAATAATAAAAATGTTATAAAATACTTTAAAATAGAAACATGGTGGAAAGTTTAATAATTAATAATTAAAATTAATAAAAATTTATTGATTTAAAAGGTTTAATAAATATCAAATTTCTAACTATTATTACTTCATTCTTAAAAATGTATGGTTTTGAAAGTTATGATTAATATACCAATTATTTGATTACGCATTATGTAAAATATCTAAATAAATACGATTGAGTATCACAACTCAATTTAATAGTTATTTATTAATATTAGGGATTCATTATTAAATTAGATTATTAGGTACTATAAAAATAACTAAAGTAGTATCATCATGATATATACTAAATATTTTTTAAACCTTAACCCTCAAAATTCATAAGTCTTTATAATGCGTTATGTCATTTTATTTAAATTGCTCAAAAAAAAATTAAGCTAATTTATGATCATGAGGTATTTGAATCTAACAGATAAAAATAAATTTTAATATAATAAATTTTATTCTCAGGCCTTAACTTGATTAATAAAGTATTCAATATAGTTAAGGTTGATTTTTTCTTAAAAACAAACTCAATCTGAAAGCTCTAAAAATTAATACCAATAATTATTTATTTAAAAAAGAGATTTTTGGTGAATAATGAAGCAAATTATTTAGATTCAGATAATTTAATAAATAGTTTATAATCATATAAATAGATTAATTTAATTATCCGACAATAACTAAATTTTATGGTAAATTAATCATAAAAGAAGATATTAACAAAACCATACATTTTTGTAGGTTTTTAAAGTCAAAATTTAGTATTTTTTGTTAATTTACAAAATAAATAATCCATCAAAATATGTTTTATACACACTAAATAGGTAGGAGGTTATTAATATATTTTTTTGTATAGATACAGGTTAGTTATATGAAAAAATAATAAAATCTAATAAATTTTTAAATTTGCTCTTTTATTTTTCCCTCATAATTATTCATTAAATATATTTTTATAATTTTAAATTTTCTATTAATTTTATTATATAAAAAATACATTAACGCATCTACTTTCTCTAATATCTTATTTTTTTCTATTTTGCTTTATCTAAACCACAGAATTTGTTTTAGAAATATTAAGTCATAATTTGCAATATTAGAAATTTTTTAATCTAAGATTTGAATATTATATCTTACATAAATTTGGAAAAAGATAAATAGTAAGAGTTTATAAGGATCATTTAATTAAAAATTTTGAGATAGCCTTTAAATTAGTTTGTTTTTAATTATTATTTTTCATAATAATTAAATTTGAAAAAAAAAGAAAATAATATTAACAAATGCTCTAAAAATTAATTCTTTTTTTTTTGGTGACTTTCTCTTCCTTAGTCAATTCACAGTCTAAAATTTGTAAAATTATAAGTTCTATTATCTAAATTAACAAAATTAAAGTATAAATTGAAAAGGAAGATATTATGGTTAGCATTAATTTCAAATAAATTGATTAAAAGTCACAATTTACAAATTTTTAGTTCTTTACTGCAAATTCATCTGCTTTAGCATACGATTAAAATTATTTAGATTCATATCTATATTTATATTATAATTAGACTGACTTTAATTGTAATTAATTAACTTTAAATATCAAAATTGTATGCATGGAACCCTAAAATAAAGTCTCGCTTTTAATGCGATTTTTTATTTACAATTCAAATTTTCAAAAAAATGAGTTTAATTTAAATTGCGATGGAAAGATAAATCAATATCAAATTAATTATATAAATATATCTTATGCAACGGTTTTGATATATTTCTCTAAAGAAGTTTTTGGATAATAAATAGGATTAAGATAGTAAATTATAAAAAATTATTTTTATTTATAAACAATAAATTTTTTTTAAAAAGTGGATTGATTTAATGTCAAATGAATGAAGTAACTTAAAACTCATGCTAATTAGGATAATATTTTGATTAAAACTCTAATTCTTGTATGAATTGTGGTTAAGACTGCGTAAGATGCGATTAGTAGACTAAATTATGCATAGAATATAAGCCTACCTCAAATTTATCAAATTAAAATTTTTTTATTTACTAAATTAAATAGATTTCGAGTGAATCATATTAAGGAATTTGTTTGTTTACAGAAGATTGTAAATAAATAAATAATTTTTAAAATTGTGCATTTTTAAGTTAATAATAATGCTTCATGTGTTAATAAAATTATGTTTTATCTAACAATTTAAAGTGCAAATCTTCTTTAAATAACAATATATCTATTTATAATTAAATTGTGGATGGATGTATTAAATATGATGATAATGATTAATATTGCATAGCATGCTTAGCAAATTATTTTTTAGTAGACTAACAACCTTATTGTTCCTTAAGAACATGCCCATAAGGATATATCCTAATTTAAAATAAATGTTTTATTTGCAATCAAGATAATTGTTTAAATACTAATAATTGTACAGTTGATTGCTACTGCTAAAAAGGTAACTTATTTTAAATTTTGCTTATTTTGTAAATAAAAATAAATTATATTTGACAACAACAAAAATAAATAGCTTTTATTATTACAAAATAGGTTATTTTTACTAAAATTAAGGCACTTAAAATATTTGCCAAAAATGTGATAACAAGTGTGAATTATGTACAAATATTTCATCATAATGCTAATCTTGTAAAATTTATGATCCTTCAAATACAGAAAATTGTATAGAGAAGTGTCCGGATGAATATTTTTAACAAGGTAAATACTGTATTTCATGTTAAAATTTTGATTATTATTGTTCTAAATGCTCATAAGCAGAATGTTAGTAATGTAGAGAAGGATATATTAAAATAAACAATAAATGCTTTCCTTGTAATTAAAATAATTGTTTAGATTAAATAAATTGTACAGTTGATTGCTATTGTGAAAAAGGTAAGATATGTTTATATTTTTTGTTTATCAATCAAATAAATAATAATAATAAATTTGAGAAAATGTATTATAAATACTTATTTATTGAAAATAGGATATTTTTACAAGTAAAACGAAAAAATTGACAAAAGCAATTGTCAAAAATGTGATCTCTAGTGTGAATTATGTACAGAAAATAAATCCAAATGTATTGCTTGTAAAATTATCGACCCTTAAAATAAAGATAATTGCTTAGATTCATGTCCGATTGGATACTTTTAAAAAGAGAAAAACTGTATTCCCTGTACTAATTTTGATAGTAATTGTTCTTAATGTAATACAGTTGAATGTTTAAAATGTAAATAAGAGTTTGATTTAATAAATAAATCTTGTCATTAGAAGTGTTAATCAAATTAATTTCGAAATCCAGAATTAAATTGCTAGTAATGCCATATGTCTTGCTCAACCTGTAGCGGATCTTTAGAGACAGATTGTATAACTTGCATCAACTCTGTTAGTTTTAATGACATTAAAATTTGCTAAATTTGTGATAAAGGTAACTTTTTAATTATCTCATATTTTAAAACCAAAAATTATATTTTAAAAATATGTATTTTATTTAATACATTTTTTAATCTTTATTATTTATTAATTTATTTTATTTTACAATATTAGGATATTTTTATAATCAATTAAATAGCCCTCAAAATGGTAATTTTGATCCATAAAATTGCTAAAAATGTGATCCTCAATGTTTAGAATGTCACAAATAATCAAATGCATGTCTTAAATGCAAAATAAATGACCCTTTAATTAAATCTAACTGTTTAGCATAGTGTCCTGATCGTTACTACCAACAAGACAACATTTGTAAATAATGCTAAAGTAATTGCCTAATATGCACATAAAATAAATGCAATTTATGTGAGGAGGGTTATGATATTGTTTAAAATTAATGCAGTCTTAAGTGTTAGTAAAATTAATTTAGGGATACAGCTTCCCTTTAGTGTCAGGATTGCCATTTTTCTTGTTAAAAATGTAATGGATCTTCATCTAAAAACTGTACTTCTTGCATTAAGTAACTTAATTTAAATTAATAAGGGGAATGCTCAATCTGTGATGAAGGTATAATTCTTTCAAATTAATGCTTTAAGATAAAATATTTTTTTTATTTTTATAAAAGGTGAATTTTACAAAGGAAACCAAGAAGAAGCTATCCTAGTATTTAAATATGACTACTCTAAATGTTTTAGTTGCCATGTATCATGTTAAGACTGTACAGGCCCTTCAAATACAGAATGTACAAGTTGTATGGGGTCCTTATTAATTCACCCTTAAAGCAAGTTATGTGTAGAAAAAGCTGAAGTAGACCAATTAAATAATTAACTTTAGTAATGTTCGAACTTTTAAAGTAAAAAATATTTATCAAATAAAAAAAGATCATTTTATATTCTTATATCTTTTTCATTTAAATTATTAATTTATCATTTTTCGTAAAAAGTTGAATCTTAAGAGTTAAATGAATGCTAAGCAAAATTAGATTAAATTGATCTTTTCAAAAAGGTACAACAAGTTGGGTCTATTACTTTTACAATCACAGGAAGTGTTGCGAGTATCCTTTTATCAAGTGCTAGCATTTATTTCATGAGTTCTCTTTAAAGTTAACAATTTATAGGCAATTATTACATATTAGCTCCTTAAATTAGTAAAGGAGAAGTATCTGTTTATCTTCAAGATATGTATAGCTTAAATATCTTCAATTTAATTAGCAACCCTTTTTTGGATTCTTAAACCTCCACATCTCCTCCTTCTTAGCCTCAATAATCATCGCAAAGAATACTTTTAGCAACATAAGATGTTGGATAAATGTTTATTGAAAATTGCTTTTACTAATCAATATTTCTAATTTGCTCAGTTTTAGTTTTACCAATATTATTTGCTTTTGGTAAATATTATGATAAAATAAATTAATTTTATAGCTATTCTAAGTGGAATTTACCAATAAGAGTATCTATGATTTGTTCAAACTTTTTAATCATATTTTTGATTTAAGCCATTCAAAATTTTGATGAATTGAAAAACTTTAACAAATCTAAATATATAATAAATTTAGTTTTGATCATTCTTACATTCTTGATTTACACTTTTATATAAATAAAAAGTTTACTATATATATTATTCTATTAATATAAATATGAATTAACTAACTATTCTAGCTTAGTACAAGAAATTTAAGTTAATTCAAAAATACACTAGCTCTTTTGGATCCTATTTGAGTTTAAAAAAATTACTTAAATCAGTTGCTTAATTTTTGTGAGAAATACTTAGATTTGTTACTGGATAATACCGTCAATAGAACTCTTATTTTTAATTTATATATTCTTAACCAGGCCTTTCTAAAAAATGATATTGAATATTCTAATTTGCATAAGTTAATCTATTTCTTCTTCTATTTTGCTTATGTTAGCTCTTACTTAGAATAAAGGAATATCAAACTAGCTTAGTTATTGTAAAATAAAATTAATTTTATTCATTTTATAAAACATTATTTAAATTAGATATAGGTATTGCCTGCATAATTTATAAATTCATAGGAGCTTTAAATTTAATGATATTATGCATAGAACTAATAAGCAGTTATCTATCGAAGAGAAAAAATCAGAAAACCTTAAATTCTTAAATAAATAGCTAAGTAGTTGAGCAAATGACTGATGAAAGAATCACTGAATTTTTTGACAGCAAAAGGATACTTTCTAAATAGCAATACTTTAAAAGAATTAAATTTAGTTGATTTTATTATAATCTGTTTTACTTTTATAAAGTTAATTTATGTTGTCTTAAATAAAAAATAATCCATTAGCCAATAAATAAACCAAAGCAGTGATGGGTCACGATCGAAAAATTTTTTTTATTTTAATATTTTTTTTTATTTTTTATTATCTAAAATTATTTTTGAAAAATAAAAATATGCTGGTAAATTAACAATTAATAATTTAAAGTAATAAAAATATATCAATTTAAAAGTATTAACTATATTAAAAGAAGAATGTCAAATATTTAATTATTATTGTTAAAAATTTATGGTTTTTAAAATGCATAATTACTAAACTAAGTAATTGATTTCGGATAAAATAAAAAATATTTAAATAATTTAGTAGTATTATTATGGATGGTAACTTTTTTTATATTTAAGCATAGGATTAATACTTAAATTAGAAATTAATAACTATGATAATAACTAAAATATTAGCCTAATATATTTATATGTACTTAAATATTTTAAAGTTTTAAGTAATAAAACCCAAAGCAAATTCAAATATCTTTTTTGATCCATTAAATTATAAGAAGTTAAAACAAATTAAAATAATCTGTAATCATGAAGGAATTTAGATCGAAGAGATAAATTAAATTTTATTCCCTGGTCTTAACTTGATTGATAAAGTAATTGATATAATAAAGGTGGGCTTTATCATAAAAATTAATATAAAGAGAAAAGTCTACAAATTAAAAAGACTTTCTAATAATCATATTTAGATTTTTGGAAGTTTTTTAAGTTTTATGCTATTCAAAGTTAAATATGTATTTTAAAAATAAACATAAAAATGGTAAAATATTTTAAAAAATAAAAATATGATGAAAAATTTATAATTCATATTTTAAAATTATAAAGGTTTATTAATTTAAAATCTTTAATGATATTATTAGAATGCCAAATATCTAATTATTATCATAAAAAATGTATGGTTTAAAAATGCATAATTACTATACGAATTATTTGATTTTGCAAAAAATAAAAAATATTTAAATAAATAAATAATACTATAATGGATGGAAACTCAATTTTATAAATATTTAAGCATAGGATTCATTCTTAAATTAGATACGAGTATGTATGATTATAACTAAAACATCAACCTACTACATTTATTCGTAATTAAAGATTTTAAAACTTGAAGTAAAGAAATAAATAAAATGCAAATTCAAATATATTTTTAATGCATCAATTTATAAGAAGCTAAAACAAAACTAAAATAATCTGTTTGTAATCATGAAGTAATTTAGTGCTAAGAGATAAATTAATTTTCAAGATAATTAAATTTTATTTCCAGGTCTTAACTTGATTGGTTAAGTATTCGATATATTAAGGTTGGCTTGATTTTCAAATTGGATACTAAGTGAAATGTCTACAAATTAACAAGACTTTAGAATAATCATAATTAGATTTTCGGAAGAAAATTAATTAAATTTAGATAATTCATAAATAATTTCTCCACCATATAAATAGATTAATTTAATTATCTGATGACAACAATAATTTGAAATTAATTACCAAAAGGATTTTAAAAATACCATACAGCTTTTTTCATTTTTTAAGTCAAAATTTAGTATCTTTCTTAAAATAATTACAAATATATCAAATCATTAAAATATATTTTATTCACAATAAATAGGAGGTTATTCATATATCTTTTTTTTATAATAGCAGATTTATTTAAGAGAAGAATTAAAATTTTGGATTTATTTTATTTTTATAAAAAATAAATAAGACTCTCCTTAGTTTTTTTCTATTTTACTTATCTAAGCCATAGAATTTTGATAAATATTAATCAATAGTTAAAATATTGTAAATTTTTAAATCTAAGACCATAAATATTTAAATTGAAAAAACTATTAATTACATTTAAATTATTTAGATTTTGATAATTATTTTTCATAATAATTAAATTGAAGAAAAATAAAGAAATGCTTAAAATATTAATTCTTATTTTTTTAGGGACTTTCTCTTCCTTCGTTAAATCGAGACTTAAACTTAGTAAAATTATAAGCTCTATTTTCTTAATTAAAAATAATAAAGTATTAATTGAATAGGAACAATCAATTACTTATAGTAATTTCGATCACGTGTCTTAAGTTTATAGTTATTTTTTATTAACTGCTAATAAAAATGTTAATAATGCAAACTTTTAGATTCCAACTTTAAATTGGTAATATTTAGGTGTCTTAAATTGTAATTAACTAACTTTAAATATCTAAATTGAATGCTCTACAGACTAAAATGCAGTTATAGCTTCTATCTCATTTTTGTATTTTGGATATTAATCATACCAAGTCAAAACGCTATAGTTAAATTGTGATGGAAATAGATATTAATATTAAATTAATAATGTAAATGTGTCTTAATAATTTCTTGAGATACAATTCTCTAAGGAAGTGTATGGAAAAAGCTTAATAATAAGATAGTAATTTATAAAAAATTTATTTATTAATAAAATAAATTCTAAGATATAAATTTTTAAATATTTTTTAAAATCAAATTATTTTTAAAAGTGGGTACGCTTAATGTTATATCAACGAATTAACTTAAAATTCATGTGAAATTGGTTAATATTTTGATCAAAACTCTAATTCTTGTAAGGAATGTGGTAAGGATTGTCTGAGATGCAGTTAGTTGACTCAAAAATGCATTGAATATAATTTAAACTCCCCTTATGCATACATTAATAATTCTAATATCACAATTGAATAGATTGATATTAATGATAAAGCTTGTTCATTTAAATAAGATTGCCCATATGTGTATAAAAACATTAACATTAATAATTGCTATATATAAATAGAGAGTTATTGCTTACAGTGTAATAATAATTATGTTTTAACTAACAATTTTTAGTGCAAAGCTTCTTTAAATAATACTATTTCTATTTACAATTAAATTGTTGATGGATGTATTTAATATGATTAATATGATAAAAATTGCATAGCATGCTTAGCAAATTATTTATTAGTTGACTAATAACCTTATTGTTCCTAAAAAACATGCCCATAAGGATATATCCTAATTTAAAATAAATGTTTTATTTGCAATCAAGATAATTGTTTAGCTAATGATACTTGCACGATTGATTGCTATTGCTAAAAAGGTAGTTTACTTTTAATTTTGCCTATTTTATAAATAAAAATAAGTTATATTTAACAACTCCAATAAATAGTTTTTATTATTACAAAATAGGATTTTTTTATTAAAATCAAGGCTCATAAATTACTCAAGATAATTGCAAAAAATGCGATAGTAACTGTGAATTGTGTACAAATAGTTCTTGTTTAAAATGTAAATAAGGGTTTGAGTTAATAAATAAATACTGTTATTAAAAGTGTCAATCAAATTATTTTCGAAATTCAGAATAAAATTGCTAGATATGCCATCAGTCTTGCTCAACCTGTAATGGACCTTTAGATACAGATTGTATAAATTGCATTAACGGTATTAGTATTAAGGATAAAAATATTTGTTAACTTTGTGATAAAGGTAAATTTTCAATAATTTTATTTTCTTAAAAAGCCATTTAAAAAATATTTTTTAATTTTAATTTATTTTTTATATTCTTAATTTATTTTATTTAATGGTATTAGGATATTTTTACAATCCAGTAAATAATACTCAAAGTGATAATTTTAATCCATAAAACTGTTAGAAATGTGATTCTTTATGTTTAGAATGCCACAACTAATCAAACAATTGCCTTTTATGTAAAATAAAAGACCCTTTAAATACATCTAACTGTTTAGAATAGTGTCCTGATCGTTACTACCAAAAAGATAACTCTTGTATATTATGCTAAAGTAATTGTTTGTTATGTACATAAAATAAATGCAATTTATGTGCAGAAGGTTATGAGATTATTTAAAATTAATGCAGTCCAAAATGTTAATCAAATTAATTTAGGGATTCAGCTTCTCTTTAATGTCAAGATTGCCATTTTTCTTGTAAAAAATGTAATGGACCTTAATCTAAAAATTGTACCTCTTGCATTAAATAACTTAATTTAAATTCATAAGGAGAATGTTCAATCTGCGATGAAGGTATATTTCTTTAAAATCAATGATTAATGATTGAAATATAGCAGTTCCACAATTTAAATTATAGTGGTAGTGAACTATGCTTAATTTTTTTATATTATATATTTTTCATAATAAAAATAAATTTTATTAGCAAAATTTAAAAAATTCTGAATTTACATCCTAAAATTTAATTTTTGGATTGTAATTTCAAATTTTGTTCGCTAAATTAAATTCACTTTAGAACTTTTTTTTTAATTAAAAATTCTTTTGTTTCACATTGAAACTTGACTTTGTTCTAGAATTTTGATAGATTATTCTAGATAACAAAATCAAATTTTTTTTTTTCATTCAAAATTCAGAATTTTTTAATTAAAAAATATATTTTTAAATTAAATATCCTTAACCCACATTAATTTTAAAAAAAATAAAATATATATCGAAACATGAGACTTGCAGGCTGCTTAAACTAAATAAGCAGATTAGCTATATTATATTTTTATAAAAGGTGAATTTTATAAAGGAAACTAAGAAGAAGATATCTAATTATTTAAATATGATTATTCTAAATGCTTTAGTTGCCATCTATCATGTTAAGACTGTATTGGTCCTTCAAATACAGAATGTACAAGTTGTATGGGGTCCTTATTAATTCACCCTTAAAGCAAGTTATGTGTAGAAAAAGCTTAAGTAGATCAATTAAATAATTAACTTTAGCAGTGTTCTAGCTTTTAAAGTAAAATAAATTTATTAAACAAAAAAATAAGTTTAAATATTTTTAATCTTTATCATTTTACGAATTAATTTGATTTGTCTTTTTTTAAAAAAAGTTGAACCTTAAGATTTAAATGGATGCACAACAAAATTAGATTAAATAGATCTTTTCAAAAAGGTACAACAAGTTGGGTCTATTACTTTTACAATCACAGGAAGTGTTGCGAGTATCCTTTTATCAAGTGCTAGCATTTATTTCATGAGTTCTCTTTAAAGTTAACAATTTATAGGCAATTATTACATATTAGCTCCTTAAATTAGTAAAGGAGAAGTATCTGTTTATCTTCAAGATATGTATAGCTTAAATATCTTCAATTTAATTAGCAACCCTTTTTTGGATTCTTAAGCCTCCACATCTCCTCCTTCTTAGCCTCAATAAGCATCACAAAGAATACTCTTAGTAACATAAGATATTGGATAGATGTTTATTGAAAATTGCTTTTACTAATCAATATTTCTAATTTGCTCAATTTTAGTTTTACCTATTTTATTTGCTTTTGGTAAATATTATGATAAAATAAATTAACTTTATAGCTATTCTAGGTGGAATTTACCAATAAGAGTATCTATGATGTGTTCAAACTTTTTAATCATATTTTTAATTTAAGCCATTCAAAATTTAGATGAATTGAAAAATGTTAGCAACTCTAAATATATAATAAATTTAGTTTTGATCATTCTTACATTCTTGGTTTACACTTTTATATAAATAAAAAGTTTACTATATATATTATTCTATTAATATAAATATGAATCAACTAACTATTCAAGTTTAGTTTAAGAAATTTAAGTTAATTCAAAAATACACTAGCTCTTTTGGATCCTATTTGAGTATAAGAAAATTATTTAAATTTGCTGTTTAATTTTTGTAAAAAATACTTAGATTTGTTACTGGATAATACCCTCAATAGAACTCTTATTTTTAGTTTATATATTCTTAACCAGGCCTTTCTAAAAAATGATATTGAATATTCTAATTTGCATAAGCTAATCTATTTCTTCTTCTATTTTACTTATGTTAGCACTTACTTAGAATAAAGGAATATCAAACTAGCTTAGTTATTGTAAATTAAAATTAATTTTATTCATTTAATAAAGTTTTATTTAAATTAGATATAGGCATTGCCTGCATAACATATAAATTTATAGGAGTTTTAAATTTAGTGATATTATCCATAGAACTAGTAAGTAATTATCTATAGAAGAGAAAAACTCAGAGAACCTTAAATTCCTAAATAAATATCTAAGCCGTTGAACAAATAACTGATGCAAGAATCACTGAATTTTTCGATAGCAAAAGGATAGTTTCTAAATATGAATACTTAAAAAGAATTAAATTTAGTTGATTTTACTAAAAATTTCCTGCTATTTTTATAATACTAATTTGTGTTTTCTAAAAGTAAAATATAATCCCTTAACCAAAGAATAAACCAAAATAGTTAAAGTTTGAAATTGTTGAAATAATTTATTTTTTATTTTTGTTATGCCTTTTTAAAAAGATAAATTAAATCTTCTTTTAATTAAATTTATAATTAAATGTCTTCTATTTAATATAATAGACAAAATTATGTTCCTACTCTGATTTTATCTAGAATTTTAATAATTAACAAAAAACTATAACAAAAAATTTAATTTAAAATAAAATAAAAAAGACTAACACCTTTTATTAATTTTTTATTAATTGGTACAATATTTAATAAATAAAATTTTAAATCACTTTTAATTAAGCAAATTATTAAAATATCCATTTTAAATTTGTTAAAGCTCTTATTTTGTCCCTTACTCTACAATAGCCCCTTAATCCATAACTATTATTTTATCAAATCTATCTATATTTTCTAATCTATGAGTTATAACAATCAAAGTATTGTCTTTACCCAAGCCGAATAATCTATCATGTACAATTCTATCTGCTAAAGGATCCATATTTGATGTTGCTTCATCTAAAAAAATTATTTCACTATCTCTTAGTGCCACTCTTAAAAAGTTTATAATTTATTTTTAACCATTTGATAAATTTTTCCCACTTTCATGTATTTCAAAATTTAGATCTTTAAAATTACTTTTAATTATTTATGATAAATAAATTTAATTTGAAAAATAAACTTAAAAACTTACTTTTGATAATTAATATCATCCTACTAAAATTCATCTGATAAGGATTATAATAGATTATATATTTCTTGATCCTCTATTTCTTGTAATGGATCAATATTATTCCTTAGTGTAGAGTTATAAATAAACCCAAATTAAGGGATAACTGACATACTTAATCTTAACTCTTTTAAAGACATATTTTCTATATCTTTGTTATTGATAAATATTTTTCCTTTTTAAAATTGGTATAGTCTAAATAAGGCATTTAAGATTGAAGTTTTTCCAGAGCCAGTTCTACCACATATAGCTATTTTTTCACCTTTTTTTATTTTCAAACTGAAATTATTAAGAGCATATCCACTTTGAGTTATATCCTCATAACATAAGCTTACATTTTTAAAGATAATATGAAAATTTTCAGATATTTCATTATTGTTTAGAAAATTATTATCTTCTTATTTAAGCTATTCAATCTCACTATAAATTTTATCAACATTTTCAACATCATTATCAAAAAATTGGCTAATCCTTTCTACACTTATCAGCTCTGATTCCATTTAGCAAATGTAATTTACAACTTCACAAATACATTAGCTAAATAGGATGGAGTAAGTAAAAGTAAATATTATAATGTTCCCATTAACTGGTAAACGAAACCAAATGATCAGAGCAGATATTATTGCTATAACAAGTTAAATAGTATTAGAAAACAAATATAGTCTTATGTACATCCATTATTCTAAAGCTAGCTAAAGTGTGAATGTGTTAATACAATTTTTTAATTTTTTAAGAAATTGGCTAATTATATATTCCTCTTTACGAAATGCTCTTATGATAGAGGTACCTTTACAAGATTCAGCCATATAGTTTATCAATAAATCCTAATTAACAGAGTCTAATCTTTTTACTTCTCTGCTTATTTGTCTATACGAGCTAGATATTCTTTTAACATAAAAACACCCAATTAGAAAGAAAATCCACATCCATGGAAATTAGATTGTAATTCCTAGAGGGTAACTATTTTATTTTTTTAAAGGAAGGTTATTAAAATTACAAAGAATGTAATAATTTACCTGATAACATTAAAGAATTACTCAAATGTTTGTTAGAATAATTGTGGAATCTCTTCATCAACAGAGCCAATATCTTCAGAAAATCTGCTTATTATTCTTCCTATGTTATTTTTGTCAAAAAAAGTCATCTTACTGTAAATAACTGTATCATTAAGCTAGTTATATAGGTGCTTGCTACTAGCTAAAGAAGTATAGATAAATAAGCAGCATGAAATCAATGTAACCACAAATTATAAGATAGTTAAATACATAAAAGTTTATTAGAAATTTCCAAAAAATGTATTCAAAAAATAAAAATTGCTGTTCTCTAATTCCTATTGATCACTCAGCCATAAATCAATAACCATATTTACTCCTTAAGCCACAATATAAAATACGATCTAAAATATAAAAGCTAAAAGGCTCATACTCATCAGGTATATTTTTAAAGTTTTAGGTTTGATATTACCAGTTTCTCTTTCTTCTTCATTTTCATCTTCATTACTTTTTTATTCTTCATTTTTCTCTTTTGATTCCTGTATTTCATTTTCAAAAAATAAAAAAAAATATTTATTTAAAAAATTCTAAAGGAATAGTTGCAATTTTTTTAATTGATTTTAAAATATAGTTTGGATTTTTGTGTTGATAAAATAAAAGAGAATTCATCAAGTTTTCTGTAAATTACAAAAAAACTATTTACTTTTTTTTCGAAATTATTTGCCTCATCAATATTTTCATTTGAAAATTTGCGTGGAGTTATTTAATTAGAATGTATTTTCTGAAAATTCATTTCTTAACACTTTTTTAGGAAATAGCTTATTACTTTCTAATTTGTGGTTAAGCTTCCATTTTGAATAAGAATTTTAGAGTTTTCAATATTTGTTTTAAGAAATTGATAATGGCTAGTAACTAGAATAACTGTTTTGTTCTTCTGTTTGACTAGATAATCTTAAATACAATTTTTAAATATTTGATTAGAAACTTGCATATCTAAAGAGCTAAATATATCATCAAAAAGATATATATCTACATCCTAATATATGGCTCTACACAAGGCTATTCTTTGTCTCTATCCACCACTTAAATTGCTGCCATTCTAATAAATAATTTTTTAATCACCCTGAGAAAATTGATTAAAATCTTGATTCAATAAGCACAATTTAACACAAAATTCGTAAAATTCTTAATTGTTTTCTTTACCAAACAAAATATTTTCTTTAATTGAGTCATTTTACAACCAGTGATTTTAACTAACAAAGCCAATACTTCCATTTATCACCATAGAACTTTAATTAATCTTCTTTTTTTCATTATGACATGTTTTATTACTTTCCTGATTTGCACTTTATGCTTCAATTTCATTTAAAATTGCATTTAAAAAAGCTGTTTTTCCACTACCTTTTTAATAAATGAAATTTAAACATAAAATTAAAATTTATAAAATATGATGTTATGTTAATTAATAATTTTAATTAAAAATAAATTTAATAAATTATTTATTTCTTCATTAATTCCTTATTCAAAGACAAAAATAATAATTTATAAATTTTTACCAATTTTTCCAATCACAAAATTTAAAGATCCTTTTTTAATTTCTAAATCGTTAACATTTAGCTAGAAGACATCTTTTTATTTATCTTTAGAGTTTAAAGAGGAGCTGCTGTCAGTGTCTTCACTTAAAGATTAATTTGATGAATTAAATTTCTAATGATTATCTTTTGTTTCTTCATTTTTTAAGTCTGATTCCTTGATAAAGAATCTAAATTACATTCTTTTTATGACAATAGAGACATTACCATTGCATGAACTATTTCTTTTTTTATTTTCTGTATGGCCTTTGATAGAAAAATGTTTGGCTTTTACTTAATTATTTGAAGGTTAATTATCATCATCGTTCATTTAATAATTATTTTCTATCTCACTTAAGTTAAGAAAAGACTAAATTCTTTTGAAAGATACTTTGAATTTAATTAGTTCTCTGAAGGATTCTGGTAAAATACCAAGAGGATATGATAGGTATCCAAATAAGGCTATGATAGTGAATACATTAGAATTTTAAAAGCTGTTTCCATCATCTATATATGAAGCAATAAAATAGTAAAGAAGAATTTAGCTTAAGCTCTGAAAAAATAACATTAAGAATGCCTCTATTAATCTTAAAAAGAACAAATGCTTATATTCTCTGCTTCTATTTTTTTAGATCTTTTTTGAAAAAATGCCTTCCCATCCAAAAAGCTTGATACTTTTTATTCCATCAATTACATCTTTTGTTAATGATATTCTAGATTCCTTAGATTCCCTCATTTGATCAAAGCAACGCTTTTATGAAAAAATAAATTAAATTAGTAATCTTATAAAAATACACAAATATATTATTACCTCGAAAAGCTATCCTAATAAAATGTTAACAACAAATGCAAATATTAAGATACTGATTCCTTTAACAAATGAGTATCCAATCTTAAGATAAATCTAAAACAACGTAGTGCATATTATCAAAATACTTCCTGTTGTTTAAATGACTCCCCAGTAAAGCTGCCCTAATTATTCAATATCCTCATTAAGAATAGTATTTTTTTCTGTGTTTTAATTGTCTCCTTCATCATCACTGCTATCATCTGATTCACTATCTTATTATAAATCTATACTATTTTTGTTTTTCTTTGCATAATTTTTTATCCTTAGAGATTTTCTGAAGACCAAATACTGCAAAATAGTTTTATTTTAAGATTGCCATACACATTATATCCATTCATTTTATCCATATAAAATATTTCTTAAAGTGAATGAGATAACGATACCAAATGGGTATAACATAAATAGTAATTTATTTCCATATTTTTCATCTTTTAAGTAATTTGTTAACTCATCAAGCATATAAATTCCTATAGGAATCAAAAGCTCCATCAAAAGTGATACCAAAAGTCCTTTTAAGAAAGTCTTTCCTGTTAAAAAAATGTAAATTCTCTTTAAGTCAAAATTTACTGATTAGAAATATTGCTAATTTTCTTTTATAAATGCTTTAAGCTTTTGAATTTAAACTTAAACATTTGTTGATTAATCAGCATAAGGATAAAGCTCTTAATTTGAAAGGTATTTATTTTTTTAGATAGTTTTCCCATAGTTTATTAATCCATTTAAATTGCTAAAAAATATATCAATCTTTTGTGATAGTAATTTTTAGCACTTTTGTTATGTTTTCATTTTGAATTTTGTATTATTTGTTTTTAGGCTCGCAGTAAGTAAAAGCAATAAGCAATATTTTGCTTTTAATAATAAATATTAATTTAATATTTAATTTAAGTTTTCTAATTAATTAATATTTATAAATAATAAAAATCACATAAATTGAAATTTATACATAGCTGTTTGTCTGTAAAAGAATATTAAAGCGTCTAATTATTAAATAAATTATAAATTAAAATGCTTACTAAATTTTCTTTTAGTAAAATAAAAAGAAAATAAATAAATTCTGTGTTTTCCTACTATTATATTAGGTGTTTCATATTTTACAGTATGAGAAAGAAAGTAACTTTAATAAATTAATACGCTTATTAATAAAGAATTTCAATAAAAGAATTAAATTTCTGATCTATTTTATTAATAAACTTACATTAAATCATATTTCAAAAATATTAGCTGATTCTTCAAATAAAAGTAAAGGCTAACAAAAATGAAACCCAAATAGGATTAACAATTTTAAAATGATTATTCTCATAAATATTTTTATAACGGATTTTCCAGTTTTGAATTATACTTTATTTCTAATATTGATTTTATAAATTTTTATTTCATTTAAAATTTCATATTTTTTAAAAATTTTAGTTATAAAAAAAAGAGTGAGCGTTTTTTTACTGAATAAAAAATTACTTCAAGCTAACAATTTTATCAACAAGAAAAAATTTTTTCTTATTTAAATTATTTTTATAAAAATCAACTAATTCTAATCCGATTCTTCTCAATAAAGTTTATTTGATTTAATAAAAACTGAATAATTTTATTTATTATAAATAAATTATTTAAGCTAAAGCAATTTAAAATCAAACAATATTTTCAAATTTAATGATTTATAATACTAACATCTAATATTACTGATTTTAATGCAAAACGTAAGAACGAAAATCTCTATAGAAATTACATTAGTTGATCATTATTTTTTTAAATTACTAATATAAGAATGATATCTTTTAGCAAGCTCATCAGAACTACAAGCTTAAAGATCTAAATCTCTCACTCTACCATCCTTCACTCCATAAATCCACCCATGAATATATACCTATTACCCTCTGTCCCATGCTCCTTACATGATTGTGCTGTTTCCAAGATTATAAACCTACTCAGCGACATTAATTTCACATAATTTATCAACCTACTCTTAACCTTCAAACTTTTTTAAATATTCCTAATGCTTCAAGTACAAATCTCTAATATGCAAAATCCAGTTATTAATCAAACCAAGTCTTGGATTGGTGATTGAAGCAGCAACACCACCGCATGAATAGTGTCCACAGACGATGACGTGCTTTACTTTTAAAACATCTACAGCAAATTGAACTACAGAAAGACAGTTTAAATCAGTGTGGATAACTTAGTTTGCTACGTTTCTATGAACAAACAATTCACCAGGATGAGTACCTGTTAATCTCTCTGCAGCAACTCTGCTATCAGAGCAACCAATCCATAGAAACTTAGGTGTTTATTGTTTGGCTAGTTCATCAAAAAATTTAGGATCTTCTTTTATAATATTTTTCGACCACTCTACATTGTTTTAAATCAATCTTTAGATCTCTGATATTCTTTTGTTCTACAAGCAATAAGAGAGACCAGGACCTTTTAAAAGTTTTCTAAAACTGTTCATCTAAAGAAAAGCTAATATATTTTTATTAATAAATTATTTAATTTATTGTTTTTATTTATTTAAATAAATTATTATAAAGTTTTGAATCCTCTTGAGTATATTTATAATGAAAATTTTTGTTTGTTTTTAAGTAGAAATTTGCTTATTATTAACATTTTAAATCAATTGAAGATTACTTCAGTTGGAGTAAGAACGCAAAAAATTTTTGATGTTTTATTTATTATAATTTGTAATAATTTTTTGAATTCTTGCTTTTAGTTAATTTTGAAATCGTCCCCAATAAATGATAATCTTTGACTCTATATTCAAGTAATTAGTAATTTAACTATTCTGACATTTAAATTAACCAGCTGTTGACTTTGTTTCTCTTATTTTTATTTTGTTGTCAAATGATTAAAAATATTCATCTTAAAATAATAAAATCATTCAGGACAATAAATTTTCCAGTGATTCTGTTGTTAGTTTATTGTTCATATTTTAGAGTTAGATACTATATTCACAAATAAATGAAGTTCATATGAAAATAAGGATTAAAAATTATCACATAAATTATTCAATTTTTATTTAAAATTTGATGTCTTTTAACATTTAGAAAGGTTATAGTAATTGTTGTAATTAAAAATAAATAATTTCTTAATCTTTCTAAATTTGCTTCTATTTGACCAATTGAAAAAACAAAATTATAATCAATTTATTTGCATCAATTCTTAAATCTATTTCTAGATTAACTAAAAGTCTTTATTTAAAAGCAAAATATTAGGTGCAAAAATGAAGCATACTTATAAATAATTTTTGATAAAATTATTAATTAGTTTTAAAATAACTATTTTAAGTTAATAAATTTATATTTAATATGGTCATTTAATTTATTTTTCTAAAAATATTATTCTTTTTATTTCTACTGGTATTTTTTAAAATTAGCTTTTGACACTCCAAGATAAAAAAAATAATTCAAAGAACCTTTATAATTTTATTTTTGATAATTCAAAGCCAAACTTTTTTAATTTTAAAATAAATTATGCAAAAAAATTTCTACTATTCTTTTTTCGTTGATTATTTGATATATACCGGATAGTTAGTTAATTAAAATCACAAAAAGTTGTAAGTAACACTAATATTATTTTAGAGATTTGTTAAAGGAAAAGAATTTTAGAATAGACAGAGATATTAAAATTAATAAATAGATTAGATCAAAACACTATTACAGGAATAAATTAAACTTAAAATAAGATATTATAAATTTTAAATAAAATATTTTTTATTTGATTTATCAACTATTAAAATATTTTTTTAGTAGATACTTAAGATGTATTTAATAAAAATAAAAATTTTACTTTATTAAGCAGTCTATCAAAACTGTGTTTACATTTTGTAAATTTTAATTAGTTAATTTCTAATTTAATATTTATAATTAAAATTTATATTTTATATTTTTGATTATATCTTTAAGATTAAAAAGAAACAAAGTATGCTTCACAATATTTTAAAAATATTTTTATTTGCTTTTTAGATTAAAAAAATTAAAAATTAATTTCATAAGGCTTTACTAAATTTAATAAAATATTAATACTTAATTGTTAAATAGAAACATATCTATCATCTACTTTTAAATGAATTTTAAATTATTTAATGAGTAAATAAATGATTATTAGACAATCATTTTATAGAATAGAATTAAAAAATTGAAAAAAGAGCTAATTTAATAAATAAAATATTTTTTTTAATTTCATTTGATAAATTTATTTTTAAATTTTATTGTAGTTAATTATTTTATGAAATATTTTTGATTTTTATTATCTAAAAGTCTAGATATTTGGCAAAAAAACGGATATATATATGATTATTCAAAAGATATAAATGTTTATTTATTTTAAAAATGTTTGAGAAATTTTCAAATTTCTATTGACAAAACTATTTAAAATATATGATGATGATTTAAGAGTTTTTAAATTTAAAAGTATCATTTATTGATTGAAGAGTGAATAAATTATTAAATTAATGGAAGAGAATGGTTATGTTTGGAGATGATAAATTGATTTGAAATTTGTCTGTTTAAAAATAGGAAATTTGATGGCTTTTCAAATAAAATAAATAATCATAAGATTTTAAATTTTGAATGAGTGAGACAGATAAATAGATAGATAGATAAATAAATAAATAGAAACACTCATTAGAATTAATTTTTCGCTAAGTTTTAATTAAATTTTGAATGATTTGCTGTTATGAAATGAAATATTGAATGAATGAGATCATATGTTTATATGAAGACAATAAATAAAGTTGGTGTTTAAAGAATAGGAATAATTTTAAATTATATTAACATTTGTTTGCGAAGTAAATATGCGATGATATTTTGTTTAGATTAGCTAAATCCTTAATTGATTTTGTTTGATTATTTGATTCTTGATGAATGGGAAAAAAAATCATTAGAGACATAAAGAAAGATAAAAAACACTAATTAAAATCAAAAGCATATAATTAATATATTAATAAATATAAAAACATAGTCTAAAACAAACAATAGATAAGATATGCAAAGACGTAGAGTGCAATCTGCAGAAAACACTAAGCGAATTTTTTGTTTGAAAGGAAATAATACAAGCAATAATTAACTATAGCAGCAGTAGCAGAAGGGCGATTAAAAGCAGAGCTATGAAATACATATGACTAGTTAATAATAGATTCGATAATAAATTTTGAGGGATTCTTTTAATGAAAAAAGTAGTCAATTAAATATTAGTGGGTATAATTAAAACCATAATGATAATTCTACAAGCTTTGAAGACAGCAGGAGAATTACTTACAATGTGGCTAACTATTATGCTGAACCAAAGCAAAAAAAATAAAACTAAAATAGTTCAATGGATGTTCTGAGGAACAACAATAATCCAAATAGCCCTCAATCAACAGGATAGTAAATATTTTAATAAATATTATTTGTCTTTCTAATTTAATTGATTTTTGGTGAAAATTTAATTGATTGAAATACACAGCTTAATTTTTCTATTCAAAATTGCAAATATTTACTCATTAGTTTCTCCTAACTGATTATTAATTTACTCTACTATTAATAATAGAATTAAGCGCAAAATCATTATGAAGTGCAAAGTGAGTGCCTTTCCGTAAGATTTTTTCTCCTCTACCCAAGCTGAAACGAGTAAAACAGTAGGCACTAATGATTTGAGTTATTAACTGAGAGTTATAAATAAGAGTGGAAAATTATCTGAAAAGCTTGAAAACTCTAATATCAATATGAATACTTTGAAATTCAAAGGCCGTACAAGTAATTAAGGCAGTAGTGGCGCTGTTAGATACAGTGTTGATAGGCTTAATAGCAGTCTAGATCCAGCTAATTAAGGAATCAGAAAGTCAGATACTATCGATTTACACTCAAAAGATATTTTTATTATGAATCAACCAAGAAGTAGCAATCAAACAAACAACTAACATTTAAGCATTTTGGGAGTAACTGCTAAAACTTATTCTTAAGCTAGCGGAATGAATAAATCACAGGCTATACCAAAGAAGCTGAATTCTCATAACACTTATGCAGTTAATAACAACACAAAAAAATTTGATTAGACATAAATTTTTTAAAAAGATTAAAAAGATCCATAGAATTTTAAAATTTAAACACCTAAATTCAATATATTTGAAGGCATAAATCAAAAATCAAATAGTCTCTGCATTAATAAAATCAATAACTAGACTTCAAATTTGAAAGATTTAATTAAAAATTCGAATGCCGTTAATAATTTTGAATTATATATAAATCCTAATGACTTATCTATATAAAATGATAATATTCCGCCAATTGACACAAATAGATCGATTTAAAGCGAATCAGTTAGCAATATCTCCAAAAAAGGCTAAATGACACAGTAAATTAACAACAAGCTAAGACCACCTAAGCCTATGCAATAAATAAAAATAAATAAACAAAATTCTTAATAAAATAGTACAATATAAAAAGATACAAGGTGTCTTTCTGCTTCAATAGATGTAATTTAAAAAACAGCATGTTTCTCTGAATTTATTGATTAAAAAAGCATAGACTCCTTTTCAAAATAGTTATTATTAGAGGATTCATGTGACCCTCAATTTTCTGATTAAAACCTCAATAATATAGAAATTACGAAGCAAAAATCTATGTAAAACAACTCTCTGATTGAACATTAAAATGACCAAAGTAATGAGCAATAAAGTAAAGTCAAGCTAAGGCAAAAAAATTCGCTTTAAAAATTTATTACTTAAAATGACAAAATACCAGAAGTATTCAGATAAATGTTAATTCCAAAAAAAACTAGACCAAACTCCCACAATAACTAATAAATTCAGTCAAACGATCAATACAATATTATGAATTAGTTAAAAGAAAAGCTCGAAAGCAACGCTTCTGTCACTTTAAAGGAGCTCGATTAAATGTTTGATGATACATCTAAGTAAGATGAAATTGGATCTTACTCAATCCAGTCGAATAAAGAAATTATTATAGCTCCACCTCTACCTATTGATAGTCAAACTTAGTATTAAAGTAATAAAACAAACTAGAATATAAAAAGACTTGAAAATACTTTGTATTAAATAAATCAAGATCCTCTTTATAATAAAATATATCGTCAAAGCAATAATTACAATAACTAAGACACAAGTAAAAACCCAATAAATTTAGCAAAATGCATAATTAAAAGAAGAAGTTATAGTTTGTAAAAGCATGATACAAGCCTCGCTCAAGCTCAAGCAAACTCAACTATGTCTCACATAAATAGAAATCTGTTACACTCAAATTCTAAAAGCTAAGAAAATCTACAAAGTAGTTACAAAAAAAATTAGAGCAAAATGGATGAACTAGAGTTTAGCTTTAGCAAAATTAGTGGAAACAAATAGAATTCAAGGAATAACGATAAAAATAATAGTTAATTTTCCCACTTAGATTAATCAAAATTAGAAAAAAAAGAGGAGAAAAATATTATTATGGATAGCACATTTAATCCTAATTACTTTAAAGATAAACAGTGGGTAGATAGAAATAACATGAATAACAATAATAACACAAATAAATAAAATCAATTATCGAAAGGATATGCTCAGAACAAAAATTATAATAATAAAGAAAACCTTTGCAAAGAGTATTAATATCAAAACCTTTTAAATTCTTCTATAAATAACCAGAAAAAGTAACTTCTTGGAACAAAAAGGATGATATTTGATGCCAAAACAGTTAATCAATCTTTCCATACTTAACTAATGAAAATTTAAATAAATCAAGAAAACTTGTTAAATAGCAACTACTTATAACATGTAAATAATAAATGAACAGCAAAATTAAATTAATAAAAAATTATATTTTAAAATATTTTCATTTTTATAAAATTATTAAATAATCTTTTTAAACTAATTAACTTATTTTTCATTCTTTCTTTCTCTGTCAATTTGTTAAAATTCCTTTGTAATTTAAAAATTTTTCACAAATAAAAAATCTTGTTTATTTTAAATTATTTTTAAATATTTTAATTAATTTTTAATCTTGAAATTTAAATAAAAGTAAAAAAAGCTTTACATAATTTATTTAGGATTGCTTTAAAATAAGTAAACATGTCAATCTTTAATTTAAAATAAATTCAGATTGTTTTATTTTTCTTGATTTTAAAAAATGCTTTTAGATTACTCAAAAATATTAAAAGTTTTATATTCAAACAATATGAGTTTTTATATTTGTTTATCTAAAATTAAAAATTATTCTATCTAATATTTTTTTTAAATTGATATTTCAAAATAGTTTCTTACTTATTTTTAATAAATATTTAGTTATTAATTAGCAAAAATAAATTTATTTAATCTTTCCATACTTAACTAATGAAAATTTAAATAAATCAAGAAAACTTGTTATATAGCAACTACTTAATACATGCAAATAATAAATGAACAGCAAAATTAAATTAATAAAAAATTATATTTTAAAATATTTTCATTTTTATAAAATTATTAAATAATCTTTTAAAACTAATTAACTTATTTTTCATTCATTCTTTCTCTGTCAATTTGTTAAAACTCCTTTGTAATTTAAAAATTTTTCTCAATTAAAAAATCTTGTTAATTTTAAATTATAGCAAGATGCTAATCAAAAATCTAGTCGTTTGGATACGACTAGCTTTAAGAAAGGCGTCTTGCTATAACAAAAAATATTTAAATTAATATTTAAAAATTTTGAATTTATAATTTATAATTTAATTTATTATTAGCTCATTTAATAATGCGTATTTGAATATTTTTGAAATTTTCAAAGATAAAATATAAAATTTGCAACCAAACTATAGTTGTTTCACTCTTTAAAATTCAGCTAATTTTTATGAGCTAGCGGAATTAAAATTAATACATAAGTAGAGTTTATGAAATTTTGTATGCTTTTTAAATTTTATTTCAAAAACTAAATAATTTTTAACTTTGTTTGGAAAGTTAATTTTACTTAATATCTACAAAGTTTAGTGAATAATTTTAATTAAGTAAAGCAATAAATAGAGATTTTAAGATTTTTTTGGATTATAAATAAAAGTAAATTTATCCATTTTTTAATAAAATTATAATTTTTACTTTTATATCATATAATGTTAATCTAATAAATTATATTAATTTATTAATCTATATTATCAAATAGTTAATATTACAAAAATAAAATAAAAAAATGACAATTTTTAGCAAATAGCTATTTTGTGTTGTTAAGGATTTATTGAAGAAATGACTCTTTCTAATATATTTTTATCATTTTCTGAAGGTAAAAAAGCATTGATTCCTCCAAAGCGTATAATGATATTTTCATTTTCTTCAAGAAATCTCAAATGCTTTTAATTTAAGGAAACAAGTAGATTTTTAGTTGCATTATCAATGATATCACTTTATATTTTAAGAGATTATTCACATTAACTGTTTTTTAAGAAAAATTTTGTTGCTTTGCACTTTTTTTTACCTTACCCATCGATATCACTTATAATATTTTCATTAAAAACTTTTTTTATTTTTTCATTTATTTTAATTGTACAATTATCATTATTTTATATGTAAAAATTATTCAGTTCCTATAATAAAATATCTATATTTTCTTTTGTTAATATATTTTACATACATTAGATAGAATTTGAAACTTCAATTTAAAAAGCTTCTGCAGATTCGGGTGAGATTTTTAACATATTATTTTCAAAATAGTCATTTATTTTATCAGAACCAGCACATATTGAACACATAATTCCTCTATTTAGCGCAGTAAAAGCTTTCCCAAAATTTATTTTGCATTACTTCTTTAAAATCCTTAAATTATAAAAATTTTTTATTCTTTTGTTAGCAAGAATTTGATCAGGTAAAACAGTAATTATATTTTCTTTTTTACAATCTCTTTTCATTAACTCTACATATAATACAACTAATTGGTCAAAAGCATCATTCATTTATTGAATAGGATAAGTTTTTAAGAAAGATGCTTGTTCAATTAATTCCACCATTTTAAGATCACAGCAAGATTTGTGTCCAGCATAAATTTTACAATTTCCTAATTCAGTTTTCCCTTTAAATTTAGAGTTATATTTTTCATAACTTTTAAATATTTTTTCTGCCTGATGATTTATTTCAGTATCTGTTTTGATAGATTTTTAGATTATTTCCTTAATATTTGCATAAAAAGGGTGGTTTTTGCATTCTGCTTATGAAAAAACAAAAAGAATATTAATATTAAGGATCAAAAGTATTGTAATATTTGCTAAGTAGCTTTAAAGCATGACTTATATTTGAATATAAAAAATTTATTATTTTTTTTGTTTTTTTATTGATAAATATTTATAGAAGTAAAAATACAGATTTATCTAAAAGAATTTTTAAAGCCAGATTTTATCAAAAATTTTGTTTAATTTACTCTCATTACAATTTTTTAACATTCATAAAATAATATATTGATTTAGCTTCAATGATACTTGAGCTCAATATATTTATAGTAACAAAAATATGAATTCGTAATACTTGATTAATTTTTTAATCTATTTTTCTATTAAAAAATATTGATAGACTTTATTTAAATATTTAGAAATCAATTCTAAATTTTTTCACATTAATTAAAAGGTTAACAAAAAAAAGTCTAAGTATTTACTGATTTACTTCTTCATATTATTATTTAATTAAAAGATATTGGCAGAGTTAAAAAAGTCTTTAGAGTATTTTCGTATGAATTTTAATTCTAATTAAAATATTGGTAGACTTAATAGATATCTTAAATTAATTTACAATTAATAAAAGGTTTACAAATATAAATAAGTCTATATAGTATATTGTTATGATTTACCTTAATAAGAAACACATTTAAATTGATTTATTTATTTTTCTATTAATTACATCAAAAGATATTTGTAAACTCAAAAAAATCCTATTAATATTTTTTTTATTCATTAATTTAAAGCAAAAAAAGTTTTAAATATTTTGTGATTCAATGTATATTTTAATTTAAAAAAATTTTTTAACTTAACAAAAATAATTAAATTTATTAATATTAATTTAAAGGTTTGATAAAATACCAAAATCTCAAAAAGATTTGTCAATTTTAAAATAAATTAATGTTTTTGAATTCTATAACAAATAACTACAGTTTTAAAGCTATTTAAATAATAAATAAATTAGCTAATTAACATTTCCATTAATAAGAAATTATATTCAATATAATTAATCCTTCTTTATTAGGTTTAATAATTATTAATAATCTATCTATCTATCAATTAAAGTATATTATAATTAATTAATTTAAGAAAAATAAATAAAATTGCCTAACTTACCATAATATTAATAAACTAAGAGAAATAAATTTAAATTAAAACATATGCTTTTTTGAATTATTTATTTTATTTTTTTAAATGATTATTGTTTTTAAGTACTTGTTAGTTTATTTCATATTTAATATGAACTAATCATTTAAATTCTTAATAAATAACTAAATAATTTAATCATATATAAAAAATAAATAAATTAGCTTATTAATATTTCAATTAATAAGAAATTGAATTCAGTCTGATTTATTCTTCTTTATCTGATTTAATAGTTTTCAATCAATCTTATATCTTCAAATAAAATATTTTATTATTTTTTAATTAAAATAAAAAAAAAAAAGATAAAATTAAATATTCCTAACTAACCATGATAGTGAAAACTAAGATAACATTTAAATTAAAGCATATGCTTATTTGTATTGTTTTATTTTTTAAATTATTATTTTTATTTAAAATTAAATACTTACTTGCTGTTTTATATTCTATTTATGAACTATTTATTACTAGATCACAATTTTTATTTTTTTTGTAAATATATATTAAAATAAAGAATATTTCGAAGAAACATTATTAAGTCCTTTAATCAATTAATAAATAACTACATAAATAGATATTATATAATTAAAGAGCACTTGTTTATTATTTATTACATTTTATTTGATAATAATTGTATTTTTTTTTCAGTAGAAAGGTAAGAGATCTTAGTTAGTGGCATAGTAAATTTCAGTAACATTACCGTTTTCGTCATTCTTAGTTAAAAATACTACTTTGTTTCTTTCTAAGAATTTAGCAACAATAGCACCATCAACCTTGTCATATGGGATAACAACTTGTTCTCTAGACCAAGCCTTTATTGATAAATAAATTTAATTAATTAATTATTTTTAAATAGTCTTTGCTAGTTGAAATATATGATGTAATAGTTTACCTTATAAGCAGGATCGGCATATGAGAGTTCCTTAACTTAGATGGCTCTCATGAGCTTTTCAGGATAGACAGTAGAGTAGAGTTAACCCTTAACGAGGAGAGGAATACCAGGAACACCTTTCTTGAATTCTTCTAAAGCTTCACCGACAGTCAAAGCTTCAGTGTAAAGCTTCATTTTATTTAATTTTAATTGATCAACATGGACACCCTTAAGCTTGCTCTTGTTGTATTCTTCATCCTTAAGTTAATCGAAGTCATAGAAGCCCTTAGCAACCATCCATTCTTTGCTAACGAACTTAGTGATGTAGTTTCTCAAGTTATCAGCTAAAAGACAGACAATTCTAACACCTTCTCCTAAGTTGTGTTCTTTAGCATATCTGATTGCAGCATCAACAACTTAACCACTTGAACCACCACAGAATAAACCTTCTTCTCTGATAAGTCTTCTGGCCATTTAGAAAGTAGGGACATCAGTATTTTTAACCCATTCATCAATAACAGATCTATTAATTTACAAATTTATATTTAATATAAATTATTAAATATTTTGTTTTTGCTTTGAAATTTAAATCTCTTTCAATACTATTCTTTTAAGATTTTTTAAAAGATTTTGATGAGATATCAATTTTAAGTGCAGAAAATTAAAAAAATTATTGTTTTTAGTAATAATTGTTTTCATTTTTGCAATATAAAACTCATATTTGCCTTAAAATGCTACTTATAATTTAATTTGTTTTAGGCTTTTAAACATTCTCTCTTAGTTCTAGCTTATTTATTTTAAAATAAATTGGTGAATTTTTTGCTAATTACCTATCGATACTTCTAGGAACGAAATCATAACCAACACCTTCAACTTAGTAAGATTCCATTCTTTCGTTCTTGGTTTAGGGCATAGCAAGGATAGAACCATAAGGGTCAACACCAACGATCTTGCAAGAAGGAAGGTGTTCCTTGATCTTTCTAGCAATACCAGTGATAGTACCACCAGTACCAGTACCAACAAAGACGTAATCAACCTTGTTATCACATTAGTAGAGGATTTCAGCTCCAGTACCATCATAGTGAGCCAAAGGATTTGAAGGATTAATATATTAATCGAGGATATGGCTGTTGGGGATTTCCTTTTGTAACTTAATGGCTTAACTGATGTGACTTTCTAGATTTAAAAAACAAAAATGTTAATAAAATACAAATAAATTGCTTGACAGATGTTTATTTTGAAAAACTAATATTTTTTATTGTGAAATTTAGTGTTTTTGAAGAGCTAAGTTTTAAATTTTATGCTTATCTCTTAAGTTTGTTTAAAATATTACCAGGATGATCGAAATCTACTTCAGTGGGGGTTCTAACAATCTTAGCACCTAAGGCTTGTAAAACGTCAGTCTTTTCAGTGGACATTTTTTCGGGAAGAGTGATGATCATGTTGTATCCCTTGATGGCAGCAGCAAGAGATAAACCAATACCAGTGTTACCAGAGGTAGCTTCAATAAGAGTATCACCTGGTTTAATTCTTCCACTCTTTTCAGCATCTAAAAGCATTCTACGTCCAATTCTGTCCTTAACAGAACCACCAGCGTTTAAGAATTCGCATTTTGCTAAGAGTTCGCACTTCAATCCTTCAGCTTTCATAATGTTATTTAATCTAACCAAGGGAGTTCTTCCAACAGCATCTAAGACGCTATCCATAATCTTGGGTGGCATGGGGCAGAACTATTCTTCGCTGTGAGGAGTCTTTTCTGTGGTACCTACTTTCCAAGAGCACTTAATAGTATCAAGACTGGGATCTTATCTGGCGTACATAGTTATTAATTTATTTAAGTTTCTAAAATTAGTTTAAAAATATCTTTTTTTTTAATTTGATTAGATTAATCTTTTAATTAAATATTAATTATTTCAATTCGCTAGTGAAAAAATTAAATTTATAATAAAGAGTATGAAATAATATGCAAATATGTGTTTATCATTTAATCAAACTAGCTTCCAATTTTAAGAAATCTGCTTACCAAATAATACGTCATATTAATTGACAATTGGAGGATTTTCAAATCAATCATTTATCCCAACAGTTTAGAATCCACATATGTTCATGCATTTAGCTTAAAATAAATTATTTTGATTAGTCTTTTCATCAAAATAATAACATATTTTGTGAGCCCCTACCAATTTCTGTTAAAACTTTAATCAATTAAATGGGGGACTTTATTTTTTTTTGAGCATTTCTTTTATTAGATTTGAATGTCATACAATGCATTATATCAAAAATTAATATTTTTAATCAATTGGCATTTTCTCTTGGTTAATATCTTTTGTAATTTATTTTTGACCTCATTTTGTTGGGATCATCTACTTTCTTTTAGCTTCTAAAATATCCTAAATTATAAAAGAATAAATATTTGAACTTAACAATTGTCAAATAATAATTCTTTTATTATCTGATTTCTTTCTCTGCGCTCAAGGGAGTTAACCTTAGTAATCAAAATTCTGTATATATTTGTATATGTAATAAAGCTAATAGACAGACAGTAATTATATATTACTAAAAACTCTCAAAATTTGTATTGTAATATGTCATTAAAGAGTTAAAAACGAAGACTATCTTAGTGCTAGAATTTTACTCTAAAAAAATTTATTTATCACTTTAAATTTAAAAATGTAAAAATTTTTTCGATTGATTTTCCATTCCTTAGGAAGTTCTAGAGAAGGTAAAAAGAACAAATAATTAATTAACTTTTAGAAAGGTTTTTTTTATTATTGTTGCAAATAAATATCTTGAAAAGTATCCTTCTTATTTCTTTTAAGATGGATAAAATAAGTTTATAATTTAAATTTTATTTAAAAAAAATTATTTCCATAAATAAGTTGTTTGAAACTATCAATTTTTATTGTTTTTAATACATAATAAGAAATATTTTTATTTAAAAAAGTTTTGTTAAATATTTTTAAGTAAAAATGAAACAAGATAATAAGCGAAAATAAGTAATATTTCAACTGAAAAATGAAAATTTATATACACTTTCATGAAAACTATTTTGTTAGATCTTGTTTTTTCTAAAATTTATTTAATATTTTTTAAGAATAAAATAAAAAAGTATTTCCATCAATAAATAGCTAAAAACTAACAATTTTTATAGTATTGTATTAATAGGAAATTATTTTTATTAAAAAATTAATTTTTTTTTAAAACAATTAATCATAATTTTAGAAGGAAATCAAATAATAAAAGAAAACTGTAATTCAACTGAAAAACAAAATTTTTATTCATTTTCTGTAAAATATTTTTATTTTTCCTTTGTTCTAAACTCATTTCTAATTTCTATTATGCTTAATAAAAAATTTCATAATAAATATTTTTTTTTTTATAATAGAAAATATATTATAATATCAATAACACATAATTTCCTATAATTTACCTTTATAAGATATAACAAAAGCTTGAATTAATATATAAAAACTAAAAATTTACTAAATCATATTTTATTTGTTTTATTTACTTAAATAAATTCTTAAGTGAGAATTAATTATTTTTTATTTGTAATTTCAATTAAAAAATATTTTAATAATTTAAATGTATTAATTTTTCGGATTTAATAATTGCTATTATATTAGTAATATTATATATATTTTATTAATTAAATAGCACATCATAAAAAATACAAAAATTATAATCAGAATTTATAAATATAATTTAAAAGATTAAGTTTAAAAACTTGTTTTTTTATTTTAGATTTTTAGGAAAAATATTTTACTAAATGTTAAATATAAAAATAAAATGAATTTGAGAAATAAGTTATTATAATTTTGTTAAAGTTTTCAAAATATGATAAACAAACATAATTTGTTTAAAATGGAGGGAATGGGAAATATTCTGGTTTTTTGGATAATGTCAATAAAAAAAATTTGAAATTTATTTTTTAATTTAAAAGATTTATTTAGTTTAATTTCTTTTTTGTGTTTTTAATTTTCTTTCTACTTGTTAATGTTAATGATTTCAAACTTTTTTTAGTATTTGAAAAAATAGAAGCAGTAATTAATTAATAATAAAATACAAAAAAGAAACTTATTAAGTAGTTTTTGACATTCAGAGTCAAATAAGGTATATAAAAGATAGGCTTATTATATATATAAAATCTCACAAAAGTATTTATTAGCAGATTAATAAAAGAACTCTAATTATTTATAGTCAACAAATACCAATAGCTAGAAAGATACATAGGGTTTATACTTTGAAGTTATGGATCAAAGAAAGGAGTATTTGCTTAATTGCATTACAGCTTTGCTAAAATTGAGTGAATTTCCCGAAAAATTGAGCAATTCATCCACTTTAGATAAGTTTTTAAATGATTCTGACAAAAACACGCTACCTCTTCTCTATGTTTAAGGAAAAGGTTTCAAGGTTTATAGTTACAATGATAGTTAGCAGCCTGAAGGTTTGATTATAACCTTAAGCAAAACTACAAATGAAACAATTACTCCATTAAATGTAAACAGAGTAGTTAGCATTACTTTAATGTCAAGCAATCCAGTAGATTAGCTTTATACGCAACTATCTAATTTTTATCTTCCAGCTTTAAAAGAAAAATCAGATCCCAGCATTACCAAGTTATTAGAAGAGTTAAAAATGAATTTAAGTGGCTTAAAGCAAGGTAAATTATTCATATATTTGCTTAAAATTATACAAGTTTATTTAGATAGCTTTAAAAGATATTTATTATATTTATAGGATCTGGTAATGGAAATTTTGATGATGCGGACGAAAATAATGTTAAATTCATTTTCAAGCCAGTAGATGAATTAGATTTTTGGATTAGAATGCAACAATCTACAGCTGCATCTAACTAAATACAAAGAAAGGCAGCCCAATATAGCGAATAACTCTCTTAAATTGACAAAATTTGGAAGTATGCTTATTTTTTAAAAAGCAATTAATGATCGCAAATTTCTATGATAATTTCACAAATAAATTAAAACAAGCAATCTAACTTTAAATTGTTATTATAAAATAGAGATATTAATAAAGTGGAGTTCAGCGGTATCAAAGAAGCAATTGATTAAACATTAGCTGTGATGGATAAGGTAATTTTATATATTTAGAATAAGAAGTCTTATTTTTATAGATTTTTTAGTTTCTTAAAAGATAAGAATTGATTAGAGTGTTGAAAATTAAAATTAAACAAATTTTAAATATTGAGCTGCTAACTTTTAATATTTATTTTCAATAATTTTTATTTATGCAATTAAGATATGGAGATTAGATTCTAGCTAGCAAGGATATCCTGAAGTTAGAATGAGAAAGTTTTTTGAAGTCTGCATGAATACATTGATTGCTCGCTTTTAGCAAGAGTTTAATCCATCGGAAATTTGGGATGTTTCTTAAAGTCAAGTGAGATTGAAACTTAATGAAGGATAGTTATTTTTGAAGCATTTTAATGAAAATATTACCTTATACACAACTTAATTATGGACTTAAGGAAGAAGATGGACTAGTGGCTAAATTGATCTTACACCTTCAAATAATACCATTTAAAGAATTAATGAAATATTAGAATTAAGAGAACAATATGAAGAATTAGTTAAAATGCAGTAAATTAGTAATGGCAAGCTTAAAGGAGACTTTGAGTCTGCTTATAGCATCTTTAGATAAATTAATTGTTTGAATGCTTCAGAAAATACTAAAGATTAATGGAATACTGCCAAAACAAAGTTTAATCAATAGATGGAAGTATGCATTTTTAATAATTTATTTATCATTTTGATGAATTTAAAAAAGTAAAATTTATTTTAATTCTATTCTATTTTATTAGGAAATTGATGATGAGGTACAAAATATATTAAAAAAAGACATACTTGCTTAAAATGTAAAAGAAAATATGATGTAAATTTTTAGAGATATGCAAAGCTGGAATGGCTTGCTCAACCGTCCTAAAATCAAAAAAGACCTTTAAAATGAGAGATCAAATATTCTTTAATCAATTCGTTAAATAGTTGAATAAATATAAAATGAATTTGAAACTAAAAGTGGAGAAAATTTAGATCCAGTTTTGGGATCCGATGCTATTCCTTCCGGTCACAATTTCTCCAAAATACTAAACTCAATAGTATGGGGCAAATCTCTTAGTGGAAAGGTAAATAAGATTTTAATGGAAAATTAAATTTAAATTTTCTTATATGAATTTTTAGCTTAAGAGAATTATGACAATCAGTTAAACATCTTTGGGAGATTTAAGAGAATATGGAGGATTTAAGCAGTATTGTGAATAGTTATCTTCTTAAATTAATGAATACTAAAATGATTAATTTAACTCATGGAAATCTGAAGCTATAAATTAAATAAGCAAACCTGAAAGTAAAGTCAGCTTAGAAATAACAGGTAGAATGATGGACATTAACTTATAGAATGGATTAGTGGAAGTCAACTATTCTGAAAGATTGGTCTTACTCATTAGAGAAGTCAGATAGCTCTTTGAACTGGGTTTTAAAAAAGATATTCCAAAGCAAATTGTAGAAGTTGTAGAAAATGGCAAAAGATTTTATAAAGAGGCTTTAAATTTGAAACAAGTAATTAGTTTATTCGTTCATTCAAAATGACCTAATTTATATCTTTAAAAAAAAAAATTAAATAGATAGCTAATTTTTATAACTCAATGTCAAGCGTAATCCCTCAATGCCTTTAGAAGATGCTTGCTGACAAAGCTATGAAATTTGAGAATATAATATTAAATCCTAAAGTCGGAGTTAAAAAGTAATAAGGTGGATAAAATCAAGGAAATATTACTTGGAACAATGCTGATGAATTAGAAGATTACATAAAAAAAGTATAAGAAGCTGCTAATGACATTATGAATGAAAACAGAAGACTAAGAAAACTTCATATGAGTTTGATTGAGCAAGTAATCTTCCTTTTTGATGTAGACCTCGTTAAGAATAAACACGTTTGGAAGGAAAAGTTAGAAGTAATTAATCAATTTATATTTTTATACTATTTTTTTAAATACATTTAATTCTTATAAATAAATATTTACACAAGTCTCTTGATATTTTTTATTCATTTTTTGTTTAGCGGTTATCTGAATAGCTATTAACTTTTATATTTCATTGAAAATAAACTTTAATTAATTTTACAATTATTTCAATAATTAAGGCAATTAAAAAAACGATTGATATTGGATGCTAAGGAAAAGATCCTAGCATCTGTAATGTATGGAAATACAATTGGGATATTTAATTATATAAAGCTTTGGAACATTAGTACTAGAGAGGTCTTTAAATGCTTGATTAGGTAAAATTTATCTTCACATTTTCATTAATTCAATTTAAAATAAAATATAAAGAACCTTTAAGAAATGAATGCTGATATTGTTTTGAAGGGAAAGAATATTGAGTTCAGACCTCCATTTGAAGAATTAAAGGAAAAATATTATAGAGAAATCAGAGCTTTTATCAATTGGCCTGCTAAAAATTTCTAAGGAGTAGGTGGAAGTTCAGAAGTTTATAGTGCTATGCCCAAGAACAATGCACAATATCTTTCTGTTGTTTATGCAAAAGCAGAAAAACTTTTTGAGAAATTATAGAATCTTCTTGAAAAATTCCGTAATTGGACTGTAATTGGATACTTAGATAGTGATAAAGTTGAAGAAAAAGTAAATTTTTATTAATTTTACATAATTTTGTTATTAATTATTTTGACTAAATATTAGCTCTAAGATATCGAAGACTGGGAATTCAATATAAAGAATATTAGAACAAAGAGAAAGGAGCTTGAAAAACTTTAAGATAGCTATAAAATAGAATGCTTTAATGTAAACTTAACTCCTTTCAAAAATAGTGCTGATGATTTGCTACAAAACTTTATAGATAATCTAACTAATTCACTCAAAAATAGTGTTAAGAGCGATTGTGAAATATTAGAAGAATTTGTTACAAATAGCTTGGAAAAGTTATCAAATAAACCAAAAACTATGGAAGAGATGAATGCAGCAAAGAGTTCATACTTTGAATTAAAAGGTTAGAAGAAGCCTATGTAACAAAAGCTTAACAATATTCAAGTAAAAAATAAACTCTTAAGAAATCTCGTTGGTTTCGTTTAAAATACTTCTAACATAGAAAAGAGATGGGAAAATTTCGAGCTTGCTATTGGAGATTTTGATAATATTTTAGCAGAATAAACTAAAACAATTAAGCAAGAAATTGGTAAAATTTTTAAAAAATTAAATCTACACAATACACATAAAAATATAAATCTCACTAAAATAAATAATTAAATTAATTTTATTAAAATATTAAATTAGGTAAGAGAAGCGAAGGTGTTAATTAAGAAATAGATAAATTTTTTGCCAAATGGTAAAACTTAAAGCCAAAGCAAACTGAGGAATTAGATAAAGAACAAGCAAGAGAACTAGCAGCAAAGATGAAAGAATGGAGAAATGATTGGGCAGAGATCGAGAAGAAAGTTGAAGCTATTCAAAAGGATTGTGATCACTTTGAGATGGATCAACCTGCATTTGTAAGCTTATCTCAAGTTAGAAGAGAGCTACAATCTGAAGTAAATAAATTAAAATTAAATTTTTTAAAAATAATTAAATTTTACATAAAAATAGGAATCATAGTGGAAGGTATTTGATGATTTTAGTTCTGAATTAGAAACATTTGAAAAGGAAGATTGGCTTGTCATTAAGGGTAAACTCTACGATTTCCAAGATTTCACCATGAAATGGACAGAGTAATTGAAGTAGCAAACTAAAAGAGATGCAGTTTCACAGTATATGATAGATCAAATTGAGCGCTTCAAATAAATTTGGACAGGACTTAGGCTTTGCATCGGTAAATAATTAGTCAAAATAGAATATTTATCATTAAAAAAGCTAAAAAGGCTAATTGATTAAATAAAAAAATAATAAATTTAAAAAATAATATAATTTAGGTGAAGCTTTTGAAAGAGAGCACTGGAGAAGCTTATTTGGTATCTTTAAATTACCCAAAGATGTTACTCTAGAAACTTTAAAGTTTGGCCATTTATTAGACGCTGATAAAGAAATTCTCTTAAAAATGAATGATTTGAAAGATTTAGCTGCAAGAGCTCAAGGAGAAGTAGCACTAAGAGAAGCCATATAAGAGTTAAAGTAATGGTGTGATACTTATGATTTTGAATTAACTGAACATAATTCTAATGGTAGATAAACTCCCTTAATTAAAGAATGGAAAGACTTGCTAACTAAGGTATCTGATAACTAAAGTTTATTGGCTTCTATGAAAGAAAGTAAATTCTATGCTAGATTCCAAGATCAAATTGAAGGATTTGAATAAAAGCTTGGTGGTGTAGATGAATATTTGGGTAAAATAATTTTATTGTTATTCAATTAAATAATTTAATAAAAAATAAAAAACTAAATTTAAAAAAAAATACTCAAAAAAAATAGGAAAATTGCAAGTTATTCAAAGAAAATGGGTATATCTAGAGCCTATTTTTGGAAGAGGTGCTCTTCCTGCAGAATAAGGTAGATTCAAGCGTCTTGATGATGATTTTAGGTAATTAATTAGTTGTATTTTGTTATATTGGCTAAATGTTAAATATTACTATGAAAAGATCTATTATGCTTGGTATTGAAAGAGATCCTAAAGTTGTTTCTCTTTGCGTGGTAGCAGGTATTAAAGATACTTTAGAAACTATATTAGATCAACTTGAAAGATGCTAAAAAGCTTTAAATGATTTCTTAGAAGAAAAGAGAAGTAAAAAAAAATTATTTATTTAAGTTGTTGCTAAATAATGTATTTTTTATCAAAGGCAAATTCCCTAGATTCTATTTCTTGGGTGATGACGATTTGTTGGAAATTCTTGGTTAAAGTCAAAATGCTTAAGTCATCTAAATGCATCTAAAGAAATTATTTGCTGGTATTAATAAAGTCGAGTTCAATAAAGATTGTTCTTAAATTCTTGCTATGATATCTTCATAAAAAGAAACTGTTTGTAAATGGATTTTACTTTTTTAGCTCATATAAATTAACTATTTTATTCTAAAATTTAGAGTTAAATGAGAAAGTTCAAGTAGAAGAATAAGTAGAAAATTGGCTCAATTCTTTAAGTAGAAATATGGTTAAGACATTACAAAAGCTATTAGTTGAATGTCTAACAGAGAATTCCCTTGAGGCTGACAAATATCCTAGTTAAATTTTATGCATTAGCGAGGAAATTAAATTTACTGAAAAAGCAGTTGGTAATAAATTAAAATATTTTTAATTATTATAAAATATTCATATTGATTCGAATTATTATATTAGGTGCTATAAGAGGTGGAAAATTAGCAAATTATAAAGCAGATTTAGCTAAAATGTTAGAATAGTTTACTAAACTTGTTGGTGGTGCACCATTATTAATTTAATTAAAACTAAAAGCTTTGATCCTTGATTTGATTCATCACATTGAGGTTATTGATGTCTTAATTGACAACAATGTACAAGATGTTTAAGATTGGTTCTGGTATAAGCAGTTAAAATATGAAATGAATTAAAAGAAAAATGGAGAAATTATTATGTGTAGAGCTAGATTTGATTATACTTATGAATATTAAGGAAACGCTCCTAAACTTGTCCACACTCCTTTGACAGATAAATGTTACCTAACACTTACTTAAGGTATTAAGAAATTATTTGCCTAAAATTTTATTTATTTTTCCCATCATTTTAATTCTTTGATTAATATTCTTAAATAAAATAATTGAAAATAATATTTAAAAGGTATGGATATGGGTTATGGTGGTAATCCCTATGGTCCTGCAGGCACAGGAAAAACTGAGTCAGTTAAGGCACTTGGTCAGGCATTTGGTAGATAGGTAAAATATTTTTTCAGTTTGTAGAGTCCTTAATTCGTTTATTGATAATAAATAGGTTTTGGTATTTAATTGTGATGAAGGTTTAGATTTCAAGAGTATGGGTAGAATTTTCATAGGTTTAGTTAAATGTGGTGCTTGGGGTTGCTTTGATGAATTCAATCGTCTTTTAGAAGAATAATTATCAGCTATTTCTCAATAAATTTAAGTCATTTAATGGGCTATTAAAGAAGGTGAATAAACTATGCAATTGATGGGATAAACTATTGAAGTTAACAAAAATTCTGGTATCTTTGTCACTCTTAACCCTGCAGGAAAAGGTAAATAAATAAATATATCTAAGCTAAATATAATGAATGAATGATAATAAAACTAAATAGGATATGGTGGTAGAAGCAAATTGCCTGATAACTTAAAGCAGTTATTCAGACCAGTAGCTATGAGTGTACCAGATAATGAGCTAATTGCTGAAACTCTTCTTTACTCTGAAGGTTTTAAGTATGCAAAGGAACTCTCTTAAAAAGTCATTTCAATTTTTACTTTGAGTAGATAGCTACTTTCTCCTCAATAACATTATGATTGGGGACTTAGAGCTCTTAAAACTATTCTCACAGTTGCAGGCCAACTTATTTAAGCAGAGAGATAAAAAACACCTAATATCTCTAGAGTATTTTTATTTCAATTTTTACTTTGAAATTCTAAATATATAATAATAATTATTATTTTCAAAGGAAGGAGAAGCTGAACTGCTAATTAAAGCCATTAGAATCAATACTATGTCCAAGTTAACCTTCTCAGATACTCGTAAGTTTGTTGCTTTGGTTTAAGATGTTTTCCCTGGAATCAAATCAGAAGATATTGTTTATGCTGAACTTACCAAAGCTGTAGAAGAAGTATTAGCTGAGATGAAATTGGATGTTATTGAAACCTAAATTTCTAAAATATTACAATTTTATGAAGCTTGCAAATAAAGAATGGGTGTCGTCTTAGTCGGTCCTTCTGGTTGTGGTAAAACAACCATTTGGAAAACTCTTAAAAAAGCCTATGAAAAAATGGGAACTTAAGTTAAAGTAATAAATTATTGCCAAAATTTGATTTTAAACTTAGATTTTTTTATACAAAATTTTATATAGGCATATGTTATGAATCCCAAGAGTATGCCAAGAAGCTAACTTTTAGGTCTTATGAATAATGATACAAGAGAATTCACTGAAGGTGTATTAACTAGCAGTGCAAGAGAAGTTATTAAAGAATCCAGTGATGTAATTAGCTGGATTATTTGTGATGGTGACATTGATCCTGAATGGATTGAATCACTTAACTCAGTTCTTGATGATAATCATCTCCTCACACTTCCTACTGGTAATTAGTTAAAATATTATATCATTTAATAAATAAAAATTTTCCCAAAAAGGTGAACGTATTAGCTTCTAAGATAATGTCAATTTTATTTTCGAAACAAATGATTTGCAATACGCATCTCCTGCTACAGTTTCTAGAATGGGTATGATTTTCCTAAACTAGGAAGATATTAGTATTAAATCCGTCGTCAATAAATGGGTAAAGAGATAGAAAGAGGAACTATAAGCAAAGTTAGAAAATCTTTTAGAAGAGTATTTCTATAAAATTCTTTAATATGTTCAATAATTTGAAGAAGAGTAAGTAGTTTAGACAACTAGAATTGGTTTAGTCATGAATGTCCTTTCATAGCTTACTTCTATTCAAAGTAAGAGTGAATTTGTTACTTAGATGTTAAGAGGTTTTTGCAGTAATTTCTCTTTATAAATCAGAGTAAAAATTGCTAATGAAATATTCTCTCTTTCTGGAGATAAACCTCCTTGCGATCTTAACAATTCTCCTTTAGACTTTGTTTGCATTAATGGATCTCTTAGAGTAATTTTATATTTAAAAAGATTTAAATTATATTTTTTATTATTAATTTTAAAGCCACTTTCAATTCTCTCCTAAGACATCAGTTTAAGTGATTTTGCTGACAGCGAAGAACCTCCAATCATATAAACAATAGGTAAGGAATTTCGAGTATTTAGTTAGATTTTAATTATTTTTTTGCATAGGCCTTTAAAGGGATTTCGAATTCTTAAAGCCATGGATTATAAATTGTGAACCATTTATAGTTTGTGGTCCTGAAGGAAGTGGAAAAAGTTTATTAATTAGGGCAGCTTTTAATGAGCTTAGAAAACAGTAAAAAATATAAGTCGCTACAATTTATTGTAATGCATAAACTACTGCAGCATAGATAATTTAAAAGCTTAACCAAATTTGCATGAAGGGTACTTTTTCACAAGGAAGAATTCTTAAGCCAAAAGATGCTAGCAGATTAGTCTTATATCTCAAGGATATTAACTTACCCAAACCAGATAAATATCAAACAATATAACTTATAGCTTTCTTACAATAAATTATTACTCACAAAGGCTATTATGATGAATAATTAGAGTTTGTTTACCTGGACGAAAAGATTTAGATTGTTGCTTCTATGGCACCTTCTTCAACTATTGGTAGACATGAAATTTCTACTAGATTTACTGCTAATGCCCGTATACATTACATATCCTATCCTTCAAAAGAAGAATTAATGCATACATACACTGAGTATTCAAGAGCAATCTTCCAAAGCGAAAAGGTTCGTATAGAAAAAAATTAAGCAGCACAAATAGGTAAAAATATTTTTAAAATTATAATTAAAAAAAGCTTTTCATTTTTTAAAATATTATTTTAACACTAAATTAAATACTAGCTAAAAAATTCAGTTTGGTTTTAATTGATTTCTACACTAATTTTGCTAGTAAGTTCAATGTTGATGAGCACAGACATTACAGCTTTACCCCTAGAAATCTAACTTAAATAGTATTTGGTATGCTGAGATATGAAATCGGTTAGAGTAACCCTGATTCTATTGGTGAAGCCTTATATAATGAAGTTTCAAAGAGATTCAGAGATAGATTAGTCAATTTTGAATAATAAAATAAATTCGATACTTTTATAGGTTCATTGCTTCGTTCGCATTTATCATATTAAGTTACTCCTAACATTTTCTTTAGCTCTGTAGGAGGATAAAAATAATTAACAAGATTAGAAAAAAAAGACTACATTGTAGCAATCAATCAAGGTTTGCTCATGTATGAAAGAGAATTTAAAGAAATGAAACTTCACTTATTAGATGAAGTTCTTTCTCTTTTATCAAGTAATTTTACAAAAAAATTATTTAATCGCTTGAAATAATTTAAATAAAATTATAAATAGGTCTTGATAGGTGCTTAAGCTAAAGTGGCAGTGTTTTACTTGCTGGTAGAAGTGGAATAGGAAGAAAAAGCTGTATCAGTCTTATGGCTACTATGTTAAGGATGGAAATAGTCAGTCCCAGCACTAGTAGAGATTACAGCACAAGAGAGTTTAAAAAAGAACTTAAGGTTTTCTTAGAAAAAGCAGCAGCTTAAAATAAATAAGTAATTTTATATATTGAAGATCACCATTTAGTAAAATCTGAGTTTTTGGAACTCCTCAACTCATTAATTTCAAGTGGTGAAATTCCTGGTCTCTTTACTTAAGATGAAGTTGATCACTCCTTCTAAAACGCCGACGAAGTCCGTAGAGAAAACTATGGAAGATCTTTATATGATATTTTCTGTATGAGAGTTAGGTAATTAATAAAAAATGAACAAAATAATATTATATTTAATCAATTCTTCATTCATTAGCTTAATTAATATTATTATTATTATTCAATTAGGTAAAATTTAAGAGTCGTCTTAAGTATGGATCACTCCGAAGAGACATTTGCATCTAATTGTGCTTCTAACCCAGCATTCTTTACTAAATGTACAGTAGTATGGTTAAATAACTGGTAAATAGTTTTTATTAATTAAATAAAATAGTTTGTTGATTATCTTAACTTTAAAGAAGATTTTATCAATTTATTGAGCTTATTTTATTAAAATATCTACTCAACATAGCTGTTGATTATAAATTGACTTTAATAAAATTTAACTAAATAAATAAAATAATAAATTAGGAGCAAAGAATCAATGTCAGTAATTATGAAAGAAGAATTAAAAGAAATGCTTGAAAATTTCCCTGCCAAAGAAAAAGAAGATATTGCCAGCTATTTTATCAACATACATAAATATGGTTTAGACCACTCCCGTGCTTCGCCATCACATTTGTTTGCTTTGGCTCATACTTACTCTAAAATTTATCAAAAGAAGGTTAATTCAAGAGGAAGCCAGGTAACATTTAAAAATATTTGAAATAATTATTTATTTAATTATATCCTTAATTAACATATAGAGCTCTCACTTGAAGAAGGGTTTAGGCAAACTCTAAGAAGCAAAGGAATTAGTAGATGTTCTCTAAAAGTAAGCTTAAGTCAAAAAGTAAGAATTAGCAGTAAAGCAAAAAGAAGCAGCAAATGCTTTAGATTTAATTACCAATGCTATGAAAAATGCTGCAGAAAGAAAATCTGAGTGTGAAAAAATTTAAGAATATTTACAAAGCGAAGAAGGTAAAATACAAGATCAAAGAATGGAAGTTCAGAGATAACTCCAAGAAGTTGAAGTAATTTACCTAATTTAGTTTTTTATATTTTAACAAAATAAAAAAATAAAATATTTATTTGATGTCTTATTCAAATTTCTTTAGTATCAAATGAATTAAAAAATTTTTTTAACCTAAAAAGCCATTAATTCAATCTGCCAAAAAATCAGTTGATAATATCAGTAAAAGCGATTTAGATTTCTTAAGAAATTTGATGATGCCTCCTCCTGTTATTCATAATATCATGAAAGGTGTCTTGAGGGTCTTCAATATTTCAGATGTTGATAAATGGTAAACTGTAAGATAGTTCTTAAGCAATAGATAGGTTTTAGAACAAATTATTAATTTTGATCCTGATATTATTACTCCATAAGTTAGAAGAGGTGTTTAAGCCTAAATTATGGAGAATGAATCTTCATTCAGAAAAGAAGTTTCCTATAATGCTTCAAAAGCAGCTGGTCCTATGGCTGACTGGACAATTGCTGTGCTTAAATATAGTGAAGTAAATGAAAAAGTTATTCCTCTTAAAAATAATCTTAAGGCTATTGATTAAAGACTCAATTCAAGTAGATAAAAGCTTTAAGAAAATGAAAATGAGCTTCAAAAATTAGAAGGCAAGGTAGAATAGTTGAAATAAGATTTTGCTTCAAAGACCTCTCAAGCAGAAATACTGAAAAACGAACTTAAGAAATAAGAAGAAACTTTAGCTGTAGCTTCTTCACTTCTTGATAAATTAGGTGATGAAAAAGTTCGTTGGGAAGCCTAAGCTCAATCTATCGAAAAGGAATTCAAGAGTTTCCCTGTAGAGAGTTTACTCGCTGCTGGTTTTACAATTTATTTAAGTGAAAATGATGAAAATCAAAGAGAAAAGGCCATTTAAGAATGGAAATAAATGACAAAATCTCAGACTTTTAATTACTTGAAATTCTTAAGTAGTGAAGGTTAAATGCTCAAATGGAAGAGCGAGGGTTTACCAGGTGACTCTCTCAGCTTAGAAAACAGTGTTATGATCTTCCATTCTAGTAAAACACCTTTGTTGATTGATCCTAATACTTAAGCAACTGAGTGGCTGAAGAAAAATTTAGGAACCATTGAAGTCCTAAATCAACAAGATCCCAAATTCTCTAATCAACTTGAATTATCAGTAATAAATATATTTTAAATATTTTAATTTTCCATCAAATTCATATTATGTTTTAACCAAATATTAATAATATCAATTAATATAGGTACTTTTCGGAAAGACTTTGCTGATTTAAGAATTAGATAAAATAGAACCTATTTTAGTACCAATTTTGAGAAAAGATTTAGTTCATTAAGGTCCTAGATGGGTTGTTATGATTGGAGATAAATATGTTAATTATAATGAAAATTTCAAGCTATACTTGTGTACAAGAAATAGTGGTATCGAAATTAACGCAAACACAAGTGCTTTAGTAAGTATTATTAACTATACAGTTACCAAGAGTGGTCTAGAAGGTAAACTCTTGAGTATAATTATTAATCACGAATAGCCTGATCTAGAAAAAAGAAAGCAAGAGCTCTTAGAGAATGAAGAAAAACTCAAAATATAGCTAGAAGAGTTAGAAAAGACTCTTTTGGAAGAATTAGCTAGTTCAACAGGTACTATTTTTTAAATAAATTATTAAATTATTAAGCTAAATTTAAATGATTCTTAGGTAACATCCTTGAAAACTCTGTGCTCATTGAGAGTTTAAATCAAACAAAGTAAAAGAGTTAGACTATTGAAGTAAGTTTGAAGGAAAGTACAAAATTGTAAGAAAACTTAGATCAATAAAGAGAAGTCTACAGAAATCTTGCAGTCAAGGGAGCTTAGCTTTTCATAAGTATAGGTGACTTAAAGAAAATCAACAACATGTATAGATTCTCTTTGAATTATTTCATTAAGCTGTTCAAAATTTGTCTGAATGTTAAAGAATAATTCCCTAATATGCAAGCAAAGCTTCAATTCTGTGCTGTTAATCTAAATAGAATTATCTTTAATAACATTGCAAGCTCGCTATTTAAACATGACAGACTTATGTTTGGACTTCATATTGTTCACGATATATATCCTGAGTATTTCTAGCAAAACGAATGGGATTTCTTGTTAGGAAACACAGGTAAATTATTTTAAAATTTAAAAATATATTAATCAAATTTATAATAAAGCTCTGGCAATCGAAAGCAATTTGTAAATACCTAAATGGGCCAATCCAGAATGCAAAGATCAATATGCAGTATTTGTCAACAGTTTTGGAAAGCTCTGTAACAATATTAACTTCAACGATAGAGAGTGGGAATAATGGAGCAAGGAATTACAATGTGAAAGAGTTTTCCCTCAAGCTTATGCAAGCAAATTAACTCACTTTTAGAAAGTATTATTTGTTCAAGTTTTCAGACCTGAGAGATTACAATCTTCTTTGAATGATTTTGTATGTCAGTCATTGCAAATATCTTCAATAAGTGGAAATCCTTTCTCTTTTAATTCTATATATTAACATGAAACATCCACTTAAACACCTGCCCTGTTTGTTGTTTCTCCTGGTTCTGATCCTTCTGCAGAATTAGAAGAGTATGCTGAGCAATAAATTGGTAGAGAAAACTTCTAAGAAATGTCCATGGGTGGTAACCAAAATGATATAGCTCTAGAAAAACTGAGAGAAGTAAATAATTTATATACAATTTTAGTGTCTTATGAATTTATTTTTAAAAAAGGCTGCAAACAAAGGATATTGGCTTTGTCTTAAAAACTTGCATTTAGTCACTGCATGGCTCCCTATTTTAGAAAAAGAGTTAAAAACTCTTACACCTCACTAGAATTTCAGGTAATCAAAACATTTTTAGCATTTTCATTAAAATAATTAATTATTTTAATTAAGATTATGGCTTACAACTGAAGCTCATATTAAATTCCCAGCTATATTGCTTGAAACTTGTTATAAGGTTTCTTATGAGTCACCACCTGGTCTTAAAAAGAATGTTGAAAGAATATATAGCAGCTGGAGTCCATAATATATTGCCAAGGGTTCTGCTTAGAGAGCTTAATTATTATTCCTCTTAGCTTGGTTCCATGCTATTTTATAAGAAAGAAGAACCTATATTCCTTAGGGTTGGTCTAAATTCTATGAATTTTCATATGGTGATTTGAGAGTAATTTTTATTAATTTATTATAAATTTTTGATTATATTCTAAATCAAGCATTTAAAGCTCTAAAAATATTTAAATAATCTCTAATAATTTAATTTTTTTAATATATAGGCTGGTACTTAAATCATTGAAGGTCTTGTTTAGGATACTTAATAGAAAGGAATAAGTTGGGAAACTCTTTATGGATTATTTGAAAATGCAATTTATGGAGGTAGAATTGATGAGGCTTTCGACATGAGAGTACTGAGATCATATATAGAGTTATACTTCAATAATAATATTCTAAAAGGTTCTGCTAGAATACCTACTGGCGATACTATGCCATAAACTACTAATTTACCTGATTACTTGGCAATAGTTAAGAAGATGAGTGAAACTGATACCCCCTCTATATTCGGTTTACCTCTAAATATTGATAAGGCAGTTTAAAGGTATAATACATAGCAGGTTATTTCTAATCTTAAGATTATCATGCAAGCAAGTGCTGAAGATCTTAAATTCGATAAGGAAAAATGGTAGAAATAACTAGGAACAATTATAAATCTCTGGAAAAATCTCTACAAGCAGTTCCGTGAAGGAAGTGGATTACCTTAAATTAAACCTTAAAATCTAACTTCAACAGACCCTATAGAATCATTTGTATACCTAGAAGCTTCATCAGCATATTAAATGCTTGAAAAAATTGAAAGTTCTATTGAGGGTTTGAACAAAGTAAATTATTAATCTTTAAAATCTTTCCATTGAAATTAAATTTAAAATAACTTATATATAGGTTTTGTTTGGAAATGGTTTATTGACCAGTGAAATACAAGCAACAGGCATGGAACTCATGCTTGGTAATGTTCCTGAAAAATGGAGTAAAGTTTGGGAAGGACCTGATAATGCTAACAGCTGGCTTAAGGGATTCTGCTCAAGAGTTTATTAACTCAAGAAATGGGTAGAGACTTTAAGAAGTGGTAGTCTTCTTGATAGTCCACTTAATTTATCTGATCTGTTCCATCCTGAAATCTTCTTAAATGCTTTAAGATAGAAAACAGCAAGAAAAATAAGTAAACCCCTTAATGACCTTAAAATAGTTACATCTTTTGATTAATCAAAAATCAGCACTGCTATAACCATAAAAGTAAATTTAAAAACAAAATAACAAATTATTATAAATTCATTTTTTTAAAATAGATAAAACATCTTCTGTTATAAGGCTGTTAGATTAACTAAGGACATCTCGTTGACGGTGCATAAGATCTCCCAGAATTTGTTTAATTACCTGAATTATATATTGGATTTATTCCTAAAGAAGAATAAGATCCTTACCCCTCTAACACTTTAGGAGTAATAATAATATTAATTTTAAAAATTTAAATATTAAAAATTTTTCATTATAAATAATTAAAGGAATTCCCTATATTCTCAAGCAGTCAAAGAGAAAAGCTTGTAGCAAAAATAAAAATACCAGTTCAAGGAAGTCTAAACGATAGAATAATTGCTGGTGTTGCATTTGTCTTATAAAATAATTGAAAAATAAATTAAAAATAAAATAAAATTAACTAAATAAATAATAAAAATATTTACAAACATAAATAATAAATATTATATAAATAATTACATAATTGTGATTTAACTCAAATATTATTTACTTCTTAATAATATCTTTCAACCTCCAATAAACAACCTGATTTTATCTCAATTATTTATTCATTTAATAGATATCAAAAAATATTATTTAATTTTATTAAACTTGAGCTATTTAAGAAAGCATAACTTATTGAAAAATCTTGCATTCTTCAGTAATTAAAAAACTTCTTCTCATTTGTGATTGTTTACAAACTATCAAAAGCTATGATGCTTGAAATATTTAAATAACTAATAACATATATCAAATTCTTTGAAAATTGTTTTATTTATTTTTAAAAACTAAAAAAAATTTTAATAATTTATTTCTTTTTAACAAGCTTTAGGATTTATTTTGAATTATAATTTGATTTAAATATTTTTAATTAATTAAAAAGTGTAATAATATAATAAAAATAAATGTACATAAATGAACTGTTGAGTTATTAATTAATTAATCATTTGATTATTTTTCTTTAGTTAAAAAAGTACTTTAAATTATATTAAAAATAAATTAATTTAGTATCAAAAGATAACGATTTTTATCATTTTTTTGTTGGATATTCTGTTAGCTTTTAAGGCTTAATCTATAATTTTTTGGTTGTAATATCTTCTATTGATTAATTATGATTACTATCATATTCGCCTTAGCTTGTAAAAGCACTGCCTTAATTGCTAAGATTCTTTTTAAATTCTTTCATTTTAGCTTTTAAAGGATTTACAAGGTTGCTTAATTATGTTTTGTTGGTGCTGCTTGCTGAAGAGGGAATTTTAGTTGATAGTTAACTATTGCTTTCTGCGAGCTCTCTTTCTTCTTTTATTTCATTGATTTCACTAATATTAGAGCTATTATAAGCACTATTTTTAGTGCTACTCTTTCCTCTTCCAGGAGAAGCTTCTTAGGATTTATTTAACAGAATTTTTTAATTGATGTTATTTAAATTTTAAGCAAGATCTAAAATGAACGACGAGCTATTATTTTTGTTACTAGCAGGATTCTGTTGACTAAGTTATTCATTGTTTTAATTACTTTAGAAAGAATTATTTCTCGAATTTGATCTCTTATCATTATTTGCATATTAATTAAGTGCAGAAGATGCTCTACTTATATCATTTGTTCTGTGGGTAGCTATGGATTGTTATTACTATTATTGTTATTTATCTCCTTAATTATAAGTATTTTAAACAATGCTTGTATTATGACTGCTAGAACCATGGTGGAAACTGTTATTGCTATTTATGTTTGAAGGACCTAAGTTACTTAATGAAGAAGGTTTTTAGGACTCTACATGGAATGATTTGTTTACAGCAGGAACATTATTTTTGTTTATGTTTAATTTTAGGTGATTTTTAGAACTACTGATATTAGTACTACTATTTGGATTCGAACTATTGGATGCAGATCTATTTATCTAATTTGAATTGTTAGTATTCTCATTCATCAAGGAAATTTGCTCTTGTGAAATTTTTTAAATCGATTTAATTACATTTTAATTGTATTGACTACCATTTGAAGTATTTGCATTGTAATTTACTGGTACCACACTAATTTAAGGATATGCATTATGGTTAGGAGTATTGTAGTTATCAGATATTATTGTGTTTTACTTTTTATTTGATTGTGCTCCATTCATAGAAGAGTTAATCACCATTGAGCTATTTGTTTTTGTTTGCCTCTTTACTTCAGGAGTGCATGCATATGATGAATATGAAAGATGTTTTCTGCCTAACGGAGATACATCGTAGTGTTGCTAAGGTTATTAAGAATTATTTGTTACTTTTTTAGCTTTTTTATTTGTTGATAGAGAAGGTTGCTTTGAGAAAGAATTGTTGCTATTTCTATTTTGCATTTTATTTAAAGGTGAAGGAGATTTGCTTTAAGAAATCAAGTGATTATATTTATTGTTATTCTTAGATATAGGTTATTATGATAAATTCGAAGAAACAGATGGAGAATTTTCTAACATAAGATTCTCTATTTAAGAGAGTTTGATTTATTGCTGTTAAACATCCCAATTGTCAATATTGTTAAAAAATATTTATCTGAGAAGTTCTCTTTGTTTATTTAAGTTTTCATGTCTAATTTGACTATTTTAAAATTCTTATTAGTTAAGATGTTCTAGCATGAGTTTTTCATCATTCTAGTCATCGTTAAATAAAGCGTTTCTTAATTCTATGCTTTTGTTGCAATAGTTATCAAGAATAGATTTGCTATCTGTTTATTGCTAATTTTGTAGCAACATCGATTGCTGCTATTATTGCACCATCAATTGTTACAATTATTCCTCAGAAGTTATTGAATCAATGTTGCTCCCTCTTTATGATTTTCCTTTGGTGACCTTTTAACTGCTAGCTCTGCTATTTTATTTTAATCCTAATTTAATCTTTAAGCTATTAATTTCATCTTTAAAAATTCTCCTTGCTTTCTCTAATTTCAACTTATCTAAAGCGCTAAACAGTTAATTCTCAATGTTATTAATTTCTTCATTGCTAATATCATTAATTCCTATCATATTTTCATATAAATCTAATCTCTTCAAAGCACCTTCACCAGCTTCTCTTAGCTCCTTATATTTTTTTTCCATAACTGTATATCTTTTTAAAAAATTAGTTTATAATTAAAAACTAAATTATTTAAATTAGATTAATTTACCTCCATTTTGAGTTATTAAGCTCCTCTTTTTGATCCATGAGCTCATTATAAATTGATAAATAATGTTGTTGAATTTAACTAAAATTTTATTCAAGAACTTTCTGCTTAAATTCATATTGCTTTAACTATGAGTTTAGCTTTTTACTTATTTGTAGGGCTATTTTTCCTTCATAATCATAGAGCAAATTACAAACATCCTTGTCAATAGATGCATAAATTTTATTATTTTTAAGGGTTTCAGCTGTATGGAATATTAAACCAGCTTCTTCGTGAAGCTAAACAGGAAGCATTTTTTGTTAAATTTCATTTTCTAGCTCGTTTTTCTATTCTTAAATTGTTCTTTTCATAAGCTTTTTTAATTTCTCTAAAATCTCATTTTTTTCTTGCATAATTTCATTGATGATTCTTTTCAAGTTATCTATTTCTTCTTTTTATTCAGCGTTATCCTGTTATGTAAAATAGATTAAAAATCATATTAACTTACAAATAAGCATCTTATTTATTTACCTTAATTTTTTTATCTAAATCAATCTGCAAATTTTAATTAGAATGGAATTATTCACTGTTTCTATCATAATAATTGTAGTATAAATCTCTCCTGTAGTTAATTTCAATACTATTTTTTATTTTTTTCGCATTTTATCCAAATCTCATCGTGCTTAAGCTTTATTCAAAGTGTGTACCTATTTATTTATATTTTGTAAATTTAAATTGAATAAATTAGAAATTATTACTTGTAGGAGTAACACAAAGTATGATGAGAGTTCTAGAGTTTCCTCCAAGACTTGACCTTTAAAATAAAATATTGGCTCAATAAAAAATAAATCTCTTTAAATTAATAAATTTAGTACTTAAGTATTTTAGTCAATGCAGAGTTTCTATAAGGAATGTGGTTTGAAGATTTATTTTAGCTTTGCAGAGATATAACTTGTGTTAAAAAAAATAAACTTTTATTAATAGATTAACTTTCTTTTATCCTTTCTTTGACCATTTTCATAGCTGAGGTTGTTTATTCTTCATTTTAATAATTATTGACGCTATAAAATAAAAATGGAACATTAATATTGATATAAATATTATTAAAGTTAAAATAATAATCAAATAAAGCTTATTTGGTTACTTTATATCTTTGGTAAAATCATCTGCTAATGAATGGTGGTTTGATATTTTTTCTGAACCCGCTAGATCGACGAAATTAAGACAGCTTTCAGTGATAACTGTGTTGGGATGATTGTCAGCAAATTCTAAAAGTTATTAGTTGTTAATATTAATTGTAGATGATGAGTTTCTTTATCTATATTTTGCTATCTAATCATTAGCATATGAATGCACATATAATTTGAAGATTGTATGAGAACGAGAAGAAGAGTGATTAAGAATAGTTTCCGCATAGTGCCTATTTTCTTCTCCTTGGTAAATAACATCTAATATATCCTCAATACTCTAAATTTCAACTTCTCTTAAACCCTTAATCACAAAATCTTTTTTTTAATGATTTTCGCTTAATTATAGAGCTTCATCTAAAGAGTTTTTGTTTTTGAGTAAATCATAAACGTTTTCATTATAGATCTCAAAATAACTGCATTTAACTGCAAATGTCTTCTCTTTATTCTATTTTTTAAAATTGAATTTATTCTCCTAATTCTATGAATGATTTGCTTTATAAAATTTCTTTATACAAATAAATAATCTAATTTAAATAAATCTAAATATCTATGTGTTTATGGCTTTTAAGTAATTTATTTATTATTATAACTTTTATTTTAATCTAATTTATATTCTATTTTTGAAATTTTTACTGCTTGAATTGAATTAAGAATGTGATTCATTGCTAGTAGGAGAACTCCTAAATCTCCGTCATACTCCCTTTATTTCATGTTTTAAAGGGATTTCTAATAATAATAAGGATTGTTAGTGTTCATAGAATCTCCTATTGGACCTAAGGTGGTATATGTTTTGCCACTACCAGTTTAACCATACATAAAAACAGTTGAATTGATTCCTTATTTGATAAATATAAATTTATTAAACAATTGTAGTTATGACATTTTATCAGAAAATATGTATAAAAAAGTAAATAATTAAAACAGCACCTAAATTTCATCTTTAAAAAAAATAAAGTTTGTAAAAAATTACCATGGATAACAGATTCAGAAACGCTTAATACAGATTAATTAAATACATTCAAATTTGAAGAATCTTAGTCATAGCACAAATCAAATGTGTATGATATTTTTGTTGTCAGATTCATTCTTTTTGTGTTCAAAAGCTCTTTTATAAATTATCTATTTACAGTAATGTGCTCATTGTTTATAATATCAAATATGTTCTCCTCTTAGCTTAGCCTCTCAGAATCACTTAAAGGCCTAACACGAAGGGCTACTTTAATGTTTTCCATTTCCTAAAAATAACTAATTATTAAATAATTGGTTTTTGCTTATTATTATTTTGCTTTCTTGCTTGCTTAGTTGTTTTCTATTTACGCTAAAGCAAATTTATATATTTACAGATTAATTAATTAATTAGATAATAACTATCTATTTATCTTTCTATGTATCAATCAGCCAGTTCACAAAGAAACAAAGAAACAAACAAATGACAAACTAAATGAGTGAATGGAAAAAGAAATAATATTTATTTATTTAACTGCTTTATTTTAATAAATTTCTTTAACTATCAATCTATCTAATAATTTAATAATAATAATAAAAAAATTGGATATAAACAAACACCATTTATTCACACATAATTAATTTTGAAAAGCAAATATATATTTACAAATAAATAAATAATCAATTATTTTTTTGAATTTTTTCTTATCTTTTTAATTTAACATTTCCATATTTATTTAACTTATTAACCACTTCTTTTTTGCTAACAACTAATTAATATATTTGTTACCAAAATATTTAAGCTTAATTTAATTGAGGTTTATCATTTAACATTTTTATTCTTGTTTTGTTGTTTTTTAGAATAATTTTGCTTGAACTCTAAAAAGGTTTTCATTTTAAAAATATCACAACAAGTAAGATATTTTTGTTAATTATAGCTTTTATTTACAGGATTGTGAATTTTTTTGAAATATTCATATTTTGGAATAATTATTAAATAGAATTATTTAGATATATTTAATTAATTTTGATGAAATATTACAAAAATTAAACTGAATGGTTATTTATTAACAAAATATACTGGACTATGAATATTTTATAAATATTCAATTTTATTAATATTTATTTAGTTAAATTATTTATGAAAATCATTAAAAAGAAATACTTATATGTCAATTATTTTATAGTTGTTAATAATTTGTGTAATTTAAACTTATGTCTTAATTAATATTAAATAGAATTCAAATTAATTATGAAAATTACTTAGAAATATTAAAATTTCATTTATAGATTTATCTAAGATTGTTTGTTTAATTATTTTTATAATAAGAGTTCAGAATACAATATTTTATACTAATAATTTTAATCTATATGATAATTTTTAGATTTAAACTAATGTACTGTTTTAAATAATAGCAAAATAAATACTGTAAATATAAAGATTATTATTTATAAACAAATAAATATCTAAAATTCATTCATATAATTATTTTATGTCCTTTTTTAGCTTTTTTATTAGACTAACGAATAATAAACTATTAGCTGCTGATAATTTCAATTCGAATATTAAATCAAATTAATAAATCACATAAATAATACTCATTTATATCAATATAAAATATTTATTTAAACCATTGACTAATATTGACTAACGAATAATAAACTATAGCTGTTGATAATTTCAATTCGAATATTAATCAAATTAATAAATCACATAAATTATACTAATTTAAATCAATATAAAATATTTATTTAAACCATTCTTTTAATTTTATGAAAATAATTTAGCTTAGCTTAATTTACTCTTTTTATCTAATTACCCCTATTTTAAAATAGAATTGTTTTAACATACAAAAAAAAAATTTTTACTTTAGATTGATAGAGATATCTATTAAGCGTTAAAGCTTTTTCAAATCCTTCAATGGCTTGTTTATTATTTATTCTTCGTTTGTGATTTAATTATCTCTATTTTAAACATTAAATTTAATTAAGATGAGTCATTTATTCTCAAATCATACTCCAAATTTAAACTTATCGATTTAATGTAAGAAAGGTTTGTTAATTCATAAAATAAATCCCTGGCACCCATCGATTTTACTTAATTTTTCCTTTATTTTTATAAAATATATTTAACACTAATTTTTTTTAAAAGCTTACTTTAAATCCAAGATAATAAATAAAAGATTTTTCATATTTCCTATGGCTTTTGTAATCTCTTTAGCTCCTTTTTAATCAATTAAGTTATTACTATTAATAAAAAGTAAATATTTATTTAGAGTATCAATTATGAAATTTTACGATAACACTAGTTTAAGATTAATAATTTTGTTAAGAGATGATAATTGACTGCAAAAATTCCAAATCCCGATAGATGCAATACCATTATTACTATAAATAAATGATTAAATTAAAAATTTTTAAATTTATTTTTTTCTCATATTTAAAATTTAATTACATTTTTTAATAAAAAATATATACAATAGAATAATTTCTCATATCATTAAATAAATTTGTAAATAATAAATAATAATTGAAAAAAATATTATTTTTAAAAATAATGAAAAATTAATTATATAGGAGTATAGGATAAGAGGAGTCATGGTAGAAGTTTAAATAAAATTACCTTAAATTTATTACTAGGTGATTTAATTTTTAACAGTATTTAATATCTTCTAATACATATTATGCCCCTAAAACACCTAAATTATTCCATCTAAATAATAAAAATATTTAAAATGCAATTAAAGGATTAGTGTATGATTACGATAAATCAATATTTAGATATTCCATATTTTGCAACTTTGAAAGCTAGTGACTAAAATCTTTAATCCTTTCTATTTAACCCATGTTATAATTTTCACTATTAAAAAAGAGATGATTATAATGATATTTTTTTAATTTTTACCTTATTTCTACAGATAATTTTTTTAATTAATTGAGGTTTTATAATTCAGAGATTAGCTATGTCACTGATTATATTGTAATCTAAGTTTACCTTTGAATAATTTATGTAAAATGGGCATAAAATAAGTAAATAAACAATAAAACCTTAAATTTAGCTTAATTTCTTCAATTTTTTTATATTAAACTAGCTTATCTTTTAAGTCCAATAAATATTGTTCTCCTATATTATTAGAACTAAAAATATATTGACTGACATATTTATTTATTAGTCGATTTTTTACTAAAAAGACAAATCTATGTATTTTAAGTTAGCTATTTTTTCCATATATTGGCATAGTTTAAAAATATCTTAATTCTCTAGATTATTTAGTCTTTTTCAAAAGTAAATTAATAAATATTTCATTTCATCTAATTATAAAAAAAGATAAAATAAACTAACAAACATACCCAAAATCAATAACTAATTGTTCTAAATTTAGAAATGCTCCAGAATTAATTGTAAAAATGTTCTTTATTTCTTTGCTAAATTTAGATTTCCTAATTTTTTAAAAGTCAAGTCAAAGAGAGTTATTTAATATCTAATTAATTACCTGAATTCTAACTAAAGAGCTCTTAGATTAGGAAGTGATGATAACCTCTAAATCAAATATTGAGTTCCTCTTTCATCTATGTTATTATATCTTTTATAATGTAATTTTACATAAAATAGATTTTATTATTTATTATAAATAACTTTTACCCATAATTCAAGCTAATATTTTTAAGTTATTTGCATTTCTCTAACTAAGAAGCCACTCCTTAGAGCCCTTCTGAACTAATTTTATTTTATCTATAACAATTCTTAAAAATAAAATTCATTGTTTTAATAATATATAAATTACTTAACAGAGATTTGGATTTTCTGCAGATTACAAATCACTGTGAAGGAGCTAAAAATACATAAAATTGATTTATCTTCAATGCTATTATCTCTTTTTATTTTTGTAATTTAATAATTATATTTCTCAGCCAAATAAAAAAAATTATACTCTAAATTTAATTAAATATTTTCAAGCTATTCCAGTTAGCTTAGAGTATTTTGTAGATGTTCTATACCAGTCTAACTTAACGAGTTAGACCTTTTGTATTTATATCAGAATTTATTAACATTAAAAAAATGTTATAAACAAATCTATCTTACTTTAGGCTCAGCTGTAATACTTTTAAACTCAGGCACTATTCAATACCTTAGCATAGTATTTATATTTTTTAATCACCTAATTAACATCCACTGAAAATTATTAAGTAATTAAACTATTTATAAAATTATTATTATCTGATTACTTTAAATCCAAATCTAGTTTAAGTATTTGATTATTTTATTCTATAATATTTCTTATTTATCTTGACTCTGAAGGAGAAAGGAAAATTAATCTTTTTTTTTAAATTATTCAATAATTAACTATGAGTGTTAATTTTAAAATTTACTTAAAACTTAACTATATGGTTTTACTGATACTAATTTTTTTTACTTAAATAAGTAAATTTATTAGAAAAATTAAGATAATTTGATAAATAAAATCAATACTTTTTTCTTGAACTGATTATAAATCACCTTACATTTTTTAGATTGCAAGTTATTTTAATTTCCAAACAAAATAAAATCTTTAACATATTAAAATTATTAAAATTTAAATTAAGAACAAAAAAATGAGAATCACTTAAATAAATTAGAATGAGATATTTAGATCAAAAGGTTATATTGAAAAAATTATTTTTCAATAATTTTACTTCAAATATCTTTGTTTTTTTAATTGTAATTAAGCTTGCTTTCTTTTTAAGTTTTTTAGATAAAATGAGTATTAATTATGCAGTTTTACATCTTTGGAAATTATATATTGTGCTAATGATTTATTAATGTCTAAAAACATTTATTAATTTATAATTAATTGTTCAGAATCTATGAATGAATGCTTTTTAGAAATATATATATTAACTTTATGTTTTAATGAATTCAAATTTATATATTTAAACAAATAGTACCATTATTTTATTTTTTGTAATCGTAATAAATTCTTTTATTCCTATAATTTTGATGATGAAATAAATATCGACTTACCGTACTTAATTATTGAGTATTTATTATTGTTAGCTGATATATTGATTTAGAGAGGATAACTATTTTCTAAAAAAGAAATATATATTTAAATCAATAAAATTATTATTTGAATTTGTTGTAATTTGAAATAATTCTTTTATTACTTTTATTTTTTTATGAAGAAATAAATGTTTACTTATCAAACTTAATTTTTCAACATCCATAGTTTTTAATTGATAATTTGATTGAGCGAGAAGAATTATTTTGCAAAAAAAGCACACTTGATCTAGAAAATAAATTTGTGGATTTTCGATAATTATTTGAAGATATTTTCTATTGTGGCTTTATCCACTTTATAATTAAATATTAAATGTTTATATAAAAATATTCCCTTCATTGATTTTTATGTATCAATTGAATGCTCTCTTTGTGATTCGTTAAACATTAAAAACTCTACTAAAAAAATAAAGAAAAAACTTTTATCATATTACAAAATAAATAACAAATAAATTTAAAATAAAAAATTGACTTTATAATTCTAATGAATATCTCCATTATATCAAAATATCAAAAAACCCAGAAGTATTTAAATTAATAAATGCCAAATAATAAATAGATTGTATTTATGGGATTTAAATAAAAATAGATTGTATATGTAAAACAATATCATAATAAGAATATCAATTCTCCTCTAAGAAATAATTTTTACAGCTTTAAGCATGCTTGATTTTGTAAATATGTCAATTAAATCTTATGTTGTATGTTCGTTTTTAATTTAAATTCTTCTTGAAGTAAAGTGATCAAAACGGATATATATAAAATAAGTATATTTGTTAATTCAGTAATATTAGCAAACATATGAAGTATTTTTTTCTAGTCTCAAAAAAATCATAATTAATTAAAAACTGAAAAAAGAAAAACATAATACTTCAAATAACTAAAATGAGAAAGATAATTCTTTTATTAGCTATCATTGGTTTGGTTCTCTGCTAAGAACTTATTGTCGATAGTGTACAAGGACAATACGCCACTGGTTAAAAGAGCGTAAAAACTTGGACAAATTCAGAATGGAACAATTACCAAGATTTTGCTATTTATGGATGGTTTAAGATCAACTCTTAATACACCATTTCTGATTGGGCAACTGGTTTCCATTTTACTTCTAATTAGGACAATGCTTGGACTAATGCTTCAGCTTATGGTGATAGAGTCTTGGCTTTCTGGGTTATTAGTAATATTCTCCACAATCCTACTTACTCTATGGCTAGAGGTAATTCTAATTATTATGAAAACCTTAACTTCGCTACTGGAGATACTGATAAATGGGCTTTCATTTATGTTACCCACGGTTCCGCTTCATAATCCTAATTTGCTTATTACTAACTTGCTTCCTCTGGTGTTTTAACTAAGAAATACACTTAAATCACTCATAAAACTTCCAGTTTCTATTAAATTGCAGTTGGTTAATCTTTCAACTACAAGTATTTCCCTGGTTCTTTTTGGAGACTCTCAATTATTGGAGGACCTAATGCTTACAGAGAAAGTGGTTTTGAATAATTCTAAAACATTAAGCCTGATGTTGTTCCCAGCTGCCCCATTCTCTTCTCTGGATGCAACTATAGCGGTAAGGCTGATTCTTTATGCCAAAGTAATCCTTCTTACAATGTTACCTAAATTCACTCAATTTACCTCCCTCCTAAGTACACTGCTACTTTGCACGATTAAGCTAACTACTAAGGTAAGAAGATTGTTTATTCTCAAAGCATTGAGTGCATTAACTAACTCAATTGGGCTTATTTGCTCTCTACTAATGCTATTGTTATTGAGGATGAAACTAAGACTGTTCTCAGAAGAAACAACAAAAGAAATTGAAAAGCATATACAATCTTAATATGAATAAATTGTATTTTTATGAATATAGTAAAATAAAAAAATATGATAAAAGTTATTCATAAATTTGTATTATTTGTCTGAATTTTAATCAATGAATGAATTTATTATGATTGTGCTTTTTAGTTAAATAAAATATTTTAACATTAATTTCTTACTTATTTCACCTTTAAAATTAAATAAATTCCTTATCTATATATTATTTTTACTTTTATTAAAGATTTCCTATGTGTAGCACTTTTTTTTTTGTCAAAATAGATCCTGTATTATGCATTTAAAATTTAAAAGTATAATCTAAACCTATTTATGGCTTATTAGCAAATCAAATCAAACTCAAAATTTATTTATTAACTTTATTTCTTATCAATTTAATATAAGTTTATTTAAATTCATAACTTATTAATAAAGGGCTAGGATTTCATCTGTATCCTTTTAATTTCTTCAGCTTTTGTCTTAATACTTAATAAATCGGTTTATGGAAAAATTCATACATATTAAATAATAGTTAAGGTTTAAATTTCTTAAGTATAATCTAAATATTTAAGATCTTTAATTTTAAATAATAATCTTCTAATTACCTATCTAAAAATATATTAAAATAATTTATTATTTTTTATTCTCCATACCAAAAATTAATCAATAGTTGTTCATCTATCAAAGTTAAAAATTTGAGTAAGATTATAAAAATGATTTAAATCTATTTTTATTATTTTAATTTCATTTAAAAATTTAATTTTCTAATCTGTTAAACATATTATTTTTAACAAATATTAAGCTTAATAAAATATTTATAAAAAATGATAAAATTTTTAATTTATCTTACTTAATTTTAATTTAAAACTTATTTAATGTTTATGAATTTAAAAGTTTAGTTTTTTTAAGTTTTAAGTCAAAAAATATACCTAATTTCTTTATGAAAACTCTCAGATTTTAAAGATATGACACTCTGTGAATCAAAAACTAGGTACTTCTTTCATTAATTTTATTTTCTTTCTCGTTGTTCTTCTATTTTTATATAGCTTTTATTGTATTTCTTATTCATAATTAAAGCTTTTATACTTTTTACATAACTTGATCAAAGTAACTACATTTTAACTATGCTGAACTAAATTATTCTATCGTTTTCAAATATATCTATTAATCATTAGCTTATATTCCAGATATTAAAGTTCAGATATAATTGTATAGGATGATAAACTAAATTTATAATAATATCTTTGTATATTTTTCTTTAGTAAAAGTTATATTAGAATTGACATATGTTACAAATACTAGTAATATCTTAAGTATCAAACACTGGTTATAATTTAAATTAGCTATAATTAAACATTTCAATATATTCTCTATTTTAAAACTCAAATTTAATACATTCAGTTCTCAAAAACTTAGCAGAATAAAAGAATAGACTTCTAATTAGCATTATTAGAAAGAGAAAAACTATTATACTTTTTAAAAGGTATAAACTCAGTTGAGTCAGTTGATTATAGTATTTAGCTATTTTTATACAAAATATTTGATTTCTCTTTATTTCTAAGGTAAAAGATAATGTTTTTGTAAATAATTCAATATTAATGCAAAAGAATATTCACTCGTAAAACTGATCTATTTTTTTGACAAATGCTAATAACACTATTTTAAACCTATTAATCTATAAACAAAATCTAAAAACTATTTTTGTTATAATTAATAAATTCAACTTGAATAATCTAGAAAAAATTGATCAACTCAAAATATAGTAACTTAATTATATTAAGATAAAAAAATATTAATCAATATACTGTAAACAATATAATAACGCATTTACATTTATAACCAACTAACAAATTTAATTTCAAGTTTTAATCCTTTTACAATCAAATATAATTTTAAATTCACTTACTTGAAAAAATAATACATTTTATGGTATATATTATTTATAGTTTGCTATTGTTTTTGAATATTTATTTTTTGTAAAAGAATAGATTTTAAAATAAATTTATTTTCTTTTTGATATTTGATCTTGAAGTAATTGAGTTATTTATAATTATTAATCTTTTAATTTAAGGCTTAATAATTAAGTTTGTTAATACTAAATACTTAAAACATTTTTTTGCTGTGGAACTATTTTATTTTCTACCATCTAAAAGTAAAAGCAATCAGATTAGACTAAAGAAAAAGCTTATTTTATATTATGTTTAGTAATAATTTTGAAATCGTATTAAGAAAATATCATTTGAGAATAAGAATAAGTCTATATATATTTTGTAAAGGCGTTATGAAAACTAGAATCTCTGTAAAAAATATAAATTGATATATTGTATCTTTTGATAGCTTAGTCAGTTATTGCTTGCTGTTTGATATCAAGTAAATAGAAAATACAAGACTATGAAAATGAATATCATGTTAAAAATATTAAACAAATGTAATAATGGTTATTAATTTACCATCATATTTATTTATTTGCTTTCTTATAATTCTTTATATTTTCTCTTAGAAAAATAATCTTAATTCTTTGTTTATTTAATGATTCAAAAACGGATATTAATTAAAAAATGAGCACATGTTAAATACTCTTTTTAAGGCATAATCTGAAATTATATAATTTAATAATCATCCAAGAAAAGAAATAAGATACTCATTAAAATTATCTATAAAAATGAGAAAGATTATTCTATTATTAACTATAATAGGTTTGATACTTTGTTAAGAGTTAATAGTTGAAAATATACAGGGATAATAAGACTCAGGCTAAGTTTTCTAAAAGTCCTGGCAAAATACAGAATGGAACAATTATCTAGATTTTGCTATTTATGGATGGTTTAAGATTAACTCTAAAACTAACAGATCTGATTGGGCAACTGGTTTCCATTTTACTTCTAATTAAGACTCATAGTGGACTAATTCTATAGCTATAGGTGATAGAGTCTTAGCTTTCTAGGTTATCGGAAATACTCTTCACAATCCTACATACTCTATTGCTAGAGGTTCATATAATTATTATGAAAATCTCGAATTTGCAACTGAAGATGCTGATAAATGGGCTTTTCTTTATGTCAGCTTTAGCTCAGAGTAATCAGCATAATTTACTTATTACTAGCTTGCTTCCTCTGGCATTTTAACAAAGAAATATTCTGACATCACTCACTAACCATCCAGTTTTTATCAAATAAAAGTTGGTTAATCATTCTACTACAAGTATTTCCCAGGTACTATTTGGAGACTCTCATTGATTGCAGGACCAAATGCTTATAGAGAAAGTGGTTTTGAATAATTCTAAAATATAAAACCTGATATAATTCCCAGCTGCCCTATTTTCTTCACTGGATGCAATTACAGTGGTCATGCTGATTCTTTATGTAATAGTGTTTCTTCTTACAATGTTACTTCAATTCATTCAATTTATCTCCCTCCCAATTACACTGCTACTTTACATGATTAAGACAATTACTAAGGTAAGAAGATTGTATATTCATAAAGTATTGAGTGTATTTCCTAATATAATTGGGCTTACTTACTCACTTCAAATGCTATTTCTATTGAGGATGAGAAAAAAACTGTTCTAAGAAGAAACAAAAAAATAAATTGAAAGCATAGTTGTATTGAATATATACACCTTTTCATTATAAATGACAAGTTGAACCGAATAAATTTTATATAAATTTTTTTTGTGGGTAAAGTTAAATTATATTTACAAAACATTATTTGCAATTACAAATTTGATATAAATAAATTAAAAATGACATTTTGTTTATTTTAAAGAAAGCAAGCTTTTCTTTTCTTATTAAAGATTCTATTGATATAATTTTTTTTCATCTAAATTTACATTATATTAAAAATATCTAACATTATTATTTCTTTTTTGCAATTTTAAATACCTTTAGATACTAATGATTTTATTCTTAATAAAGGGAAGTAACTCCTTATCAATAATATATAAAGTATTTAACTTTTATTACTAAAAAATTTTGAATCAATTGAAAAAATTAAAATAATTTACAATTTATATTCACTATATATTTTTAACAATCATTATAATAAAATAAAATATGCTTTATAAAATTCATTTTGTTTTCTTACTTTTAGATTGTTGAATTTTATGATTTTCATTTTTTTTAACAAAAAGGTGATTTTGTAAATTGAAAATTTTCATACAATTTAATCAAATTATCTGTTACGTGGTATTATTTCTATCCGAATATGTATATATATGAGGTCATCCATTCCATTAATAATCAATTAAAATTATTAAAAAAAAAAATAATTTGTATAAGCATCTAATATTCATTAAAAAGAATTTTTTTACATACAATATATTTTATTTATTGGCTGATTTTTTACTAAAAAGATAAATCAATGCATTTTAAGTTTGCTATTTTTTCCATATTTTGCATGGTTTAAAAATGTCTTAATTCTCTAGTTTATTTATCTTTTTGCAAAAGTAAATTAATTAATATTTCATTTCAACAAATTTTTAAAACAGATAAAATAAAAAAACAAGCATACCCAAAATCAATAACTAATTCTTCTAAATTTATAATTCTAGAGAATTTATTGTAAAAATATTCTTTGTTTCTTTGCTAAATTTAGATTTCCTAATTTTTTAAAAGTGAAGTCTAAAAGAGTTATTTAATATCTAATTAATTACCTGAATTCTAATTAAAGAGCTCTTAAATTTGAAAGCGATGACAATCTCTAAATCAAGTATTGAGTTAATCTGTTATTATATAATTTTATAATTTAATTTTACATAAAATAGATTTTGTTATTTATAATAAATATCTTACTAATAATTAAAATTAATATTTTTAAGCTATTTGCGTTTCTCTAACTAAGAAGCCATTTCTTAGAGTCCTTCTAAACTAATTTTATTTTATCTATAACAATTCATAAAAATGAAATTCATTGTTTTAATAATATATAAATTACTTAACAGAGATTTGAATTAGCTGCAGATTAGAAATCATTGCGAAGGAGCTAAAAATATATATAAATGATTTATCTTGAATGCTTTTATCGCTAATTTTTATTTTTGTAAATAATTAATTATATTTCTCAGCCAAATTAAAAAAATTTACTTTAAATTTAATTAAATATTTTCAAGCTATTCCAGTTAGCTTAGAGTATCTTGTAGATGTTCTATACCAGTCTAACTTAATTAGTTTGATCTATTGCAAATATATTCGCTTTAATTATCATTACAAAAATATTATTAACTGATCTATCTTACTTTAGGCTCAGCTGTAATACTTTTTAACTCTGACGCTATGCAATACCTTAACATAGTATTTATGCTTTTTCATCATCTAATTAACATTCACTGAAAATTATTAAGTAATTAAACTATTTATAAAATTATTATTATCTGATTACGTTAAATCCAAATCTAGTTTAAGTATTAGATTGTTTTATTATATAATATTTCTTTAAAGGAAATTTTATCTTTTTTATAGTTTAATCAATAATTAAATATTAATGTTAAATCTTACTTAAAACTTAACTAAATGGTTTTACTCATACTAGTTTTTTTACTTAAGCAAGTAAATTTATTATAAAAATTAAGTCAATTTGATAAATAAAATCAATAATTTTTTCTTGAATGAATATAAATCACCTTACATTTTTAAGATTTCAAGTTATTTTAATTTCCAAACAAAATAAATTTTTTACCATTATATAACAATGTGAAAAAAATTAAGAATCATTTAAATAAAAATAGAAAGAAATATTTAGATTAAATAGTGATATTCAAGAAATTATTTTTTCAATCATTTTACTTCAAATCTTTATGTTTTTTTATTTGTAATTAAGTTTGCCTTCTTTTTAAGTATTTTAGATAAAATTAATATTAATTATGAAGTGTTTTATTTTTGGAAATTTTTTTATGTTAATGATTGATGGCTAAAAATATTTATTTAATAATAATAAATTATTCAGAATCTATGAATAAATGAATGCTTTTTAGAAATTGAAATTAATTTTACGTTTTAATGAATTTAAATAAATATATTTAAGTGAATAGAACCATTACTTATTTTTTTGTAATCTAAGTGAATTCTTTTATTCCTCTAATTTTTGATGAGGAAATCATAATTGATTATTTAATATTTTTTTTTAGTTGATATATTGATTTAATGATGAGAATTATTTTCTAAAAAAAGTACACTAATTCTAAAAAACAAATTTGTGTATTTTGAAGATGTTTGCTATTTAATTACATCCTCATTAGTAAAAATTAAATATTAAGAAAAGATTTAAAATCTTTCCTAATAAATTAAAATTTATATATTTAAATGAATAAAAGTATTATTTGAATTTGTTATAATTCTAAAATAATTCTTTTTTTCCTATCATTTTTTTATTAAGAAATACTGACTAATCATATTAACACTTATTATTTTAATTGATAAATTGATTGAGGGAGAAGAAATATTTTCCAAAAAAAAAAAAAGCGCACTTGTTCGAAAAAATAAATTTGTGGATTGATAATTAATAAATATTGAAGATATTTTCTTCTATTCTTTATCCTCTTTATGATTAATTATTAAATATAAATATAAAAATATTCCCTTTAATTGATGTTTATCTATCAATTGAAAGTTCTCTTTATGATTCTTTAAATATGAAAAATGCTATTTAAAAAAGTATCAAAAAACCTGAAGAGTAATATATGCAAAATAAAAATTACAGCGTATTTATGCTATTTAATTAAATCTTATATATAAATCAATATCTTAATAAGAATATCAATTTTTTTTATAGGAGATAATCTAAACAGTTTTAAGCATGCTCGATTTTGTAAATATTTGTATTGTTCTTTATCCTCTTTATAATTAAATATTAAATATACAAATATTTCTTTATTTGATTTTTATGTATGAATTGAAAGTTCTCTTAATGATTCTTTAAATATGAAAAATGCTATTTAAAAAATATCAAAAAACCTGAAGCATAATATATTCAAAATAAAAATTACAGTGTATTTATACTATTTAATTAAATCTTATATGTAAATCAATATCATAATAAGAATATCAGTTTTTTTTATAGGAGATAATCTAAAAAGTTTTAAGTATGCTTGATTTTGTAAATATTTCTATTGTTCTTTATCCTCTTTATAATTAAATATTCAATTAAAATATAAAAATATTCCCTTTAATTGATTTTTATGTATGAATTGAAAGTTCTCTTTATGATACTTTAAAAGTGAAAAATCCTATTAAATAAATATCAAAAACCTTAAGCGTAATAGATGTAAAGTAAAAAGTACAGTGTATTTATGCAATTTAAGTAAATCTTATATGTAAAGCAATATCATAATAAGTATATCTATTTTTTTTATAAGAGATAATTTTAAACAGTTTTAAGCATGCTCTATTTTGTAAATATATTCAATCTTAAATTATATGTTCGTTTTTAATTTATATACTTCTAGAAGTTAAATGATCAAAACGGAATAATAATGAAATAAGAATATTTGATAATCTACTAATATTAGTAAACATTTGAAGTATTTTGCTTCTTGTCTCAAAATATTATAATTCATTAAAAATTGAAAAAAGATAAACACAATTATTCAAATAAATAAAAATGAGAAAAATAATTCTTTTATTAGCTGTCATTGGTTTGGTCCTCTGCTAAGAACTTATAGTCGAGAAAGTAGAAGGACAATTTAGATCAGGTTAAAAGATCGTAAAAACTTGGTAAAATTCAGACTGGGACAATTACGAAGATTTTGCTATTTATGGATGGTTTAAGATCAACTCTTAATACCCCATTTCTGACTGGGCAACAGGTTTCCATTTTACTTCTAATTAGGATAATGCTTGGAATAATGCTGTAAATTATGGTGATAGAGTATTGGCTTTCTTTATTATAGCTGATAGTCTCCACAATCCCACTTACTCTATAGCTAGAGGTGATGCTAATGTTGCTAAAGACCTTAAATATGTTGCTGCAGATGTTGATAAATGGGCTTTCATTTATATTTCCCACGGTTCAGCTTAATAATCCTAATTTGTTTATTACTAATTTGCTTCCTCTGGAGTTTTGACTAGACAATTAACTTCAATCACTCATTAGCCTTCCAAATTCTATTAAATCGCAGTAGGTTAATCTTTCACCTACTAGTATTTCCCAGGTACTATTTGGAGACTCTCAATTATTGCAGGTCCTAATGCTTACAGAGAAAGTGGCTTTGAATAATTCTAAAACATTTAGCCTGATATTATTCCCACCTGCCCTATTCTCTTCTCTGGATGCAACTATAGTGGTAAGGCTGATTCTCTATGCAAAAGTAATTCTAATTACGATGTTAACTAGATTCACTCAATTTACCTCCCTCCTAAGCAAACTGTTACTTTGTATGGTAAAGGTAACTTCAAAGGTAAGAAGGCTGTTTATACTCAAAGCGTTGAGTGCATAAACTAAATCAATTGGACTGCTTTGTTGTCTACTAATGATATTAGTGTTGAAGATAAAACTAAGACTGTTCTCAGAAGAAACAAGAAAAAAAATTGAAAAGTATATAAAATTTTAATATGAATTAATTATATTTTTATGAATATAGTAAAATAAAAGTATATAATTAAAGTTATACATACATTTGTATTATTTATGTGAACTTTTATCAATAAATTCATTCACAATTAATCTTTTGAGATATATAAAATATATTAGCATTAAAATCTTATTACACCTTTAAAATTAAATAACTTCTTTATCTAACTATCAACTTTTTATTTTTATTAATGATTTCATATGCATAACACTTTTTTTTGTAAAAACCTATCCTATTTTATGTATTTAACATGGTAAGCACAATCTAAACTTATTTATGGCTAATAAACAAATCAAATCAAAAGAAAAATTTATTTAATTAACTTTACATCTTATGAATTTAATTTGAGTAATTAAAATTCAGAATTTATTAAAAATTAACCAGGATTTTATCAGTACTTTTAATTTCTTCAGCTTTTGTCTTAATACTTAATAAATCGGTTTAAGGAAAAATTCATACATGTTCAATGATAATTAGTGTTTAGTTTCATACATATTATTAATTTAATTATTTAATAATTTTAAAAAATAATCCTCTCATTACTTATATATATAGATCGTTCCATAATTCATGTCTAGCCAAAGAATAGTATTTTTTTTTTTGAGCGTTACTATTGTTTTATAAAATAATATTTTATGATTAGAAATGGAAACTCTAAAATATTAATAGTACCTTTGTTATTTAAATTTTATTTATTATTTATCATAAATTTCTCTTATATTTTAAATTTTTCATAAAATAATTTGGTAGATTTTATTAGATTTTTATAAACCTAATCTGATTTGATTTAAATCAAAAATAATTTGTTTTAAGAATGTCTTTAATTAATTCAATTTATATATGCTCATAAAAAATTCTAATAATTACTTTATATCGGGTACTTCTAAATCTACAAATAAATATCCATCAAACTTAATAAAATGAAATACTCTTTTCTAGTTAAGTAATAAAATTTGAGTTAGGATATAATTTTAAAGTGTGTAAATATTTCAATTAATTAATTATAAAAAAATGTTTAATCATCTATTTTCTAAGTTAAGATTTTAAAAAATAAGAAATCAAATAGAGTTAATTTTAAAATGGTTAAGTAAGTAATTCGCTTTAAATTATGAGGTATTTTATTAATTATCCACATCTATTTATTTTAAGCTTTTTAATCATAAATTTCTTTTAGATTTTTAATTAACCATTCTCACTGTTTTAATAAAGCCTTTTATATCTAGATATAAATATACTAAAAAATATACAATTTTAATCTTCTAATAAATATGATGTAAATATTCTAATAAATTTATACATGTCTATTCTATTCATACATAATCTAATTTAAATATCTATTCTCTTTTCAAAATTGTTTTTATTTGAAAGTGAAAAAATAATTTATTTAGAAATAAATTGAACTTACTTATGTTTTTACCTTAATTTGAACTCTCTTAATAACTAAGATTCCATAATTCAGTAAAACGGTAAGCACATATTATTTTCAAAAACTGTAATCATATTTAATTGTATTGAACTATTGTAATTTAAATATTTGAGAAATATATTTCTTCATATATTTACTTGAACGAAATTAACATACTCTATTGCTAGTGGCTCATATAATTATTATGAACATCTGGAATTAATTATTGAAGATGCTGATAATAGGTTTTTATTTACTTCAGCTTTAGCTCAGAATGATCATCATAATTTACATACTACTATCTTGCTCCTAATCAGTCACTAGCCTACCAGTTTTTATAAAATAAAAGTTATTTAATAATTCTACTACAAGTATTTCCCAGTCACTATTTGGAGAGTTTCATTGATTGCAGGACCGAATACTTACAGAGGAGGTGTTTTTTAATAATTCTAAAATATAAAACCTGATGATTAATTCCAAGCTACCCTATTTTCTTCACTGAATGCAATTACAGAGGTAATGCTGATTCTTTATGTATTATTATTCCTTCTTACAGTGTTACTTAAATTAATTCAATTTATCCCCCTCCCAATTACACTATTACTTTACATGATAAAGACAATTAATAAGGTAAAAAGATACTATATCCACAAATTACCTAGTGTATTTCTTAATAAAATTGGGCTTACTTACTCACTTCAAATGCTATTCCTATTGAGGATGAGATTAAAAATGTTATAAATTTTTTTATTTTGTGTAAATTTAAATTATACTTACAAAGCATTATTTGCAATTACAAATTTGATATAAATAAATTAAAATTACATTTTATTTATTTTAAAGAAAGCAAAGTTATTTTTTTCCTATCAAAGATTGAATTGATAGATTTTTTTCATATATTTACAAATATTAAAAATATTTAACATTTTTTTTTCATTTTTAAAATTTTAAATACCTTTAGATACTGATGTTTTAATTCCTAATTAAAAAAAGTAACTCCTTATCAATAAGATTTAAAGTATTTAACTTTTACTACTAAACAATTTTTAATTAATTGAAACAATTAAATTAATTTAATCGTCATAATAAAATAAAATATGCTTTACAAAATTCATATAGTGTTCTTTCTTTTAGATTGGTGAATTTTATGATTTTGACTTTTTTGATAAAATTTAAAAAAGTTAAAATGTTATAAAATTATCAGTTTGAAATTGAATTTTTTTCTTTTATTTTATAAAATGAAATATAGAAAAGCAATAATTTAAAGTATAAATTATTTGAAGAAGTTAAATTTGTTAAAATTAGTAAAGCAAGTAATTTTCAAAATTAATTATATTAGATGTAAAGTTTAAAATTTAAAAACATAGTAGTGAAATAAACAACTTTAATAGATAGTCAATAAAATTAAAGAGCATTGATTTCTCCTATTTCCTCAACTTTCTGGTTTTATTTATTAAACAATAAATCACATATATGTATTAATATTATTTAAATATCATTTTAAAAATGAATTTTTATCTTTTATTTCTAAAAACGAAAGATAAAAAACTAAAATTTTAAGGAAAAGCAACAATAACAGGTTAGATTTATTAAAATTAGTTAAGCAAATAATTTATTTATTTATTAAATTAATTATATTAGATATAAAAATTACAATTTAAAAACATAGTAAGTGAAATAAACAACTTTAATATATTATTCATCAATCAAAATTTTCAGCATTGTCTTCACCTATTTCTTCAACTTTCTATTTTATTTATTAAATAGTTAATCAGTTATATATTTTAATATTATCTAAATAACCTTTTTGCATATGTAAATGTAGTGCTTCTCAGGATCTTTTTCTTCAACATTAGTAATTTATGGTTTTTTAATTACTATTTCTTGGATGTCCCATTAAAACTCTGGCTTTTATTAAATTTTTTAATTAATTTATTTTGCATATTTAGATCAAATAGAAATTTCGATGATAGATTGATTACCTTTTAAAGATATGTTCTTCTGTATTCTGGTGAACCATGAGATATAAGAACGTATACACCTTTTGGAGTAAGTACTCTGTATATTTCTGAAATTGCTTTATTTGCATTAGAAGTTGAACTTTCACCACACTTTTGAAGGTAAATTTAATTATAACTATTTTTCATGAATGAAAGTAATTATTTTACTAATATAGAATCTAGAGTTCCTTTATCCATAACACAATCAAATGACTTTGCTTCAAATTCCATATTTCTTACATCCATTTATATATCTTTTGATAGTGAATATATATTAATTAATCACTTATTTGCTTAAATATAATTATCCATTATTACATTTAAAATTAGGTCCTTTATCTTTATATTTTTCCTACATAGACTTTGTTACAATTGAAGAAATATCGATATTGGTTATATTTTGATGACCTTCATCAAACATTTCTTCGCTTAATCCTATATATTATATATGATTAATAAAAATTTCAATCTATCCTTGAAACAAATCAATTCATTACTTGAACTGCCTGACCCTACATTAAGAATTTTGCTTTCTGGGTTAATATGGGGAATAACATGATCTCTTATCCCACTGAAGCGCTAATACCAATCAAAAGGCTCTGGCTCTCTATTGATTCATTTATATTTTTCAAATTTTAATTATGACCAAATCAACTATTATATTTTACTTTGCATATCTTTCTTCCCAATATTAAGGATTTCCGTATTACTTCATTTATAATATTATAATAATTTATGCTAATTATTTTAGTTTAGAGGTAAATGCAGTTGAAAATTTTCCTGCTTTTTTAACAGCTTTCTTCTATTTAGAAAAAGGGTATTATTTAACTTTATAAAATAATATTTATCAGTTTTTTTTTAATTAATTTAAAGACAAGATAGATACTTACTTAAGCATAAAATTTCAAAATAACAAACAAAAAATTGAATGATAATTATTTCGCATCAAAAATAACTTTTCAAAAATTAAACTATTGAAAGCAAAATATAAATAAATAAATAAATATAAATCATTTTTTGTTTATTGATATCTCTAACTATTTTGTATAACTTATAGAGCCAAGCTGAAATAAATAAGTAGAAAAACAAATATGCACAAATACTTTCTGATAACTTAAAAAAATAAATTCAAACAATAAATTAAATGCAGATTAATTGCTGTATCGAATAAATTTATGTTTTATAACGAACCCTTAATATTATTAAAAACCCATTATTCATCTTTACCCTATTAATGCTTATACTTTTTCTGAATACCTTTGTTATTATCTTTCATTTTTTGCTTTAATCCAATCCTAGTATGCATCTTCACCGTTTTTCAAAACATCTTAACAAGCATTTTATACCAATACATTTCCTTCTCCATCCAAAACAACCAATTATGGAATACCTTTAACATTAAAGTGGTTTCTATAGGATTCAATTCTTTCAGGATCAAAAGGAAGTGAAATCCAAGGTATTTATCTCAAATATTTTTTAAACTCAAGCTCGTTTTTATCAAAAGGAACTAATAATATTTCTAAAGGTCTCTTATTATTTTCAATATTAATGTCTTCAATATTCACTTCATTATAAAACTCAATCAACTTAGGTGTAAAAGCCTTACTCGGATGGCAGTGACTGGCTGCAAAATACAAGCAAACTATATCATTAGCTTCCAACAAATCTTAATCCAATCTTTCCTTTTTTCCTTCAAACAATCGTCCAAATTTAAATTCAGGGACGTAAACTATATTTTCTTATTACTACTGAGGTATCTAAGCACTATCTTAGTGTCCTAATAATAAACTTTTGTTATCAGCCATTGCTTGCTTATTTAGTATTTTTATTATATTTAGTTTAAAAATTAATTAAAATGTTATAAATAAGTTATTAATTTTGTAATTATATTTTTTAATAAAGCTATTCATTTCAAGAAACTTTTAGAAAGCTAACACAAAATTCTATATTTTAATACTCTACTGATAAACCAATAATCATCATTTATTTATAAAATATTTTACTTTATTTAAAAATGTATTCAAAATTTTTACATTTTAAATTAATGGCTTAGTAAAAGTCATAAAAATAATATTTTACAAAGACTTGTAACAAGACATCTTTGATTATTTTTATTTTATTTAGATATTTACTACTAATTCTAAAGTATAAAAATGTAATTAATTTTTATTTTAAGCATTTTTTTATGAAATATAGAATCAGAATTGCTTTATCAAAAACAAAAATTAGATAAAAAAGAAAATATTTCCTTTATTTATACAAAGTTAATATTCTAAAAATATTATAAAAGGAATACTTTAACTTATTAAATTGGTGGTAAAAAATATCATTTCATAAGAAATTTGATTTTATTTTATCTAATAAATAATTTACTTTGAAGTTTTTATAAATAAAAGCTGTTTAAATCTTTAATGAATCTATGATGGAAACAATTAAAAATAATTCATTTTTACTTTGATCTATTAATCAGTCAGATTATTATTATCACTACTTATTGTTTTGTTTGTTCTGAGAAAAAATAAATTTATAGACTTGAAAAAGTTTTATTCAAAATTTTAATAATTTAAGAAAGATTAATGATAAAACCAATGATATAACTAAACTATTAAATATGTTGATATACATAATTATTTTAGTTAAAAAATTCTAATCTAAGATTTAAACTATACTTGAAATATGTAGACTAGGTAGAGAGAGATAGTTGGTTGTAAATATTTATTAATTTACTAAGCAATAAATATATAAGTTCATTAACTAATTCATATGGTTAAATTTGAAAATAAAATGTATCAATTTATAAAAACTAAAATCAAGAAGAAATAGCTTGATTAATTATATTCATCAGATCTTGGAGAGTATATTGTGATGATTCAATTTCAAACTTTTCGAAGTTAATTGTTTGATTTGTTATACAATTATCAATTTTGAATGCTATAGCTAACATAGATGCAAGGAATAAGTCTTCTTGGTTTTTTAATTGATGATATTGATTAGTAAAGTAGTCAAACAAATTCTTTATTTGACTAGAGTAAAGCTAAGGCTGTATAATTTAGTTTAAATCCAAGTTAATTATAGTTTACATTTGCTAATATTACTATGGAAAGTTTTGCTTAATGAAAAGATCCAAGAATGTTCCATATTAAAAGAATTTATTAGTAATAAAAAGCTTATCTTAATCCAAGATAGTAAAAATATCAGTGTAAACTGAGCTGTTAATAAATTAAACCCAATCTTGAGGGTCTTTAAATTTTAAGAAGTTAGGAGCTTATCTATTCTATAAACTTAAATGAAGACCAGTGATACCATTCAAGCACTTTCTAATTAAGTAATATATATCAAATCTGCATTGGTCTAAATATTAGTATTCTAACTTCTCAGATAGTCTAATTAAAAACAACAAACCATTTCTTGTGTTGATTAAAGTTTAAAAAATTTATGTGACTCCTGGACTTGCCTACTTTTATTCAGACATCGAAGAACCCTAAATTATAAGATAAATAAATTGATTAACCCAAAGAAAGATACTTTTAGAATAAAGTATATATTTAAAACAAATATAAAAAATTTATTTTCAAAATTACTCCTTAATTAATGAGGCTTTGAATTTAAGGATCGTTCTTAATAGGATCAAAAAGAGGATGGTTAATCAATTAATCTGCTGTAATTCTGACAGATCTGTCTTTTTCAATACATTTTATAAGTACATCCTAAGAGTTAGGAGATATCATATTCGTACGGACTATCTTGTATGGAACATTGCAAATTTTTTATGATACTTCGTATTAACTATTACCCATAAAGTACAATTCGTTAAAAAGCATCTCATGATACATGATACCTAAATAATTAAATAAATGGATTTAGTTGTTTAAAACAATTAAATAGATTATATTCAATTAAAATTCAATAAAATAAAATTTCTGAATTTTTTTTTTTAAGTTTCAATTTTTTTTATCCCAAAATAAAAATATCCATTTTTTTTCTTCATCTTCACTAAAGTAGACAAAGTGAAATTATAAACTGAATCTTAAATTAGAATGATTAATGTAAGTTTAGCTGTAACTTCTTTTTTATTTGGAGAAAGCTGATATAATGAATGATATTTAATTTTGCTTTTATAAAAAATACTAGTTTTTACCTACAGCCCAGATATCAACTAACTTGTCATAGGAAGGGTCTTTGAAGAACTCAGGAGCCATATATGGATAAGTACCTAATGTTGTGTAAAACATGTTCTTTTAACTAGCAAAACCGAAATCACCTATTTAAAGATTATAAAAAAAAATAATTTAATAAAATTTTTTTGTTATTTTTTGCACAATGCTTTTAATTAGCATTTTAGAAAAAGAAGAAGATTATTTATGTTTTGTCATAGAGTTTTAGAATAATAATTTGTATTTATTTTTATTTAGTTGCTTAAAAGCAAATTAATTCAAATAGATTGATTTCCTTCTATCAAAGGAGGGTAAAATATCTTGTTAGAATATAAACTTTGTGACTTAAAATAAAAATAATCTGCCATTTTAAAATATCATGAGCAGAGGCATAGTAATTTATTACCTATTTTGTAAATTCCATCATGAATAAATATATTTTCAGGTTTAAGATCTCTGTGGACTATATCATGCTTAGCAATATAATTAATACCAGAAACAATTTGATAAAAGATTTTTATTGCTTGCTATTCAGGAATGCCTTGAGGACATTTTTTGATTATATCTAAAAGATTGCCTCCATTGCAATATTCTAAGATGATATAGATGTTATTGGTTGTTTGGAAACAATCGAAAATTTTCACTATGAAAGGACAAGGGTCTTTTTGAGATAAAAATGAAAGCTTCTATAAAATGTTGACTTCATCACCTATTGCATTAATAATTTCTTCGCCATACTTTTTGAGTTTTAGCCTGCTAATAACTTTAATTGCAACATCAGTATTGGTTTGCTTATTAACACCCTTGAACACCTGTGCAAAGGCTCCGCTGCCTAACTCATTAGACTCTGAATATTCGTAAAATCTATTTTGATTTGATATTTGCTTCATTTGTTTTTAAACGCTTTAATTAATTTTAATGTTTACTATTTCTTATTTTAATATTAAAAGATAAGAAAATTGCTGAGCATATATTTTTTACTCTAATATCTTATTTTTTTAATACTATCAAGTTCTTTCCTTATCGAGATTAAGAAATAGTTTATGCAAAGACTTGTCTAATTAATTGCTGTGTTATTCCGATCAAGAAAATAATCACATAATAGATTATAAATGAATGAATGGATCTTCATAAAATTTTGTTCGCAAATTTAGTAACAATTTCAATAAAACTATATTTTGAATGAATTATTTATTGTAAAGATGTTTTCTTGCTTGAATTCAATAAAAAGTTAATTCGAATTGCGTATTTAATTATTTTCTAAATAAAGGGCTTTCCTTAAAATGATATTTGATTTAATTTTTCTATTTTTGAAAGCATCAAATCTAATTAAAGCGATTTTTAAAATTTAAATTCTAACTACTTAATCTATTTCATTTTTTATATACTTTTCTGTTAAAAATCTAAATTAAGTTCTATTTATATTTAATTTACTTGTTCTATTACATCTAGGACTATTAATTTACTTACAAATACTTTATACTTGCTTCGTAATTCTAATTTTAAAAAGTTTAAAGCTTATAAAATGCATATCTTTTTTACTCAATCTTACTAAATAAACAAATAAAAGTTATTTGTTTATTGAGGGTTTAATTTCCATTTACTTTACTTAAATATTTATAGTATCAATTTAAAATTAAGTTTAAATAACCTTTTGTTGATTATTTTATAGCTAAAACATAAAATGATAACTTTTATAGTTATCTAAATAATTAATTTTATCTATTAATAAATATTCTAATTATATTACCTATTAAAATCAAAAATACTAAAATTTTTGATATATTTTAAACTATAAAAATTAAGTTATTTTTTTTAGCTTTTATCTACTTCAAATCAGCCTTAAATTAATAATTTTTCTCTTTAAAATTGCAAATATTTTGAAAGCTTGATAGAACAAAAATGAATTAATTTTGTCTCCTCGTTTCAGCATAGCTGTAGGAATTATGGTATATATTTGAATAAAAAAATTAAGAGCTATTTTGTACATGTTTAAATATTAAAAATTGTATAAAAATTTTAATATGGAAAATAATATTTTCATTGTATTTCATATTTCAATTTCTTTTACAAATTAAATTTATTAAAACATAATTTAATATATATTTTTTCAAACGTAAGATTTTGTTAGATAATTTTAATTTAACTTAAGCTACTTATTAAAAAAAATATTTGCCTAAAAATATTAAAATTAAAAAGAGTTAGTTAGCAACTCTAAAATTTTTTATAACAAAGATCATGATATTTCTTAATAAAATTTATGATAATAAAACGTTTTTAAAGTTATATTTTTAATTTTAATTTCTATCAATAAGAATTAGGATTTACAATTATTTTAAAAGGGACACTTACTTTTGTTGTAAATTATGGTAGTTATGAAGTATAAATAATAGGTTTTTATTGCTTTGAGTGGTTATCAGATTACTATTTTCTATTATTTTGGTAAATTACTGGCATATTAGTTTTAAAGAAAGAGTGAGAGAGAGAGCAAATATGCTTGAAAACATATTTTGATAATTGATATAAAAATTGAAATAAGGCTAATTGATTTGTTCCTTTTATTAAAAAAACTTTCTAAAAAACAAATAACTCATTTAAAACGAATTGAATTTAATAGAGTAATTACATATCTTCTTAATTTCTACTTCTTCAATAATTCATAAAATGTATATGATAAGTGGTGTGGTGTTTATACTCATAACTTTCATTTGTTAATCATTCTAACAAAACTCCAGCATACAAGGTAATAAACGGTATTATTTGTATTCACCCTCTTTCGATTGATTTATAAGTTAATTCTAAAATATTGTTTACTATTTCAACAGGATGTTTTTATAGCACAAACAATGATTAAGGAAATGACACCTGCTAGATTTGCAATAATAAATTATATCCTCCTCCGCTTCCAACATAATTTTCTACAAACCTGGTGAATAGCTGCAGTAAATATAATTAATTGAAAAATTTAATATTCTAAAATTATTCATAAATATTTAGAAACTTAGTTAAATGGAAGTCAAATTTCAAAAAAAGTTTATATAACAAATAATTCAAACAATTGCAGGTCTAGTCTTTAGCCCAGTGCAGACCCATAATGTTAAAAACATCCACAGCTTTAAGTATGTGCATGTTCCAATTATAAAACTGTCTGCGGTGGGTAAATGGATGGATCGATAGACAAACCTTATGATAATTTATTTGAGGCCCTTTTGATAGAAGAATAAGCTGCCTAAAACAGTTTTGATATCAATATATAATTTCTTTTTATAAACTAAAATAAATATGATCCTAACTTACATGAAGTCATAATGAATGAGTATTAGCCAGACAGAAAATGTATTGGCACATCATTTTATGTAGATGAAACAATACCACTTCATTTTTTTGCTAGAAAAAACGCCATCTTAAGTTTCAGGTAAATAAATATATATTCAACTAACATATTTTATTTAAAATAAATAAACTATTTTTATTAAATACTAGCCCATTAGTTTGTAATGATAAACCCTATTGCTATAAGGCAACTGATAAAATAACTCTTTCTTTTAAAAAATTTGCTTTCCACATTTCTACTTTTGGTTCAATTAATCTATAGAATATTATTATTGATGGTAAAGATGCTATTCAAGAGTTTTTAATTTCGAACTGCACTTATCAAAGAGGCTTGGAATGTTGCATTAATAATGGAGGGACCATAACTGAAAACGATGAAGCGTTTATTACCAAAAACTAATCTGATAGTAATTTATTTTAAAATATTATTTCAATAACCTTTTTTATTATTTTTTCTTTAGGGTTAGGTTTATTTGCTTTTGGATTGAGTACATGTACTCCTTTGATTTCATTTATAAATACTCCAAATTACCCTACTTCTATTTTTGGTACACAGTATGTACCTACCATACAAAGCTCTAGCGATTTTAGATTAGAAAACAATAAATTCTAAAATAGATAATTTGGACTTTTTAATGTTGAGTTTAATATAGCTGGATCTAGTATTTAAAACCCCTCAAATCTTCCTACAGTTCTATTTACAGTAAAATATTGAATATATTCAAAATTTAGTAAATAATAAGCAAAACAATATCTCATAAAAGCTTACCAGCAGTATGAGGCTGGCTAACTAATATAAAACATTATATGTCACATTCAGCTTCAAAGATATTAACATTATTTATTTAAAAATAAATAGAATGTTGAGATAAGGAATATACATATTATACCTGGGATATATACATAAGTAAATGGTAAAGTCACAAACTATGGGTTTAATACTATCCGTAGCATAATTAATTTTTACTTTTCTGCTACAATATAAATTATAGGAACAACATTCTAAAAAAACTATCTTTCTGATGGTTTCTTAACTAATTTATTTGATTACAATGGATAGTACACAGCTCTTAACCCATCTTAGTATGCTTAATAGTAAGATTGCACAAAATTAATTCCTTGTGCTTCAGTTAAAATATAAGATAGTACATTCTCAGATTTTAATGATTTGATGTGGTATATAGGAAACGATGTTGACTAATAGAGCCTTTTATAATCTACTAGCCGTTCCCTCTATCCATATTCAATATTATTGGTTGGTTATCAAGGATCGTTAACAATTTAAGGAAGTAATTTCTAAAATGCTTTGCCTTGCATGTCAACAGATTATCTATTTTGTCCAAAGCTAAATACTATGGTAATTTATAAATTTATAACAAATTCACAAGAAAATATATTTTTATATTAAAATATAATTAAATTTAAACTAAAAAATGTAATTTTTAATTACTTTATTTTACTCATTAAGTGTAATTAATTAAGGATTTAAGAAATTATTTTTTAATTTAAAAAGCAAGACTACGTTGAATAGGATTCTTAGAAAAAGCTATGGTTCCCTGGATATAGTTACCAATTATTTGAATATTCATAAATGATGAATTCTCACATAATTTTAGTTGATTTCCTTGGAAAGTTAGATGTTGAGACTTCAACATTTCAAAACAACACAAGTAATTAATTTAAGCCTTTAATAAAATAAGCTCTTTATCTTTTAAAATTTAAAATAGGTTGGGGAGCACCTGCTATTTCAATTAGAGATATAACCTATACAGGCTATAGACCTACTAATACTTTAAGATCTAAAAAAGAAATTTACTTTTTTAAAAATAATTTTATCAATAATGTTGGAATATTCTATGGCTCTGCCATTCGTATTGTCAGATATTCATATGATTATTAAGAAAATTTTTGTGGCCCTATACTTTTTGATACAAACAAGTTTTAATAAAACTTAGGATGTAGAAGCAACTATGGAACAGTTAATATACACTGTCTTTTTGGTAGTACAGCTTAGATTTAATAAGGGATAACCAAAATGCAGGATCTTCAACTCGATTAAATTGGTGGCTCAGATTTTAAAACATTTGCTAAGCAAGGAGTTTAGTAACCCTCAAGTACTAATTACAACTATATTACAGTTCCCAGTATGAAAAATCAGCTTCCTCATGAGATTATATTTAATGGAAACCTTTTCTAAAATAACATGGCCTAATTATCAAACTGTATTTATGTCTTAGGTTCTTTAAGCATATAAATTATCAACAATTAATTTTTATCAAACGGAGTTCTGCACACTGATTTATTTTTTTTAATGAAAAATACAAATTACAACCTCCTTATGAATACAATAGCTGGCTCAATTTTGTATTAGACATTAAGCAAGGGTTTTATAATTGATGATGGCTCAAAATTTCTAAAAGAAACGTCTTCAGTATTTTTAGATCTCTGCGATAAAATTACATTAACAAACAACCTTTTCTTTTCTAATTGGGGTAAACGATCAAATCAATAATAAATAATTACAATTCTCTATTAAAATTCATTTTAAGTTTGATTTTTATATTATTAAAATTTATTTCAGATTATATTTTATAATACTTGTTAATTCATTAACTTACTAAAATAGCAATTAATACTGGAGATAGCTATATGGGTAGCAGTGTTAATATTTTTAGGACAGTAAGCTTTCATGGATTTGTAATTCAAGGAAATAGTTTCTTAAATCACACCGGTATCCCTTTTGATGTGCTCAGACAAAATATAGCATCTAAACTATCAAAAAATAAGCATACTACTTCGATTGTTAGTATAAATATCTTATCTTATGCTTAATATATGGACACTTTTAATATTGAAGTTGACATATAACAGAATACGTTTTAATTTAATATTTATTATTTTGATCTTAACTATATTGCTTTGCAGGCTCCTTTAAATTTGAAATTCTAGTCATACATAATCCCTTATCCGGAAATTAATAAAATTTAATTGGTTAAGTTTTATTATAATTTTGATGTCTCAGGCTCTGGTCCAAATGCTTAGGATCCCCAAAATTAAATATCTGTAGATTATATTGTTAATATCAGTTAAAATACGATTAGCAATAATGTAAACTTAAATGGGCTATGTAAATTTTAAATTTGTTTGAGTTAGATTTTTTTTTAATTTATAATCAAATATGGAAGGTATGATTCACTTGATTGCAGGAGATCAAATTTCATTTTAAAATAACATTTATACATACAACGATAACGATTATCCTAACGCTAGCTCTAGCATATAATATGGACTCTAGGGCTAAATATGCACAACTGATAAGTTAGGAATACTAGGAAAAACAAATGCGTATAATTAGATAAAGATAAATAGCTCTACATTCTCCAACAATAAGGGGAAAATAATTACTCATTACTCATCAGGTAAATTTAATAAATAGTAAAAGAAATTAAAAAATATTTTTATTTAATAAAAGTATCTCTTCTTTCTTCAAATGCGCTTACTTTTAACATAAACTCTAGTTCTGAAAGTTTAATAGATATAATTTCAGTTACAAGCTCTTAAAATCCTATAGTTTTAAATGCAGTTACAGGAACTAAAAATACAGGAATGACACACGGAATCATTAACATAATGGATTCTTAATTTATAAATATAATAGGGTCAACATTTAATGAAAATAAAGCAAACTCAGTAAATGGAATAACTGTTTTGGATTCTAAAGACATTCAAATTAAAACGTCTTAATTTCTCAGCAATAGTTTTAACGAAACATTAATTAATCCCTTTTTAGGTCTAAAGCCAATAGGATAGTATTTTTCTACTTAAATACTTGCAAATTCTTCTAATATTATTATTTTAGACTGCACATTCAAAAATAATAATGTAAAATTCTTTCTTACAGTTTTTTTTTAATGCTTTAAAAGCTAATTTCCTATTTTTATTTATTTATATAGGCTACTCATGGAGGGGCTATCTTTTTAAGCAGCTTCAGCACTATTACTGTAGAGAGAGGATAATGTACATCTAATTAAGCCACTACAGCAGGGTGTTTTTATATATAAAAAAACAGTAACATAAACACATAAAATGTAGTATTCTAAAGCAATAACGCTTAATTAGCTGGTGGAGCAGTTGCAGTTTTCGATTAAAGTTTATATACTGATTAAAGTGATAACCTATAAACTCCTCCATAATCTCAATTTATTGAAAATAGCTCAGAAAACGGTGGTGCTATTTATAGTTAAACCTCTACAATCGCTCTATACTATACTTAAATAATATAAAATAAAGCACAAATCCTTGGCAGTGGAGTTAGTTTATACATTTCTTCATTTACAGGCGAAAATATTTTAGTAAAGTAAAACTTTTGCTAAGGTAAATTTTTTATTTTTTGTAAACACGAATTACTATCGATGAAAAATTTGTAAGATATAATTATCGAGCAGAAAAGATGAATTGATATTTAACAGCTTTAGATATCATTGATAGCTATTAATATAATTTTAATAATAATTTTTGAAATATGATCTAAATTTTATATTTTTAAAAAAGGTTCTGCATCAATATCCATGATGGAAAGCACTGCAACATTAAAGGAATCCACGTTCTAAGATAACGAATCAACATCATAGACTTATGGTATTAGAAGTGATAGATCACAGTTAGTTATTACTCTTTGTTCATTTTCATAAGGCATTATAAATACTTCTGATCTTTATTACATAAATGGAGGCTATATTAATCTCTCTGAGGGTATTGCATCAGTAAATTATAAAAAAATAAATAATAACAGCAAAAAGTATTTAATTTTTTTACTTTTAATTAGATAAGTAACTCAAATTTCACAAATGGAGCTGGATTTTTGGGTGGTGCGATTTATAGTGGATTTGACACAGTGTTAAATTTAAATAGCTGCCTGTTTGAAGAAAACTCTTCCTTGAATTTAGGAGGCAGTATTTACTCGTTTATAAGTAGCTAAATAAATGTTAATCAATGTTCGTTTGATAAATCCTCCAGTCTGCTAAGTGGTAGTGATATTTATGGAGATGGAACTAACTAAATTAATATTTTGGAATCTGTCTTTGGTAATATTACAGGTACTTCCGTTTATGGACTTAATGTTAATTTACTAAGTATCTTCAATTCCACATTCCAAAATCAAGAAACACCTGTAGTGTTTGATGAAATCGTCACTGAAGCGAGAGGAGCCTAATGCGAGCTGTGCAATTAAGTTAAAATCGATGGGTTTACTTATTTTAAATTTTTAAAAGCTCAAAAAGGCTCTGGATTTTATATTGAAAATACATATAAAACATATCCAACTTAAGTAACAATCAAAAATACTCTATTCTTCAAGAACTAAGCATATTAAGTAATTTCACATATAATGATATCATAAAATTTAATTTATATTTTCAAATAAAATTAAAATAATTGATTAATTTTGTTTGAAAGTAATATTTTTGAATTAATTTTTGTTGTTATTTTAATTTTAATTCATTTTTTATCTTAATTGCTAAAATTAACTAATAATTTATAAGGGAGCAGGCGCCTATTTGAGTGGAAACATAACTGGTGTTATTGAACAAGTCATTTTTGATAGCAATTATGCATATTAACCTAAAGGAAATGCTTATTTAAACAGGACAAGTGGTAAAGGTGGAGGTCTTGTGTACGAATGCTCAAGAATAAATCCATCATGCAGTATTTTATTTAAAAATGGCACTTTTGTAAATAACACTGCAACTATGTAAGGAGGTGGGTTTTAATGGAATGATAGAATATTTGATATCAATAGTATCTTCACTTTTTCTTAAAACAAAGCCTTATATGGAGCAGATATAGCAAGTTATGCAGTTTGTATAATAAAAGTCACAACTTTAAATGACTAATATCCAGATTCACTATGTTACAATAAAGAAGTTGATAAAGGGACAGAAATAGTTACACGTTTTTCGGTTGATAATATAGCTAGTGGATAAAATGTGGATAATGCTAACTATTTTTATAACACAACTGTTTTGCAATTTATGGCATTTGCCTTAGTTGACCACATGAATTTAAGAATAAAGAGTGATGATTATTCTAAAATTACTATCCTTCCTGTAGCAAAACTTACTTCAGACGATACAGGCTGGAACAGTATTTTTGTGTAGAATAACGAATGCTTTGCATAATAGGGCTTTTTTAACTTGCAATAATTAATTTTAGCAACGGTCCCTGGAAGTATCATAGAACTATCAGCAATAACAAATGGTATCCCTTACAGATTAGATAGGCAAACAATGAGAAGAAGAAATCTGCAATCAGGTTAAACGATTTTTGAAATTTCAGGTGATGGAGAATCATAAAACAACTAAATAACATCTTATAGTCCTTAAGAAAGTGTAAATGTAAAAACTGAAGATAGATTTTTAGCAAGTAGCATATTTGTTCAGAAAGATTAGACTCAGATTACTTAAACTTCAGACGCAACAATCTAAGTATAGCTGAGATAATGTGTAAGAGGAGAAATTATGATGTCTGATTATACCTGCTATTTATGCCCAGCTTACAAATTCAGTTTATTGGATACAAAAGATATATAAATTGGAGGCACCTGCAGTAAGTGTGACAATATTAAATCAATATGTATTGGTGGATATTATATAGCACCTAAAGCAGAGTATTGGCGTTTGGATTCTTATAAGAGTACTTTCTATGAATGCCCAAAGCAAGGGGCTTGTTTAGGCTATAAAGATAATACATTTACATAATAAAAAACTGAAGATTTCATAGGCTATTGCAGAGAAGGTCATATGGGTAATTTATGTGATTCTTGTATAAGTGGATGGGCTATGTTTTAAAATTAATACTGTGTTCCTTGCAACAATAATATTACTTACTGGATAAGAGTTGGCTTTACCATCGTTATAGCTTTTGCATAAATAGTTATGGCTGTAAGAAGCACTTTGCTTTAAAACCAGCAACCTTTACAAAAGAATGCAATTCTCATGAAAATGATTATGAATTTTGTTTAATCTGTATTCATTTTTACCTCTTTTGGAATTAAACTTCCAAGCTTGGTTTCATCTGGATTGAGTTCAACAAATTAAGTTTTAGCAGCTCCTTTGTAGGTATTTAACTTTGAATGCATCTACACTTATTGTAATACTTTATTAGATTGAAATAATTATTTTTACAACTAATTTTAATATTTTTTTGAGTTTATTTCTTCTAAAATAAAATTGCAAAACATTTTCTCTATTAATTTTTAAGTTGTTAATTATTTCATAAGATGTTAAAATTTTTCATTTTGAATAAAATGGAATTTTATATTTTCGAATAATTTAGTATCAGCTATTATATAAGTACGAGAATAAATTATATTTTATTAAATTGTAAATAATATTTTCATTTCATTTTTGAATAATATAAAGCTCTGTTTGTTGATCATGGTATCAGAAGTTATTTTGCCTAAACTATTATTGTGAGCTTGATCCCCATCGTATTCTCATTTTTAGCAGTTTTGTATTGGTGTTTAGCTTACTATGCAGAGTATGGAAGGGAGGCCTTTGTTGATTAATTTTACAAAAGGGAAATAACTAATAAATTGACTGTATCAATTATTATCATGCTTTTCACATTGCTACCTCAAATTCTTAATCTTACTTTGCAAGCATATAAATGTGTTAATCTCTCTGATGATAGCAATCCAATATATTATCTTAAAGCTGATTATGATATTGTTTGCTGGGAAGCTTAGCATTGGTATAATATCTTATTTTTTAATTGTTGATAAAATATATTTACAATCCTAATAATAATAGGTACTTTATTATATTTGTTGCAGGCCCAAGTCTCATCATATGGGGTATTGTGTGTCCTATGTAATTATTCCACTTCTTCCATGAGAAGAAAGAAAGACTCTTTGAAAAAGAATATATCGAAGCTTACGGTTTTCTTTTAAGAGGTTATACGAAAAAATCTATATCAAACGAATTTATAATTTTTTACAGAAAGCTGATATTAATTGTTATTGGTATTTATGTCGATTTTTCTTCATAAACATAAGTACTGTTAGCATTTGGTGTTTTGGTTTTATCATTAACATATCACAATTCAAAACAGCCCTACTAAGACGTTATTTTTAATAACCTTGAAACAAAAAGTCTTTTATGCTAATCTATCATCTTAATATCCTTACTTTACATAGCGTCAAGTAACTAAAACATAAATTAAATAATTTTACTAAAATTTACATTTTAAAAATAGCTGCCAGTTACGGAGCATAAATATTATTCCTCCTTATCTTATTTATCAGCTATTCATTCTACGTTGGAAATGCTGTTTTTTACTATTTAAAAGAAACTATCTTAAACGTTTTCTAAGGATTTTACAATAATGTGGCTTTGTATAATCTGATTTAAACCTTAGCTGAAAAAACAAAAATTAAATTGCTTGAAAAACTGCAAGTAATCTTCAAATAAAAGTTCCTTCCTTTAGACTATGATCATTAAAAGGTAATAATAGTTTGATTTCAAATTTATTCTAATAAGTATTATTTGTTTCATAAATTTAGGAAATAAATGGCATGTTCTCTTACCTGGAATAAAACTCTAATTTAATGGATGAGAATTTTGCAAAAAGAGATGAGTTTATTCATTTGAAAAGAGAATCAAAGATAAAGTATACTTTCAAGCAGAAAGTAAAAGAATAAAGAGAAATCAAAAAGAAAATCGAGAAGTAGAAGAAAATAGAAAAGAGGAGAGAAAAACACATAAAGAAAAATACTGTTGTCGATTAATAGTTACAATAAAATTCAGTAGAATAGTAGAGTAGATAAAAGTAGTAAATTCAAAATGGTATTACAATAGAAATGGAAAGCATCAAGCATAACTGATTATGGCTTTTAATTAATTCATTAATTTCTTTAATTTAAAAGTTTATAATTAAATAATTTTGAAATCAATTTATTTTATTTTGTTATAAATTTGATAAATATTTTTTTTAAAAATGTAAGATTGCAAGTTGATAAAATAGATATAAAGTTAATTAATAAAATATAGCTATTTTCACTCTATGCTTGTCTATTAACAAAATAAATACCTCTAAAATATCGTTTTCTAAGTTATTATCATTAATATTAGAGCTAATTTTTAAATAATTTTTGAAAACAAATCATTTTAATTTTATTTAAAATTTTTAACCGTTTTAAGATAAATTGTATAATTTTAATTAATTAAATAAATATGAAATTAATTAGATATATGCTTAATCTATTTGTTTATACATTAATAAAATTAATATCTCTAAAAATAATTTACTTATTTTGATAGTGATCAAGTATAGGGATTAAAAACAACAAGAAAAAATTTCATTTTGTATAAAAAATAATGAATAAAATGGAAAAAATTTCTAAAAAATATATATTTATACATTAAATAATAGATAATATTGAGACTAAAGATTTAAAATATAACATTTTCTTTAAAAAATACTGAATTTGTATTAGATAAAAATCATTTAATTTGATTTAACTTAATTTGACTTCATTTATATTTTGATTGGTTCGAATCCAGTGATTATTTTTCAATTATTTGTTCAAAAATTGATTATTATTAAACTAAATAAGATACTTTATTAATTATTGTCATCAAAAAAAATACAAACTTTTACATATAAATATCAGTAATGAATGTATCAATATTTTTAGAAATTATTATCATAAATCAGTTCTGCCAATGTAAGCGTTATCACAATCTTCCTAACAATTATTATATTCAGATTCGCATGCGCCAGGGTTTCTTTTATCTCTTTAACATTTTTCAAGCTCTATAGAGCAGTGATCATTGCAAATAGCATTTGGGCATTCATCTAAGCATTTTTTTACTAAAGTTTAACAAGTCACGTAACATTTTTAGGGGCCATCATTTCCACATCTCATAACACAATCTTACCAATCTAATGTGCAATCAGCCTTACATTAGTCTATTGTTTTTAACTTAGGCAAAGGTTATTCGACTTCTTATTCTTCTACTTCTTCTGATTCTTATTAATTCTATTTATTTACATCATCTTTTTGTTCTTAGTGAGCTTTTGCCAACAAAAAAGTTGCAAAAATCAAAATTGCCATCAAAAAAAATAAATTGCTATTATATTTCCTTGCCATTGTTTTAAGTTCGAGCTATTCTCGTTTTATTTAGTTATCTGCTTAAGGTAAATTTAATGAGTTGTATTTTTAATTATTTGCAAATAATAATTTTTACTTAATCAATTAATTATATAATAACAAATGTACAAACAATACAGGTTGATTTCTTAAATACAATAATTATTTACTAAATGATCATCTAGATTTGTGCTTCTACCCAAGCATAATATAAAGTTAATAAGTACACTCAGACATAAAAAGTTAACAAAATTTTAGTTTTTAATTAAAAAGTTAATTTATGAGTAGGCAGGGATATATTATTTACTATATTTCCTAATAATGTTTTGAAATATTTTATTAAATTTATCATAAAAATAATTAATTTTACTAACAAGTATTTTTTATTCCTCGCTATATTAAAAAAAATAAATTTGTTTTCAAAAATCACATTAAAATATGTAGCCTTTAACTAAAATATTAAATCCTTTTTCTATAAGGGTTTTTTTGGAAATTAATCCACTTTCGATTTCATCAATTTTTTTGACAGCTATTCCTGAATAAAAATTTTGGTCGTTGTGAGTAGCTTATAAAGTCCAAGCTTTGTCTTAATAAGATATAAAACAGTGAGATGTGTTTCTTATTGAATGATTTTCATCTTAAACTCTTATTTAATTATCTTTATCAGAACCTATTGTTATCAAAATAGAATCCTATTCATTGATATTATTATATTAAAATATGTAGTCTTCCTTTTCTGTTTCAGTGTTTGACCATAACACTCTTAAATGTAATAAGGCCTCATTAGAATTTTGATTATCTTCTTCAAACTCTTAAAATGATGGACCTACTAGGCTATAAAGACTTTAATTCATTTAATTAAATGTAGATTAAAGCATCATTCTTGATGTGCTAATGTTCATTCCATTCATAAGAGTTGACTGATAAATTGTATTTTAAACAGATTGCTTATCAAGAGAATTTTGAGTTTATTTTTTGAAATCTAAGGTTTATTCATCATTATTTTCTTTTGATTATTTAACTGAAAGAGAGTCAGGGCTCAGATTTTACTGCAAAGAATCTTAATTTTATAAGGACATCTCATTTTCTATTTTTTCATTCTCGTTATTAGTATCTGCTTCTGTTTTTTATTTAGTTTAGTTTTCTTGTATTGTATTAGATTGAGAGTTTATTTAAGTAGACTCAGCAGTATTATTTTCACTAACAGCATTGATATTATAAGAAGCAATACTTGATTTTCTAGAATTTTAACGTCTTATTTGACTAATAAAGCTGTGCTTTTTTTAATTAATTGAAGATCTCTTTTCTTAGTTAAAATACATCTAATTACCAGCAATTTAGCTCATTGATGAAATAGAAGCTAAAGAAGAATTCATACTTAAATTATCGTTTTCTAAGGAATTTAAAAGATCGTCTTTTATTTCATTATCAAAAGATTAATCAGAATTCGATTATTCACTTGTCAAATTTTTTTTATCTATTTCTTAATTTTTAATTTAATCATTTAAGGCATACTGAGATTCATTGTCTTCAAAAAGTTAGGAATTCTTGTATGAAAGTCTTTAAGTTCTACTTTTATGATTTTTAAAAAACTAAGCCTTAGATTGATTATCTTATGGGCTTCTTGGACTTGAATTTTGTTAATTTGCAATTTTGCTTGTAAAAACCTTCTAATTATTGCCTTACTAAGCACCTTGATTTGTTGTCTAAGAAAAAGATTTCAGGGCAACCACTTCAAAGGCTATAAGATCTTATACAATAAAGACAGATCCTACTTACAACTCAAAACCAGCATCATCTACTAAAATCTGAGTTAAAGCAGACTGACTAATGCATTACACATAATATTAGTTTGATTAATCTTCATAAGTGATTTTAAATTATTATCTAGAAATCTAAAATTCATTTTCTTCAAAGCAAAAATCAGGTTTGAAAATAGCATTTTTAGCTTTTCTACCAAAGATTAGTTCTCTTTTGTTAAATAAAAATGGATTCTCATATTCATTATGATCTTAAACCTATTCTAGGTCTTAGGTTTAAACCGTAGACTCGGACAATAAATCCATCTGGTTTTCTAACATTGTTTTTTATAAATTTTATAAATCATCTGCAAATTAACCAGTCAAGTTACTAATATTTTTAATATTTATACTCTAGGACCTTTTAAGGTAAGAGTTTTCCATAGTTAACTTCTCCTATAAAGCCTAAGCCTCAAGCTTTTATTTCACATACTAGCAACAAACTTCTTAATCTTTAAGTTCAGTTTTCTTTTCAAGTCTTGGAATCAATGAAAAGAAATTAGATTGATGAGGACAAAGAATCAAAGCCTAATCCATTTTAAAAAAACCACTTGAAAAGCAATTAGGTTATACATTTTCAAGTTTTTCATCACTTTACTTTTGTAAGCTTTAGATAGAGCCTAGCGAGCCCTAGCCCTGGTTAAAATGAAATAGCTAATTCTTTTCCTTTTTCTGCAGAGGAGATTGAGTGATAGGAACTGGTAGATTATTGAAGCCACTTCTTATCATCTTTATCTTAAGGTCTTTGAGATTTTAATACTAGTATTGATTTAAATATTTAACAATCTGATGTCCTGTTAGAGTCATTATATCTTCATTATAAAATATTAATCTACAAAATAAATTTAGCTTATCAAAGCAACGTATTTTGCTTAATATATAAGATATTTTTTCACATGTAATCTAATCAAATAGTAATTGATAGTAGCTATTAAAAACTATCTAGTAATTTTATGGGTTGTGACATGAATTAAAATCTATTAAGATGGCTAGTTCAGAGAGACACTCTTCTTCAGGAATCAGCTTCTTGTACTCATTGAGTAAATCTTTGAGTTCCTACTTTGTATAATTAGCTCCTTCTTCACTCAATTTTTCCTTGAATTTCACTATATTAATATTGTAATTTATTTTTTTTCCAGACTTTTGATTGTCATTAATGCTGCTGCTAAATTAGCGACTAAGTTCAGGTTATCTATTTCCTATTAAATTTTTTGGAGTGCCACCTTCTTTGCTAATATGGCTATTTTCTTAACTAGAAGTTATGTCTTTTGATAAAGAGTTTTCTTCCTATTTCTATGAACTACTTTTTTTATCGTTTATCTCTAATCCTAACTTTTGAATTAAAGCATGCTCACAAAACTCATCCAGAACAAATAACTTTTTTGGATCACATTAAAAAAGCAGCCAATTGACATTAAAAGAATTAAATATATGAAGTAATGGGCCAACAAATTAATCAAATGTGCTTTCTAATTAACTAAAAAGATCTTCGCATATCTTATTGTTGCCTAAATTGTTAAAATATTTTCTTTTGCATAATTCTGAAACAAATTCTACAATTTCATTGATGCCTTTTTCGATTTTTTGTAATTAAGTTAAGTAGTACATTTCCTCTTGGAAATGAATGCGATAAAGGTTGCAGCTTGTGAGAGCTGTTAATAAATTATTGCAATTGTTTAATATCTGCTGGATTTAGTGTTTTTATATTCTTTAACTTTCAAATTACATTTATCTCATTGCTCTCTTTAACTCCTTCACACATTTTTATATACTTTTTACACATTTCAATGAAAAGTTTTATTATTGAGCAACTTTATTTGAGCTCCTTAGTTAACGACTCATTTTATTATGTTGCCCTATAAAATTTATAAAATTGCAAGCTTGAAAAAATATGATCTTATCAGTAATAACCTATTTTTAAATAATTCAATGATTGATTAGCACTTAATAATTATCTGAAGATTTTTGTTTATTTATTATTAAAAAGCTTAATTTACTCTAAATTAAATTTAAAATATTAATGGGACAGTGAACTAGAAATTTTAATAATATCAAGAAATATTTTATTAGTAATTGTTAAATAAAATTCAAGAAATATTTTTTAAATTATTTCTTAATTCGTTTTTACAAAAAGTGAATTAATTAGCTCTGTTAATAATTTTATCTTGTTTTTTAAATTAAAAAACAAAAAGGAAATTAAATTATTAAAATTATACATCCATTATTAAATTTTTATTTCTTATACTAAAATGAGCAATGATTAATCAATAAATTACTAATAGAATATCATATTATAATAATAGATATTGATTACCTCTCTTTTTAATTAGTTTTTATCATTCAGAATTAACACTTTTTTTTATTTTAATTAAGCTGTGAATGGAAAAAATTTGTAATAAATTTGATTTATGCATATTTAAATTTGTAATTTTATATCTTAAAAAGAGCTCCTATTAATTAATTACTGAAAAGATTCCATCATTTAATAATAGATATAAGATTAATCATCTATTAAATATAATATAATTGTTTTTATTATAGATAATTTATAAATTATTTAACATTTGAATAAATTTACATATATATTTTTATTTTTTTTATAAAAAATAAATTGTTTATTAATTAATTTTGAGTAGATGATAGGCTATAATAATTTAGAGTTATCAACTCTAAATCTGAAAAATTTAATTTTTATTTATTTTTTCAATTTATCAAAATCTAATCTTAAAATTCAAGTTAACTTTTCATTTTGCACTCAAAATTCAAATAAATTTATTTATTTACTTGCTTACTTAAATACTTATAAATACATACATACAATATTTTTGATTTTAGTTTTGTATTTTGTTTTATAAAAATAATTAATTAAAATATTAACTTATTATATGGTATGTAGTTATAACCACATAAATCAACAGTATTACTCGATTACTAAGGAATAACAAATAAATAAGTGTTACAATGATTTAAACCGCTAGATAGTGGTGAAAAATGCCTTTTTAATCTCCACACAATGCTCAAAGAAGTAAAAATACCACTCAAGTAAAGCACATTAAAAATAGAAGTTATTAAACAATTACAAAATTAGTTTAAGTGGATAATTAAAAATTTTTTTTTAAATAAATTGGAAATATACATTAAAAGATATAAGAAAACTGTAATATATTATAATTATGAAGAGTACTATTCAGGGCCTTAATATAGCTGATTTTTATGAATCGGATTAATAAAACTACAATGCCAAAAATATATTAATCAATTTAAATAAATGGTAGGTTTAAGAAGCAAGCAAGGTAGATGGTTGCTAACAAAAAAATATTCAACATCAGAGTAATCAAAGTAATAGTTGTGATAATTATTCAAAGAGGTTTTAAATACCAAGCGAGGATACTTTAAAGTAGTATGTACATAGAAAAGTTAGATAAGAATTGTCTTACATTCTGAATACTAGCGAACAAACTCAATCAAGCAAAGCAGGATAAAAGAAATAAGAGCTTCATAATGATTTTTACACAGATAAATACTTAAAAAATTAGTAGAGAGAATATGCTGAATAAAATGATGGAGCTAGAGTTAAAGCGATGACAGATTTTTAAATTTAATCTCCCAACCTAGAAAAGTGTATGCAAAATAACAATGTCTGTTTAACTGAAGTAAACCTAAGTAGCTAGATATACACTAAGTATTTTAAAAATAAAAAAAAGTATTTTTAATTGCATAAATCTCAATAGTCACCTCTTCTCATTCCTTGTAATAATCCTACTTTTGAAAATAGAAAAAGCTTTTAAAAAGCTGATAATTAAAGATATGAAGAAATAAAAAAAGTTTAACAATAAAATTTAGCTAGCAGTAGCTGTATCGATAACTAAGACATTAATCTTTAATAAATTTAGAGCTAATCTTTTATTTAAGAAAAGCCATTTTTGGTCAAAAGCCGACTTAGATAATATTCCCAAGCCTCTCCTATGAATTGGGATGAATTCTATTAAAACGATAAATAAGATTTGAATTTTTATAGTTAAAATTAATATGATTTATAAAGGAGTCAAATGAAAACAAGAATCTCCCCAAGAAAAAAGATGAGTAAGGATATTTTATAAAATGATAACAACCTTTTAGGCTCAAAAGGAGAAACTTTTTTAAGTTCACCTAAGATTCATTTTAATAAAGTAAAAAGAGGATTTTCTGTTGACTAAGCTTAGTAAAAATCGCCAGAAATAATAAATCCAACATTTTTATAAAATTGCAGAAGCAATTTAATTTCCTATTCTACTGATCTGCCATCTGATTCTAATGATAACAACTCATCTATAGATTAAAACAATCAATCTAACTGTTAAAAAGAAATTGTAAAAAGAGATTTAAATTCCGCAAATTAAGATATGACGGATTATCCACAAAAATTAGAATTTAATGATTAAATTTTATCTAAAAGTATGGTTAATCAAAGCTCAAAGTCTCCAAAATCTAACAATTATTAATAAAAATAGTAAAAAATAATAAATAATAGTTGTATTTTTTAAGATAGTTCATTTAATCTTCTCGATAAATCAAAAAGCAACAATAAGGTAAACAAATTTCTCAAAAACAATAAAATTTAGTAATTAGGAGAAAAAGTATCTTTTCCTTCTTTAAATAATAAATCAATAAAGGATGGATATTAGCCATAATTGCTAGCTAATTTTTAAAAGAACTTTAATTACTAGCAGTACAAATATAAAGTGTTAGAGCAAAGAAACTAACTAGGGGAAAATACTAAGCTAAGGAATAACTCTTTAATTTATTTTGATGAAAATCAAAGTACATAAAAACAAGCATATTCTAAATAATCTTCGAATAATTTGGAAAATTTAATTAACGATGAAAGCAAACTAGTGTAAAATAGATAATTATCAGCTTGCAGCTACTAAAATAAGAATGAAATAAATAATATTTTTTGTAATCTTGGCGATATAATAATAGAGAAAAAGAATACACACAAAAAGAGCAATAATATATAATACGATAATATAAAAACAATAGACGAGGAGGAAACTCTAATAAATAGCCTCGATAAAAGCTAGAGCTAATTTAATTAATTGAGAAAATATTACTATAAAAAATATTCAAACATTTACTCTTGATAACATAAATCTAAATAATTTACTTAAAATTTTAATTAATTAAATTGAAATAACTATTACTACTTCTTACTATTTTTAATTAAAACTCAAATATTCTAACAAACAACTTTTTACTTGAATACTTAAACAATAAAATTTGAATTTATTTCTGTTTTATATTTGAAATTACTTTCTTCTTAAAATAAATAAAGTTACAAGTTAACATATTACAATTTAAACCTATCTTGATAATTTAATAATACATAAAATTATGTAAAATTATATTTCAAACTTATTTTTCGGCACTTTAATTTAAATTAGCTTATAATATTTAATAAGCAACATGTAAATAAAATTATTTAGCCTTATTTTTAATAAGTTTATTGAAAATTTCACAATTTTTTTAAAATTTTTGGGAAAAAATTTCCTCTTAAAATCGAGAATATCTTAAATTCGAGAATGAGTGGTAGTTATTTAATATAATTATTTTTATTTATTTATTTATCTTATTTGCTTTTAATTGTTTAATTACGAAACAATAGTTAAATTTATGAAAATATTTTATAAACAAGCTTCATTAACTTTAATTAGATTTAATTACTTAATAAACATTTGCTTAAATACTAGTATCTATTCTCAATTTATGTTGTGTTTTCCTTTTTTATTTATTATTTTTGTTATGTTAAATCATAAAAATTCAAATATTTGATATAAAAAAAGTAAAAATGCTTATAGGGATTTTTTATAATTTTTGTTTCACTGATTCGGAATCAATAATTCAGTTAGATTTTATTAATTTTACGTTTAACTTAGTATAATTTTTAATAGTATTAAATATTTTTTTTTCTACTTATTTATAATTTTTAGATAAAATTGTTTTAAAAATATTAAATTACTTCACTCATCAGTATCACCAATTTAATAAATATCACCAGATACATGCTCTGAATATTGGTTGTTAAATTAAAAAGTGTTTTACTAATTTTATTCTTAAGATTATTTAACCTCACAGCCTATTTAATTTTAATCTAGAATACAATTATTTTGGTTTAAATCACCAATTTAATAAACTTAACCTTATACGTTCTCTATCTATTCATTGTTAAACTGAATATTGTTTTACTAATTTTATTTTTAAGATTATTTATAATCTTGATTTATTTTATTTTAATCTAGAATATTATTATTTATGTTTGAGTTTTATTATTTTTGTTATTGTTAACTTTTTGAAACCTATTAGTTACTCTTTGAAATTTTACTCTATGTTCCTCCTTTGCTTGGCTGACTAGTTATAGAGCTTAAAATATCCTTTACTCTTTCTATTTTAGAGTCATTAGGAGTTTTATAATTTTCTATAGAATTTAATTTCCTAATTTCACTATATTATAATGGAGTATTTTCTTCAAAAGATAAAAGTTAATTATTTAAAATCTAGCTACTTTCATTTTAAAAATTCTAATTAAAATTTTTGTTATCTGAATAATAATCAGGAGTAATTTGGGTAGAAATATTTTTTTAGATATTTTTTCTTTTATTTTTTTGATGTTAAGGTACATTATATCCTTTCACATCTTAATGTAATTAAGATAAGTAAAGTGAGTATTCAGATTTGTATTCACTGCCCTCTTACAAGTTTATATCAATATGTAAATTTTGACTATTATTTTCAAAATCTATGTTTTTAATAAACAATTCAAGTTGATTATCTTTAAATTCTTATTTGCTATTTTTAAAATCATCAATACTTTTTTAAAATATTTAGCTGAATATACTTTTTATGTTTTTATCAAGCAAATTAGTAAAAAATATGTGAATAAAATCCTCAAAAAATTTTTTGATTTAATCAACCTAGTTTTATGATAAATTATTTAGCTCATGCAAATAAACTATATTGCATTATAGTTTCTTAAAGAGTTAAATATATTTTTATTAATTTGTAAATAAAAATATAAGTTTAATATTTTAAATACCATTTTAGTCAACAAAATTATAAAAATCTTATTATTCTATTAATTCTTTTTCAGAATGTATCATAAATTCATTTTTAGAGTAATAGGCATCGATAATCAGTATTTTAAGTAATTTCTCATATCCTTCAAAATTTAAAAATGATTCTTTGATAATTGAAAATTAATATAAACAGCAAATTTTTAATTTTTCGATTAAGGAATCAATTTTTTTAGCAGTAGAAATTTTATTTTAAAACTCAGTTCCATTCTCAAATATAAAATAATATTTAATAAGACAATATTTTTCAATAAATTTTTCTAATTAATCTTAAGTTATTATCTTTTATTCAATTTTTTCATCTTTAATATGTTTAATAAGGGAAAGTGTAAGAGTTATCATACCATCTATACATAGATTTTTTTTTTTTTTAACTTCTAAAGCTTACATAAAATCGTCATAGTTTAATTCAATAAAACCTCTCAGTTTTTCTATATTTTTAATTAGAGCTTAACATTTAAATGTATCTTAATCTTCTTATTAAACTAATTTTTTATCATCTCTTGCAAAATAAATAATTTAATTTATTTATTCTGCAAAATTTTCATTTTTATTCATCATTTTTTTGTAATTCTCAAACTAAAAAATCATTTTAAACCTTAACATTACTCTCTCTAAATATACATTCAAAAAAAGAACATTCTATTAAAACTAGTTTTATTTAGATATTTTGTTTTTTATATTTTCTATTTCCATAAAAAATTATCTTTTCAAAAATTTCTTTGATTCAATTTTCATATACTCGTCTTTGCTGCTAGCATAATTATAAGCCACGTTTTCTTCTACACTTTTTATTAGCTATATTAAGAGTATTTTAAGAATATCTTAACTTTCACTATTTTCTGCTTTTCTTTTATTTAACTAAATATAATTGATGAATGAATAGTTAAATATATTAGGGTTAGCTTCGGATGCCTTCAGCATTCTACTGACTTTCATATATTAGAGCATCTCTTTGAGATATTTGATATTTTTTAAGAGACCCTCGCTTTCATATTTTTAAATGTATTCTATAATCTTATCATATTTCAGAGTTTAAGAATATTTATATGGCTGAAATAAGATGTTTGATAAAAATAAAAGAATAATTTCTTCCTTTATCTGAATGTCGCTTTAAAAGTAAATTTCGTTTTTTATTATTTCTTAGTAGATTAAAATATCATTTTAATCTAGCAACTAAAACTTGAATTAATTTTAATTTAGAAAGTATTCCATAATTTATAATTATAACTAAGATTCTTAGCTATCCTTATTTTATTATTATAACTATAGTTATTAGCTATCTATAATTAATTATTATAACTATGAACTTTAGCTACCCATTATTTATTATTATAACGATGACTATTAGCTACTTTCTTATCTAGCTATTATTTATAAATTAATTAAATTTTTTCTTGCTAAAAACTTTATGATTTCTTTTGAAACATTTTTGCTTCCTATGTCTATTTCTTTTAATTATTTATGCTATGAGTGATTTAATTTAATTATCGTTTATTCTTCAAATTCTTTCTTATTAGCTTCATTGAGGATATTTAAAAGATTTTTATTAATATTCTTATAAGAAGATAGATCTTTCTCATTCTAGAATATACCTTAGATTTTATATAAATCAATTTTTTGTTGAAATGTTTATTTCTAATTTTAAAGCTGTTCTTAGATTTGAGATGTTAAGCCTGCTTAAATTGCATGATTAATACAATCTATAATCGCTATGATAGCAAGAAAATCGTCTGGAAATTTAATGCTTTCAATTAGTAATTACTTCAAATTAGAATGATCTTTTTTTTAATTAATTTCTTTCAAATTAGAATATTTTTTAAAAACAAAAACATGCAATATTTATTTTTTATCTTTCAATTTTTTAGAAACCTGCTCATTTGTAATATTGTTTTTTATATAATTTGCTATATCGTAGGCATACTAATGACTATTTTAATCTTTTGATTAAATTTTTTAGGTTGGAAAAAATTCAACAGCAAATTAATTTTAAAACTAATTCTCATAGTAATTTGCTAAGCACATCTAAATTTATTATTTAGTTTTGTATGTATGACTTAGATCTAAAATTGCAAATTACTGATTATTTATTTGGTCAGATACTTAATCTGATTGAACTATAGGATTATTATTGATTTAAAGTTGTTCTGATATATTTTTTTTTAATTCAGCAAAATCTACAGGATTATTTTAGATAAAATCTGAATCTATATTAAAATTTACAAACCCACTTTTTATATGAGGATAGCCATCATTATAGTCTATACTAACCAATTATTATTTTTAAGGCTAATTTAGAATATATCTGTAAAATGGACAATATTCTTGTAAATAAAAAAATAAAATTTTATGAATTTAATTATACATTTTTTACACAAACTTCTCATTTTCCATATTTGTATCTGATACTCCGAAAGGTTTTTAGTTGATAGTTCTACGTAATCTTTCTTTAATACCTTCAATATTTTTTTTTTAAATTATTCCTTAATCTCCACTTTTTTTTTCATAATATTCATAATATTCATAATATTTAAATATAACAGTTCTATTATCTATTGTTGCTATTTTCTTTTAGGTTTTTTAATTGGAAAATTTTTCTAATTCATCTTTGTTTGCTTAACATTCTTGGTTTTTTTTATTATGAAAAAAAATAAATTTGGAAGCATGATTTAATAAAACTTCCATTTTCTCTTACTTTTTTATTTATTAATATTCTTTTTCCAAAATGTATTGAATAGCTAGCTACATGCAATTGCATTAAAATTTTTCTTATTTTAAATTAAATAAATCTTCAATATTGAAGGCTTATGGACTTTGTATGTATTTAAAGGATAAATATAATTACACTTCTTCAAAAACATCTTTCAAATTTATTTTGTCTAGCTATTTTGAAAAAAGAACTTTATAAAAATGATTAGCAAATTTAATTGATATATTATCATTAATTTCATAGAACTAATCTATTAAAATCCAACTAATTTAGTTACTGCTTTTTTCTATATAGTTTAAAAACAGTTCACTATGACAACAGTTTAAAAAGACAATTTTAGGCTTATGTATCTTTCCTTAGAAAAGTTTGCCTAGTTATTTTAGCTTAATTTATAAAAATAGTTAAGAAATTTATAAAAATCAAATCTAAAAATAGTTTCTAATAAACTGATTTACACAAATAAACCTTTTATTTATACAAATTAATCCTGTAAAAATATAAAAACATAATGATTATAAAAACAAAATCTTTTCAAATTTTTATATTAATTTACTTAGACTTCTTCTAATTGATGGTCCTCCTTTTCTAAATGAATGATGTCAATAAATTTATCAATTTAAGTTTCTTTTTTATCTTTCCTTATTTTCTTTATATGAGTCCCGAAGTGAATAATCTCTACTTTATTATCTTAAAGATGGTTCTATATTTGCTAAAATCTTTTTAAAATCATAATTTCTGAATTTTTGTTAATGCTAGATAGTATCATTTTAAACTCTTTATCTGTTTATAAATGAGTTCCTTCGTCTTCTGGTAACGCTGTAACAAACATCAAGCAACTCTATTTTTCTTCTTGTTTTTTATCCTTTTACACTTATCGTATCAAAGCTATTTGGTTTTCTGCCTCATATTATTTTTTATATCTTTCATATTTTCTTTATTACAAATTTTATGACATAAAATATATTTAATTTATTTTGCATAACAATTAAATTACAATTTAGCTATTGGCTCTAATATTTAAATATGGAAAACAAACTCATTATTACTATTTTATTTTAAATAATATGAGCTTTTTTCATCATTATTTTTTTCTAAAATTTAAGGATTTTTGATTCCATCTTCAGTTATTTAAATCTTTTCATCATAAAATTCAATATTTTCACTGTGAATCATATCAATCACTTATTAAATAGATATTTAAATTTTTTTCCTACTAACTAAGCAGCTATTATCCATTTAGAAACAGCTATACTCATCATCTCCATCATTTTTATTATTGTCATTTTATACAAATTTCCCATCTTTATTTTTAAATTTTATTGGCTTAAATTGTCTAACTTAATAATAAACCTAAACCATACTTTCTTTAATTATTTTTTTTATATATCCTACTTAATCTAACTTTTATTTTAACAATTAATAGTATATAATTTTGTAAATATTAATTAATTCAAATAATATTTATTTCGAAAATTCTAAATAATTTAAGACATTAATATTGTAAATTATTTTGTTTTAGAATTTTAATTGAAAAAGAAATATAATTATTAATTTATATTTACTTGTGTCTTTAAAAAATATAAATATTTAAAGACGAAAATAAATGAGATTTACAATTTTTAAGTTTAATATTCTAATTATATATTTTAAATAAGATTAATAAAGTAAATAAAGAGCGATAGATATCTACCTTAATTAAAGATTTTCATTATTTTTATTTAATTACATAAATGGTTAAGATATTTATTTTAAAATTGGTGATATCTAGGAGTTTATATTTTTTCATTCTTTTTTCTCTTATATGACTCCTTAAATATTTGATAGCACGATTATTAAATAATTAGATCCTAAGTTTTACATTTTTAGGGTTTTAAAAAAAGCTAATAAGATTAATACCTTGAATTTATTTTATTTTAATTATCACTAAGAGACCACAACATTTTACAAAATAAAAATTAAAAACTATAATAAAATTAAAGATCTAATTTTGTTTTATTATTAGTTTTTTAAAAATTATTTAAAATATTTAAAATTTTAAAATAAGCTATGTCAAAAATATAGTGTCTCGCAGAATATTATGGACACTGCTAAGATTTTATCTTTAAAACCTTGCCAAATTTAAATTTTTTTTTCAAAAAAATGATCCTTATTCAAAAGCACTCTTATTAAAGCGCGCCCACTGTATATATATATATATTTTTTTTTTTTTAATTTTTAATTTGGAAATAAATTATGCTTACAAACAAAAAAAAGTAAATAATGAATAAATTTTTATTTCTTATATTTTAAATTAAAAATATTTTATAAATAAAGATACACCCAATAAATAATAACATAAAGCTTGACAAAGTTTGTTATTTAATATAACAATTTTTATTTAAATAATATTTATCTTTTTTATTTACTTTTATTTGTTTAATAAAGAACCAACAATTAAATTTATGAAAATATTTTATAAATAACTATATAATGTTTAATTAGATTTATTTGCTTGATAAAATTTTGCTTGAATACTAATACTTATCCTATATTATTGTTGTGTTAAAATTTTTCAATCATTTTATTATTAATATAAATCATTAAAATTCAAATATTTGAAATAAAAAATAAATTTTTCTAAAAGTGATTTTTAAATAATTTTTGTTTCACTGATACAGAATTAAACAGCTAAACATAATTAATAGTTAACCCAATACTCACTTAGTATAATTTCTATTACTATTACATATTTTATTTGTATTTATCTTAAATTTTTTAGATAAAATTGTTTTGAAAATGTTAAATGACTTCACTCATCATCCACAATACCTTAATCAACATAGCCTATTATAGGCTCTTGGAATTGGTTATCAAATTCAAGTAATTTTTAGGGTTTATTTTCGTAAGATGATTTGTGGTTATAAACTTTTTTATTTTAGTCTAGACTATTATTATCAGGACTGTTGCCTTATTGATTTTTATATATTTGATTTTCTTTATTTTTGATTGAGTTTTATTTTGTTTTTTTTGATTTATTTTTTGAATTTTATTGATTATTTTTAGAAATTTATTGGTTATTTTTTGAAATTTTACTTTACATTCCTCCTACATTTGGTTAATTATTTTTCATGCTTATAAATTATGTAATTTTGGTTAATATTTATAGTTTAGAGCCCTAACCAGGTTTATTATCTTAAGGTTATACTTGCCTATATTCAGCTTATTATGGTGTATTTTCTTCTTAATTTGAAGGCTAAGTATTTAGAATAAAATTGCTATCATATTAAACCTAAACCTAAGTATTGAAATTTTAGGTATCTGTATAATTATCAGCTGCAATTTATGTAGGAATATTTTCGTAAATATTAGATATATATTCTTTGAGATATTAAGGAATACTATCGTATTTTTATAGCCAGGTAGTTTACAAATTATCTTCTTTAACATTTGAAAGTAATTCAGATAAGTGATCATCAGCTAATTATTTGAAATATGGGTAATATGACTTGTACTCACAGCACTCTTAGAAGTTTATATCTATATGTAAATTTTTGCTGTTATTTGAAAAAGCTATGTTTTAAATAAATAAATCAAATTCTTCTAGTTTATGAGCGTTATGTTATTTTTTATTATCTTAAAAATCGTTTAAGCTTTTATAAAATATACTGCTGAATATATTTTTGTTGTTTTTATCTAGTAAATTAGTAAAATATATTTCAATAAATTCCTCAAAAAAAATTTTAATTTAACCTACCTATTTTTCTGATAAATTATTTTGTACATTAAAATAAACTATTTAACAGTTTAGCCTCTAAAAGAGTTCAATATATTCTTTTTAATTTGTAAATAAAAATATAAGTTTTAGGTATTCAATACCACTTTAGTTAATTTTATAATAAAAGTCTTATTATTCTATTAATTCAAACGACAATTATTTTTTGTCTTATATCATAAATTTATTTTTAGAGTAATAGGCGTCGATGATGAGTATTTTTCGTATTTATTCATATTCTTCAAAGCTTAAAAATGAGTCTTTGATAATTGAAAATTAAAATAAACAGCGAATTTTTAACTTTTCAATTAAGGAATCTAAGTTTTTAGCAGTAAAAAGTGTATTTTTAAATCCTTATTTATTTTCAAATATAAAATAATATTTAATTATGCAATATTTTTCAATAAATTTTTTTAATTAATCTTAAGTTATCATTTGTTTTTAATTTGCTATATTTTACATAAGGGAATCGGCAATTGTTAATAAACCATCTATACTTAGATTTTTTTTTTATTACACTTCTAATATTTACATAAATTCATCATAGTATAATTCAATAAAACTTATCAGTTTTTTTATATTTTAAATTAGAGCTTAAAATGTTAACTAATCTTAACCTTCTTTTTAAACTAATTTGTCATCGTTTCTTGCAAATTCAATAATTTGGTTTATTTATTATGCAAAACCTTCATTTTTATTCATCAATTTTTAGTAATTCTCAAACTCAAAAATCATTTTAAACCTTAACATTACTCTCTCTAAACTTACATTCAAAAAAAGAACATTGTATTAAAACTAGTTTTAAGACGATATTTAACTTATAATATTTTCTATTCCCATAAACAATTATCTTTTCAAAAATTTTTTTGATTCAATTTTCATATACTCGTCTTTACTGCTAGCATAATTATAAGCTACATTTTCTTCTACACTTTTTATTAGCTATATTAAGAGTATTTTAAGAATATCTTAACTTTCACTATTTTCAACTTTTCTTTTATTTAACTAAATATAATTGATGAATGAATAGTTAAATATATTAGGGTTAGCTTCGGATGCCTTAAGCATTCTACTAACTTTGATATATTAGAGCATCTCTTTGAGATATTTGATATTTTATAAGAGACCCTCGCTTTCATATTTTTAAATGTATTCTATAATCTTATCATATTTCAGAGTTTAAGACTATTTATATGGCTGAAATAAGATGTTTGATAAAAATAAAAGAATAATTTCTTGCATTATCATACTATTACTTTTAAAATAATTCTTATTTTTTATTATTTCTTTGTAGATTAAAATATCTTCTTAATACAAAAACTAAAAATTTAATTAATTTTACTTTAGAAAGTATTCAATAATTTATTATAAAAACTAAGATTCTTAGCTACAAATAGTTTATTACTATGATTCTTAGTTAAATTATCTTCTTGATAATATGTTTAAATGAATTAAATTTTTTCTAGCTAAAAACTTTATGATTTCTTTTAATACTTATTTGCTATTTAGATCGATTTCTTGTAATTATTTATGTTATGAATGATTTAATTTACTCATCGTTTATTCTTCGAATTCTTTCTTATTAGTTTCGTTGAGACTGTTTATAAGACTTGTATTAATATTTTTACAAAACAACGGATTTTATTTATTGTAAAACAAATCTTAAATTTCATTTAAATCAACTTTTTTATGATTAACGTTGATAATTATTATGATGATTCGAAATTTAACTTATAACTCAAGTTTTTCAATTAAATGCCTTAAATTCGTAATATTTTCGTTCTTATTAGTTTCTTAGCTTGAATAGTTTTTAAATGTAAAAATATGAAAAATTATTTTGTTATCGTTTTGTACTTTCATATCTTATTGTTAAATAATACTCTAGATATGTTATTCTATAAAATTATTACTATCCTACTAATTTTATTATATTTTTTATGTAGCATGATACTGATACTCAGCACAATATTCTTTTTCTGATAATTTCTCTTAAATATCTCTTAGACACATAAAAATAGTTTATTTAATTTTATAAGATTAATCTATATTTAAAATACAATATTTTTAATTATTATTTTTAAGCTGCACTTCTATTTGAGATTTTAAGCCTGCTTAAATTGTAGTATTGTATTAGATAGAATCTACAATTGCTATGATAGCAAGAAAATTGTTAGGAAAATCAATGCTTTCAATTAATAATTACTTTAAATTAGAATGATCTTTTTTTTTATTAATTTCTTTCAAATTAGAATATTTTTTAAAAACAAAAACATGCAATATTTATTTTTTATCTTTCAATTTTTTAGAAACCTGCTCATTTGTAATATTGTTTTTTATATAATTTACTATATCCTAGGCATACTAATCACTATTTTAATCTTTTGATGAAATTTTTTAGGTCGGAAAAAATTCAACTGCTAATTCGTTTTAAAATTAATTCTCATAGTTATTTGCTAGGCACATAGAAATTTATTATTTAATTTTTTAAGTATGATTTAGATCTAAAATTGCAAATTACTGATTATTTATTTGGTCAGATATTTAATCTGATTAATCTTTAGGATTATTGTTGATTTATAGTTCATCTGATATTTTTTTTTTTAAGTCAGCAAAATCTACAGTATTATTTTTGATAAAATCTGAATCTATATTAAAATTTACAAACCCACTTTTTATATGAGGATAGCCATCATTATAGTCAATACTAATCAATTATTATTTTTAAGGTTAAATAAGTATATATCTGTAGAATGGACAATATTTTTGTAAATAAACCAATAAAATTGCATGAATTTGATCATACATTTTTTATAAAAGCTTCTCATTTTCCATATTTTTATCATATACTCCCAAAGGTTTTTAGTTGATAGCTAAAAGTAATTTTGATCTTTTACTACTAATTTTTGATTTTTTTCTATTTTATTTTTGATAATATTCATAATATTTAAATATAACAATTTAATTGTCTATTGTTTGTATTTTCTTTTGGGCTTCTTATTTGGCAATATTTTCTAATTCTTCTTTACTTGCTTAAAATTCTTCGTTTTTTTTATTTGCTTAGCATTCTTCGTTTTTTTTATTATGAAAAAAAATAAATTAGGATGCATACTTTAATAAAACTTCCATTTACTCTTACTTATTTATTTATTTATATGCATTTTCCAAAATGTATTTAATAGCTAGCTACATGCAATTGCATTAAGATTTTTCCTATTTTTCATTAAATAAATCTCCAACATTGAAGGCTTATGGGCTTTGTATGTACTTAAGGCATAAATCTAATTGAACTTAGTCAAAAGCTTCTTTCAAATTTATTTTATCTAGCTCTTTTGAAAAAAGTTCTTTATAAAAACGAGAAGCAAATTTAATTGATATATTATCGCTAATTCCATAGTCCTTATCTATTAAAATCCAACTAATTTAATTATTGCTTTTTTCTATATGGTTTAAAAAAAGTTGACTATGACAACAGTTTAAGAAGACTATTTTAGGCTTATGAATATTTCTTTAGAAAAGTTTTCCCAGTTATTAAAGCTTATTTTATAAAAATAGTTATCAGATTTATATAAATTAAATCTAAAAATAGTTTCTAATAAACTGATTAACACAAATAATCCTTTTAATTATATTTATTAATCTCTAAAAATATAAAAGTACAAATACTATAAAAACGCAATCTTTTCAAATATTTGAATTAATTTACTTCTATTTTATCTAATTGATTATCCTCTTTTTCTAAATGAATTTAATCTATTTTTTTATCTTCTGATTACTTTATGTGAGTACCAAAGTGAATAATTTCTACTCTACTATCACAAAGATTTCTCTTTATTTGCTAAAATCTTTTTGAAATAATAATATCTGGATTTTTGTTAATATTAGAGAGTATCTTTTTAAGCTCTTTATCTGTTTGTAAATGAGTTTCTTCGTTTTCTGGTTTTGCTGTTACAAACATGAAGCAACTTTTTTTTTCTTCTTTTTTTAAATCCTTTTGTACTTATTGTATCAAAGCTGTTTAGTTTTCTACCTCTTAGTTCTTTCTATACCTTTCATATTTTCTTTAGAAAAATTTAATTAGATTCCATATTAATATTATTTTTAATTTTTTATTACTTTTCGGCTATTCGATCTAATATTTAAACATGGAAAAAAAATTGTTCATAATTCTTTTAGTTTAAACAATATGAATTCTTTTCCTCATTATTTTCTTCTAAAACTTAAGGATTTTCACTTCCCTGATCTTTTATTTCAATCTTTTCATCATAAAATTCAATATTTTAAGAATGAATCATATCACGCAATTATTAATAAGTAATTTTAATTTGTTTTCTACTAACTAAACAGCTATTATTGATGTCGAAAGAACCATACCTTTAGTTTACACTATCGCTATCAATTTTTTCAAATTTCCCATTTTTGAACTCAAACTATTCTGGCTAATATTGCTTTATTAAAAAGTAAACCTTAACCATACTTTAATAAAGTTTTTTTACTTTGAATCCTACCTAATTAATCTAATTTTTATTCTAACAATCAATATTATATAATTTAATAAGTATTATGAATATTGCTTTACTTTAGTAATTCAATAGAAATATATAGATAGATAATTATTCAAGTAATGTTAGCTTTATTTGCTTTCTAAATCATATAAATATGGAATTACAAAAATAATTTAAATTAAAAAAAATATTTATTATTCTAATTTTGAATTATTAATATAATTAATTAAATAAATAAAAAATACTGTATATCTTTATTAATTAAAGATTTTCTGTTAATGTATTTAGTTACAAAATTTTTATTAAAACCAATATTTGAAGAAAAAAAAATGATTTTGAGTTAGTATTAGTTAATTAGGATACAAGGTAATTATTTTATTTCATAAAATATTCATTAAAAAAAACTTTATTATTTTTTCTTTTTTTAAAATAGCTAATTTGTACAAAATTAGCAGTAAACCAATTACGAGAGCTAAAATCACTTGAAAAAAGCTAAAATTCGGAATAAAGCTTTGAATCCTCAATGTGATTTCAAAGTAAAATTTTAAAATGTTTTTTTATTAATTAATGTAAAATCAAATTAAATTTTAGTTTTTTTTTTGAATTTTTTTTCAATAAAGCAAAAAAATAAGAGTTAGAATATTCGAGTATTTATTTAATGATTAAATTTAGAAAAAAATATGAAACTCAAAATAGCAATAGCATAAATTTAAAAAGGAAAGAAATAACTTTTTAGACAACTAGTATTTTAATGTAAAATATAATTTTTGAATACTTAAAATAAAAGTAAATTAAATTTTGTATTTTAAATATTTTAAATTTAACATAAAACAATAATGTAATTCAAAAAGAGCTAAAAATAGATTAATAAAAATACACTTTTTGAGAATATAACTATAAACTAATTACTAAAACAAATAAAGTAAAATAAATTTAGATATTAAAACAAAAAACATAAATCAAATATTACCTTCATCATCTTCTTCATCATCATATATTTCAACATTTTTAATTTTCACATTTTATTTAAAGTCTTATTTTTCTTCTTCTTCATCATCTTTGTCTTCATTTTCATCTTCATTTATCAAACATACCTAAAATGTATGCGATAAATTCTAATTACTAATATTTGTTAGATTATCTTAAATTTATTAATTGTTTTAATTGCCATTTTAGGTTAATGATGTTACATCTTACTCATATACTTGATTGGTTTAATTATTTAAATTATCATTTTAACTAGCTTTGGTTATTACTATATTATTTAAGGTTTGAATTTAAAGATCTTATGTATTATTTGAACTATTTTATAACTGCTAATGACTTGGAGTATTTATGTTTTAATTAGAAACATTATTTTATATTTAATTATTGTTTGTAGTTGATTAAAGATTCAGATTATTCTACAATTAATTTGAATATTCTTAATTATTTGGCTTATTAAGTTACTATGATTAATAACTTTACCCTTAATTTTATGTTTAGCTTTTTTTATTTGCATTATTTAATAATTTGCTCCTTGCTGAATTTGTTAATTTGCTAATAGATTTATATTACTTTTCCTCTCCCTCTAAATTAAAATTCTAAGAAATATTTTCATCTATTTGTTTATTTGGTTAATATATATCACCAGCAGCTTCATCTTCTTAGGATTAAATTTTAGATGTCAATTAGTTTAGATTTTAGTTTTCAAAATTATTGTTAATTTATGTACCACTATCTTCTCTATTAATTATATGTGATTTCAAGATTTTCAGCTTTAAATCTTATATACCATGAGTTGTTTAGATGAAATTTAAAATTTCATCATATTAAGTTTCATTTGATAAATCTTGATTTATTGTTAACTTTAAGATATTCTATTCTTCAAATTCAATAGATTAAACATTTTCAAGAGGACTTTCATTTATTTTTAATAGATAGTCATTATCAGAATGGTATTCAGTGCTTTTTGATAAATTTATATGAATTATTTCAGTGTCTTTATTTCTTTTAAATTTAATGTTTTCTTAAAATTATTTTAAAGATTTCTATTCAAATAAGGGAGATTCCTAAATTTCTTGACAGCTCTTATGATATATTTAGGTAAATAAATTTTCATTTTTTTTGTCTTGCAGATTATTTAAGAATATCAATATAAATTATTAAAATATTTCATAAACTTTACTTTAATTATTTTCTACTAAATAAACAATATTATATTTTTTAAATAATTCGAGATATTTGGTTGATTTCGAATATAAAAATATTAGTTTTATTGAAGGATCAGCATTTTATTTATTTATTTAGTTGTATAAATCATCATCTTTTTCAAGTTTTTAAAATTATTTACTGCTTTAAATCTTAAAGCAATCTGTATTATCACTATTATCATAGAGAGCATCAATAATTATTATTTTAGGAATCCTTTCAAAACCTTCTTAAAAATCTAGTAGCGATTTGTTTATGGTTGAAATATCATAGAATAGACAAGCATTTATCTCTTAAAGTTTCTTTTATATAAGTATAGATGTCTACAATCCATCTTAGAATCTTTATAAGGTGTCAAATAAAAATACATATTTTAAAACAGAGCATTTTGAAAAAACTTTGTTTATCATCACTTCTTTCTCCTCTGAAGATAAATTTGACTTCTCTATTTATTCTTTTTAATAAAGCATGGTATCTACCATATCATCAATATTTTAATTATGGTAAAAAATTTTCATTTTATTATGAATGCTTTCATAATCTATTTATATATTTTAATATAATTATTCTAATTAATACTAAATTTAATCTTCCTTATCTTAAATTTATTTCTATTTCTCCCTCAAATATTCCATTAATTTAGGTATTTTTTCAGAGAACTTGTCTACTTCTTTCTTTAAATTGTTGAAATTTTATAAATTTGACTTCTTGATTTATTTTTGTGAATAAATCATGTTAATTACCATATCTACAATATTTTAAGAAATTTTCATTTTATTAGGAATGCTTTCATAATCTATCTATATATCTTAGTTCTATTATTCTAATTCACTTTAAATCTAATCTTCCTTATCTTTTATTTATTTGTATTTTTACCTCAAATATTCCATTAATTTAGGTATTCCTTCAGAGAACCTGTCTACTTCTTCCTTTAAATCATTAAAATTTGATAAATTTGATTTCTCGATTTATTTTTATTATTAAATCATGGTATCAAATATATCTTCAATATTTTAATTATGATAAGAAATTTTCATTATAATATGAAAGATTTCATAATCTATCTATATATTTTAGTATAATTATTCTAATTCCTATTTAATTTTAATTTAATCTTCCTTATCTATTATTTATTTGTATTTCTCCCTCAAATATTCCATTAATTAAGGTATTTTTTCAGAGAACGTGTCTACTTCTTCCTTTAAATCATTGAAATTTTCATTTTCCAGTAAAAATTTAAACAATTACTAAACCCTCTTTAAATAATGTTTCATAAATTCCAAACTTTTAAGATCATTTTTTGAAATGCCCTAAATATTATTGAAATCTTAGTTTAAAATTTATTCCTTGAGCTTTATTATTGAGCTATTTTTCATTAATTCATCTTTGCTATTAAAGTAGTTAAAAGTAGCTTATTCTTCTTACTCTTTTGTTAACTACTATAAGTATAGCTAATAATGCCTTTATTATTCATAGTTTTAAATATCTGAATTTAATTCTAAGGTTATAAAATTATAATTAAATATATTAGGGTTAAACGTAGAAGATTTTAGCAGTCTAACTGACCATACATATTTTATAATTTCTTTAAGATAAGGAATATTTTTAATTAAATTTTCATCCAAATAGCTACTTATCAGATATAATATTTTTTCTTGTTTAAGGCTGCTAAAATATTTATAATCAAGATCAAGCAAATATTTTAAATATAAAAGAATGATTTATTTCATATATGACTCGTTATTTTGCACATATTGAATAGATTTAATTAATTATTTAAAAACTATTATCTCCTTATATTTTAGATTAGATTTACTAAAAAGCTCCTTAAAAAATTCATCTTCGTTTTAAAGTGATACATATTTTTCTTGGTCTAATAAAATTCTATTTTAAGAAATCAAATATTTTAATATTTTTTTTTAAAACTTTTTATTTTTAAATTTCTCATTTTATGGTTTTTCCATTTCTACTTTAAATAATAAGCCCAATTTTTTCTTAAAATCTTGAAAACAATCTTAGAATTCATTGTCTTCTAGATTAAAATGCAATTTAATTTGTTCTTATGAATATTCTTATTCCAAAAAAAATTACAGAAGAACACTTAATTTTATGGCTTTTGATGAGATACTGTTTTATTAATTTATTTCCTATTATGGTATCTCAATTATTAGAATAATTAATTGAAATATATTTGGAATATTTGCAATAGACTCATTTAGGTATTTTTAAATTTATTCTTATTATTCTATATTAATTTATAAATTATTATTATTATTATTTTTTTCAATTTTAAATGTAAAAAATAAATAAATTTTTCTGTTAGTTGAATCTTCATAATTTGTTTGGTTTTTAAATATATTATTTAGATAATTTTCTATTTTTTCCATAAAATCGTTATTAATTATTTAAGTAGCAAAGTATTAACATTCAACTAGGTGTTAGTTAACTTCATATTATCTTAGCTTTTTGAAAAATTATTACTTGATTTTAGGATTTTTATCAAAATAAAATATTTTTATTTTAGAGAGTTATTTTTAAAAGTTTTCCCAATCAATATCCTTTATTTATTTATTATTATTATCATTATTTTAAGCATCTGTTATAAAATTCTATTTTATATTAAGAGATACAAATCCATTTTATAAATGAGGATAACCATTTAAGAATTCAATTTGTTCATCTTGCTATTGTTGAGATGAATATGATAATTTGTATTTAAAGAATTAACAAGAATTCTTAAGTATTTCTTTTAAAATAAAATGTATAAATTCAATTTCATTTTTTTTTTTATTATAAATGTTTTATTTAGTTCCTTAAGCATTTGAAAAAAATAGATTGTTATATTTTATTATATTTGGTAAATATTTTGTAAAGCAAAAAAAATAAAAACTATCATTTTTTGAAAAAGTTTCATTTTTTAATTTTTTTACTTTTTCAAATTACTACTTATCATTTTTTTATATTTACTCTAACTTATCTAATACTATCTCATATTTACAACTGCTTTATTTATTATGATATCCTATGAATTGAATTGCATCCAAGAAAATATCTTTCCAAATTTATTAGTTCTCTTTATACTCTTCCATAATTTTATTAATCACCTATTCTTTACAATCACAAAATTTAGTGTTTGTATATAAATATGTCTCTAATTCTGTAAACTATTTTGATAATTCTTTAATCCAATTATCTATTTCTATCATACTTGATCCACTTTTAATATAAGAATGGCTTAATTTTAATTGAGTTTCTTCAAATATTTTTTAGATATTTTAATTATCTTATATTGAGAAGAAATTTTGGTAAAAAACCTCTGAAAATTGTATTGCTAGATTATCATCTATTTGAGAATCTACATAAATAAAATAAACTTCTTTCAATTCTTATTATAGTAGGTTGAAAAGTTGCTCACTATAACAGCAGTTTAAGAATATTAAGTATGGTTTATGGTATTTGGCTTTGAATATCTTACTGAAATCTTCTAACTTGTTATATTTTAAAATTCGTGTAAATAATGAAATTATATTAAATCTTTTAATTTTTTAAGAATTTTTTAAAATACTTGTTAATATCAAAATATAAAAAAATACTTTTATCAAAACTTTCTATTTATTTTAGGTCTCTAGTTGTATGCAATATTCTTAAAGATTTTTTTCTTAATCGATGTGAGTAGAGATGTGGATAATATCCATTTTTTTATATTATAATACCTGTTTAATCTATTTGAGCTCATTTTTATTCATTATTGACACCTCTTTTTTATTTTAAGATATGCAACCAAAGATTATTTAAGATTCGTACATTGTTTTCAAACCATCATCTTCTACATAAGATGTGATTTACAATAAGCTTTTAATATTTCTTTTTCCATCTTATTTTTCTTCACAAGATTACTATTTATTTTATTTTATCTTACTTTCTTAATCATCCATTTCCTTTAATAGTTCCCTTTTATATAAATATTTTTTTCTACAAATATTATTTTGTTAATATTTACAATGTCAATTAAGGCTCCATTATAGTGGCATAAAAGATGAAATACCCTTTTTGATTTTTTCTAATAATATAGGAGTTATTTTGATGTAAAACATAAGGTTTTTCATCATCTGCTTTGCTAGAAATTGCAATTTTCTCATCTTTAAATATAATATTTTATTTAAGAATCATTTTTTTAACATCTTTAAAGTAGACCTAAATTTCATCAGTGCTAACCATATTATTTTAACTAACATAAGATTTGTAAAAAGTGAGTTTAGCCTCTTATTAAACTGGCACTTTTACTTTTACCATTTCATCTCCATAATCCTAATATTCTTTAGGCTAAAAATTTTTCAACGAAAAGAATACTTTTACTGTTTCTTCTTTCATTTAATATGCTAAAAGATATGTTTAATATTATATGATTTTTATCTTAATAATCAAAAAATATTTATTAATATATTTAATTCGCAATTAATTAGCACCATAGACAAATTTTTAAAGATTAAGTTGAAAAAAATAGATAAACAAATTTAATTTTACATTTTATCTAAATTTTTTTAAATAATAATTCTTTCAAAATCATTAACACTTTTAATAAACAAATAAAATAAAATTATCAAAAATAGAGATATTATATTAAAATAAAGGTAGAATTAATAATTAAAATTAATATTAAAAAATTATTTTATTTTTAAAAAGGTTTTTTTTTAAATAAAAATGTGAAGAAAAAATAAATAATTAAGCAATTTCCTTAATAAAATAATTTTTAATAATATATTAATCGATATTTTTTAAAGGAAATATTTAATTTAAAAAATAAATAAAATTTTAATACAAAAGTGAATTTTGATTATAAAATTTGTAATCATTTTTAATTTGATATATCAATGGATTTTATAAAAAGTAAATGTTTTATTCTTAAAAATTAATGATTATAAAATATTTTGCTCCTAAATTGCGGGATGATATTTAATAATAGATTTTAAGTTAATAGTATGTAACTAATCTTTTTAAAATTTATTAAAATAGTTTCTATTTTAAAATTTAATAAGGTCTTGTTTAAAAAAAGAATCAATCAATATTTTTTTATCTTTTATTTTATGCTTTTAAAGTTGAATTATGAGCGATTAATAAATTTAAGTGAGTAATCAATATTAAGAATGTTTGGGCTAATAAGTAAAGATAGATCTGTAAATATTTAAGTAGCTAATTATAAATTTGTTTAGTTACTTAAAGTTATTAACAATTTTAATAAAAAATTTGAAAACTAATCTCTGTATTATTTATATTAATTCAAAAAATTTGATTTGATATCTAATATCTTTTGAGTCAAATTATTAGAAATTTTAGAACGTTCTATTATTCTTTATTATTAACATTAATTCTGATTAAAAATTTTATCAAAAAACTAAATATGAAATTCATAAAAAGGTATTTTATCACAGGAATTTTCTTAACTTTTTGTAATTTAACAGAAATATTTAACTTGATTTTGTTCCATTCATTATACCTATCTAAGAATAAAATATTTTTTGTGATAGCGATGTTAGTAGAATATTTATAGAATATTTTTATTATTAAAAATTAATTAATTTTTATAATCAAGCAATTCAAATAATTCGTCAGATTTATATCATTATTATATTTTAATTATTTTTTCTATACTGATTTTAGTATATTTCATTAAATATGACTGGCCCAAATCATTTTAAATACTCACACTTTGAACCAATTTAAAATTGAAATAAATATAAAAAATTCTAAAACAAAAAATAAAACAAATATTTATCTTAGGAAATCTCTATAAAAATAACATGGCTAGTAGTAAAAAAGCAGAAGGCATTGCTATTGGTATCGATCTTGGTACCACTTATTCTTGTGTTGGTATATTCTAAAATGAAAGAGTTGAAATTATTGCAAATGATTAAGGTAATAGAACTACACCTTCTTATGTTGCTTTTACTGATACTGAAAGACTAATTGGAGACGCTGCAAAGAACTAGGTTGCAAGAAACCCTACTAATACTGTCTTTGATGCTAAAAGATTAATTGGAAGAAAGTACAATGATCCTGTAGTTTAAAAAGATATTAAACTATGGCCTTTTAAAGTGGAATCCGGCCCTGAAGATAAACCTCTTATTGTTGTTAAATTTAAAGGAGAGACAAAGAAATTCCATGCAGAAGAAATTTCATCAATGGTTCTAACAAAGATGAAAGAAACAGCTGAAGCTTTTATCTCAAAACCTGTCAAGAATGCTGTCATTACTGTTCCTGCTTATTTCAATGATTCATAGAGATAGGCAACCAAAGATGCAGGTATTATTGCTGGCCTCAATGTACTCAGAATCATCAATGAGCCAACAGCTGCTGCCATAGCCTATGGTCTTGATAAAAAGGGATAAGGGGAGAAGAATATTTTAATCTTCGATCTTGGTGGTGGTACTTTTGATGTATCACTTTTGACTATTGATAACGGCTTCTTTGAAGTCAAAGCTACTGCAGGTGATACCCACTTAGGAGGAGAAGACTTTGATAATAAGATGGTAGAATATTGTGCAGGTGAATTTTTGAAGAAGAAAGGTATTGATATTAAAGGCAATCCTCGTGCTATGAGAAGACTAAGAACCTAGTGTGAAAAAGCTAAGAGAATATTATCCTCCTCTGCTTAAGCAACAATCGAAGTTGATGCCCTTGCTGATTCTGAGGATTTCAATATGGTCATGTCTCGTCCTAAATTTGAAGAGTTGTGTCTTCCATACTTCTAATAATGCATTCCTCCTATTGAAAAGGTAATTAGGGATTCTGGTTTATCAAAGAACCAAATTGATGAAGTAGTCCTTGTTGGTGGTTCTTCACGTATTCCTAAAGTCATTTAGCTTGTTACTGAGTTCTTTAATGGAAAAGAGCCTAATCGCTCTATAAATCCAGATGAGGCTGTTGCTTATGGAGCTTCAGTTTAGGCTGCCATTCTCACAGGCTAGGGTTCTGAGACTATCCAAGATGTAATATTAGTTGATGTAACTCCTCTTTCGCTAGGTATTGAGACTTCAGGTGAAATTATGACAGTTTTAATCCCTCGAAATACTACTATTCCTACAAAAAAATCACAGGTATTTACTACATATGCTGATAACTAACCTGGCGTATTAATTTAAGTCTTTGAAGGGGAAAGACCAATGACTAAAGATAACCATTTACTTGGAAGATTTGGTTTAGAAGGAATAGCTCCTGCTCCAAGAGGAGTCCCTCAAATCGAAGTTTCTTTCGATATCGACGAGAATGGTATCTTAAATGTCTCTGCTGTTGACAAAGCTACAAACAGATCTAACAAAATTACAATTACCAATTAGAAAGGTAGATTCTCTCAAAACGAAATAGAAAAGCTAGTGAAAGAAGCAGAAAAATACAAAGATGATGATGAAAAATAAAGGAAGAAAATAGAAGCCAAGAATTCATTTGAAAACTACATCTACTCTGTTAGAAATAGTCTTAAAGATGAAAAACTTAAAGACAAATTCACTTCCGATGAAAAGGATAAGCTAAATAAGTTGATTGAAAACAGCTAAAAATGGTTAGAAAATCATTAAGGTGAGAACCCTAGTGACTATGAAACAAAATAAAAAGAAATTGAAAATGTATTTAATCCAATCATGATGAGAGTCTATTAGCAAACAGGTGCTCAACCTCATGATAATTCAGAGAGCGGTAGAAGAAATCAATACTAGAATAACAGTACTGCTCAAGCTGATGAAGTTGATTGAAAAATAAATTAATTACTATCAAGTATATAAAATTTTTGATTGGCACAATTTTGATAAAAAAACAAAAAATAAATAGCCGAAATCCTAATAATTATATATATATATAATTTGTTGTAAATTACATATTCTATCTCCATGTCAATTTTCAGCTAATAACTTTACTAATTTCAATAGTATCTTTTTTGAACTAATATTCTACTATCTTTCTTCTTAAAAGATACCAGCTAATTATTACTTTATAAAATTATTAATATATCATAATAAATTTATTAAAATAGATAATTTTTCTATTTTAAAAATTATTTTAGAAATATAAATTTTCTTAATATTAATAAAAAATTTTTCTACTAACTTTAAATATTTGAAATTTTATAAAAAATAAATCAAATGAACCAATTTATTTTAAGAATTACATCGAAGATGAAGTGGCCGAGCGGTCTAAGGCGGTAGATTAAGGCTCTATTCCGAAAGGGCGCGAGTTCGAATCTCGCCTTCATCAGATTTTTTTTCAATTTTAGTTTTTAATTAAAAATATTTGAATGATGAAATTAATTAAGATACATTATGGGGTGTATTATTATTTAAATTAATGCTCTAAAATAAAAGTTGGTTTAGTTATTTATATTGTTAATGCTAAATAACAATTTTGTGGAAAGAAGAGATTGGCTTATTTTTAATCATTTATCATATATTTCTGTTGCAAGCATTGATTTGTTTCTAATTTCTATTTGAATTAATAAAAAAATTTAAATTAATTCAATTTTTATAAAATCAAGTATTATCAAATATAGATAGAACTATTTATCAAAATACAAAACTAAACAAGAATTTCAACACAACATATTATAAAAAAGGAAAGGTTTAATCAATAAAAATGACTGAAGTTGTAACTACTGCAAATTAGAGCAATTTTTTATCTAGGCAGGAAATGCTTTAATGGATAAATGATAGTTTGAAAGTATTTATTTTAATTTATGTGCAATAATTGCTTTAAAGTAATTTATTTTAATTAGCTTAATGAAAAGAAGATAGAAAATTTAGGCACTGGCGCTATTTACTGTTAACTATTTGACTTAGTGTACCCTGGAAAGGTGCAGAGTATATCAAGTTTTAGAAATATTCTTTTTATAGATTTTCTTTATCTAAATTAAAAATAATAGTGGCCAAGGTAAATTGGAAAGCGAAGTATGAAAATGAATATGTTTCAAATTTCAAGATTTTATAATAAGCTTTTGATAAGATGAATGTAAACAAACCAATAGATGTAAATTAATTCTAAAAATAAAGCATTTACATTAAGCCAAAAAATAAATTAGGTGAATAAGTTAATAAAATGCAAATACTAAGATAATCTTGAATTTTTGCAGTGGATGAAGAAATATCACGATTAATTTCGTAAAAACTAGGATAAACCATATGATGCTGTAGGTAGAAGAAACGGTTAAGTTTTACTTGACAGAGATTACCCAAACGATAAAATACCTACTCATCCTCACTTCTAAGCAATTAAAGAATAAGCAAGCACTATTTTAGATAATAGCGTTAATCACTCATCAAAGCATAATTTTTCAAGACATTCAAATAAGAAAAGCTAAACTCATTTTGTGCCTTCTGATTAAGGAAAATAAATGAGCCATTCTTGCTAATCTTCTATATCAAATTTGTCTATTGATAACGAATTTAATCACCTAGACGAAGCTGATGCAGCTAAGCCTTATCCTTCTACAAATAAAATTTAATCTGATTCTCTCATTGAAAGACTTAAAGATGAAAGAAATTTTTATTTTTCTAAAATATAAAGTATTGATTAGATGCTAGATAATATTTCAGATAAGAATCCTATGACAATCAATGAAATTAAAAAGTATATTAAAACAATTCTGTATAGTACATAAGATTAAATTTTAAACATCCTGGAAGATGGAACTGTAACTCTGGCTGACAAACAGCTTAATAATCTGTCTATAAATTAATTCGAGTCAATGGAAGGTCTTGAATAACTCAAAAAAGAAATACTTAGTACTGATTAATTTATCAAAAACAGTGCCAAGAAAAACAAAAAGAAAAATGCTAAGACATATGATAACAACTAAGAAAATAAAAATACTCTTTTAGTGCCTTAACATTAATAAAGTGAAACATTTTCAAATAGATCAAACTAAGGATTTAAAACTCCAAAAAGTAGTAAATACTCGTATGAGCAATCACTATAGCTTGATGACTTTACCTCATCAATTATTTCAAATACTAACAATAACTTTATTACATTTAACTAAAACAATAATAAATCTCAGTAAATATAATCAAATTTTGTTCAAAGTAAAAAAGATTCAGAGCCTTTATATGAGATATTCATAAATGAAGAATAAAATTAAAGAAATAGATAAAACGATCTTTTAAAAAATTAATCTCAAAATTCATATGGTGATTTAATAAAAATACAATAAGTATCTGAATTATAATTGCCAAACAATGATGTTTTTGAGCTTAATTAAAACCTTCTCGAAAGTCAAGACGAAGACTTACTTGGAAATTTAGAATGAGAATCTCATTCGCTGTGTAAATATATATATGTGTTATGTTAAATTATCTTTTAATAATTAACTTAAACTTTCAATAAAACTTCGAAATTATAACTCAGTTATTAATTAACTAATTCTTATAAATGGAAATAATTAGAATAAAATATTTTAAATTTTATGAATTAACTTTTTATTTATTTATTGATAAAAATTATTTATAAATCTACAGTTAGAGCCTCATTCACTTTGCTGTATGCAATTAATATAATATTATTTATTAAGTAACTTACTAACTTAATTTGCTCATTAAAAGAATAAATTTTATCATTTATAATTTGCTCACAATAGATTAAATCATTTAATTTATAGTAATATATCATTAACTCTCTATACATGTATGTTCCTTTAAGGCATTATGATTTAGAAGCATTATTTTTTAACTTTGTATCATATTCAATAAATTTTATATTATGTATAAATTCACAATCAAATTTCTGCTAAAAAATATTAGATTAAATAAAATAAATTAAACATAATATTTTAAAAATTTTACTACGTATTAGCTTAAATAGATATGAAAATAATAATTAAAAGATAATTCAGTATAATTGTTAACTTAAAATTTTATGAAATTTTTAAAAATTGAATGAAAAAAAAACAATTATAAAATTTATAAAAAGTGCGCCTTAAATCTTTTTTATTTTAAAATAATAATAAGTTTCTGAGTTTTTTGGCTAATTAATTAATTAATAATGAATATATTAATTTCAATTATTTTCATAGACAACTAGCTATGATACAAATATTAATTATTATAAGATATTATTTAACTTGTAATTGCGCTAAAAATTAGAAATCAAAGTATATTATAAGCAAAAAGCAAGCAAAAGTAGGAAATTTTTAAGCAGTAATAGCTAAATCATAAAGCACATTAAACGAAATATGGAAATAGAAAAGGAGATTAGCATTACGAGGTAAAATTACTTTTTAATAAGTTAAATATGCATCCTTCTTTGATTATTTTTCTAAACCACATAATATATTTTAAAATCAGAGAGAAGAAAGAAGCTCGGCTTATTGAAGAATATGAAGATGGTCTTAAGGATTTTGAAAAGAGAAATTTTGATCAGGGTGTTTAGAAATTGAGAAAATTATTGCAAAATAAAATGATTAGAGAAGATGATTTTAAAGATTTAAGGCATGCCTGTTTTATCTCACTAGGAGAAGTTTATGAAAATGAATTAAAGCTAATGAATGAAAGCATACACTACCTATACAAAGCAATTACATTAAAAGAAAATGATTTTAAAACATGGTTTAAGCTAGCTAAAATATGCAGATATCAAGGATATTTTGCCTAGGCAGAAAAGTGCTTTTTCATGGCTTAAAAATACATGCCCGGCACTTCTTATTAAAACATTATTTACTAAAGCCTAACATACATTAGCTTTTTATAGGAAAATATTTCAGTTTTTATTTAAAGAGTAGACTACTTGATTGCTAATTCTTTTAATAAACAACATAACTTATGTTTGAAAGCATATGCATTAAAAGTCTCAGGGTAAAATAAATATTTATTGTGTCTAAAACATATATAATGATTACTTATAGCAGTTTTACTCTAATAATTTGCATATTAAGAAAGCATCAAGACTTATTTAATATAGAAGTATTATTATTTATAAATAATAGATAAGAAGAAAAGGCCAAAGAAATTATTGAATCTAATGGATTATCTGATTTTCACTAAAGTGAAATTTCTGATATTATCAAAGAAAAAGAAGACATTAAAATGAGATAGAAATCTAATCCTATTTTTTAGAGATTGCCTGTTTCTCTTACAAGATAGAATGAATTTACTATTTATGTTGATAAATTAACATGGTCAAATTTTCTTAAAATTGTGAACATAGTTAGCAAAATGTTCATATGTGCTAAAAGAGGAGATAGTACTTTTAAAAAAGATAAAAAACTCAATAATATATACACTGTCATTAAGTAAAACCACAGTCTATTAAATACTCTTATTTGGATTGTAATAAAAACTACATTATATAATTTTTACTTTAAATTTCATTAAATATTAAGAAAGAAAAACGTGAAGCACCTCCCTCTGAGGCTGATAATTGGAATCTTTCTAAAAAATAAGAAAAGTAAACAACAGGAACTGCTGTAAGCTCTACAAGCTAGATATCTGCAAAAGAAGATTAGAGTCTCTCAAGTAGTGTTAGTGGTAGTAGTAAGAAAAAAGATATTAAAACAATACAAATGATAAAATCGCTATATAGTGGAACAAAGAAGAGCAATAGAATCAAAGAAAACACAAAAAACTAAAACTAAAATGTGATTAACATTTCTGTTGAATAGCATATTAAAGAAGTTTCTGAGAAAAATAAATTTGACATCAAATAAAAGTTATAAAATTTGAATACTGAATTCTATGCTAAAATAGATGAATTAAACCCTGAATAGTCCAATCAATTATTTATCTCAACGTTTAAAAGACTAACATTTGATGAATCTGATTAGGAATCTTAAGAGATTAGTAATAAATAATTATTGTATTTTATATACTTACTTTATAAAGCTTTTTGATTCTTCATTAAATAAAATATTTGATATTATAAAGTTAAAAAAAATCAAATGGAAGAAGAACTCAAGCAAGAATAAAGAGAACTTAATTTATTGAAGTAAGCTGAAGAGAAAGAAGCTAAGCAGCAAAAATTAGATTAGTATTGCAATGAAGATTTTATGAAATTCTTTACAAGAATTAAGCATAAACCTTTTATAAATATGCAGGATTTAGTAGAAGAAATATTAAAGCACTTTTTAATCAACAAAAATAGAAATGATGAAAGAGAAGAAATCAAGAATTTTTTAAGTGAAGATTATGTTGATGATATAGGTGGAACATAAGCCTTTAGTTATTGCCCAAATCTTCTATTAAATAATATAGAATCGAGCAGAAAATATAAGAATGAAATTTCAAAATTGCTTTTTAAAGCTCATACTTTCTATAATTTTAAGCTATTTAAAGAAGATAATAATTTATTGCTAACTGTATTTGAGCTGCTAATAGAAGAATATGTTTATATTAAACAAGAAAAACAAGACAAAGAGCTAAATTAAAAAAAGAAAGAAAAACTTAAACAAATAAAAGAAATGCTCAGATGGATTCATTTTGAGTTTTTGAGCAACTATGATATTAAATCTTCTAATGAAATAGAATAAATTAGAATATATCATTCCTTAGCTATTTATTACAGTGATCGTGATTTTGAGTCAACTTCTTTTGCTAAAATGGCAGTTCAAAAAATAAATGATATTTTATCATCTTTAAACATTACAAATGAATAAGCAGAAGCCTAGAGCGCTTAAAACCTAGATAATAAATAAGGGGATAAAAAATAAAGAAAAAAAGTTATGTTGAATTTTTTCTGGCTCTATTAGAAATATTTAAGTTCAAATTTTTCCGAATTCATTCAAGATAGAATAGTTGAAAATAAATTTAAAAAAGAAATTACTAAATCTAATAAGAAATAAGCTCCTATTATTTAAAAGGATGATGATTTAATTATTCTTGATTAAGATGGTAAATATTTTTATTAAAAATGTAAAATCAAGTTTTTTTAAATTATAGAGGGTCAGGGAAGCTTAAAAGAACACTTAGAAGAATTTTTATAAATATTTGAGTCTAGATTGACTGAAAGAGGATTAGATGATGGAAATGATTTGTATTACAGGAACATTTTTGAAATTTTACAAAATCAAAAGCTAGAAAACAGTGTTTTTCTAGATAAAGTAAATAAAATATTAAATCTTTATTTTGATCTTCATGATTTGAAACTTGTTGAGTACAAAAAAAACATTTAATCTCTTGATAGACTTTTTAGATTTGAAAACCTATGTGAAGAGTTTTTAAAAAGATATCAAGTCAAGAATATTTAAGGTATTTCAAGACATATGAAATAACATCTTTTAAAAACTAATATGTTATTTTTGAAAGCTCTTGTGTATAAAGTATTTGTAAATTTATAGCAAAATGACTCATAAATGCTATTTGTTAAGTAATTAAGTTAAAATTTTAAATTCCTTTTGTGGATAATCATATATTTTAAATAAACAGGTTATTTGCCTCTTTCGTTACAAGTTGTTTGTATCTATCTAATGTAGATAGATAGCATTAAAAAATTTCTTATATCACCTTTTTGACTCATGACCTTATCTAACAACTTAATCCTAACCTACACTAAGAAATTTATAAGTCTTGGAATGAATATTCTTACTTCACTTTACTAATAAACCAGATTTTTATCTACCTAAATGAGTAAAATTTTCTTTTTAATTTCAATAATCTTTGTCATAATATTTTTATAAAATAAAATTAATTCTTTAACTTATTTTTAAATATTTAAAATCATTTATTTATTCTTTATGCAAAAATTTTATAGGAGAGAAGAAATCAGAAAATAAGAAGAACTTGAAGAAGAGAGAAAGGAATAAGAAGAAGAAGAGAAGAATAAAAAAATGGAGATAGAAAATTAACAAAAAGAACAATAAAAAACTAATGATATGATAGACGAGTCAACAGAAATTAAAAAAGCTACTTAATCAGAAGAAAAAAATTAGAATGAGTAGGAATAATAGTAAGAAGGTAGAAAATCTCCTGCAAGAGAAGATTCATAAGAAGATTAAAAGAAAAAAGAATCACCAAATATAAAAGAAAAATAAACAAGTAGTAATGAAAATAAAGAATCTGAAGTTGTAAATGAATAAAATGACGATAAAAATAATTAAGAAGGAAAATTAGTGGCTGAAAATTCAAACCAGACAGTTGTTAACAATCAAATAAATAATGGAAAACAGTCATAAGAAATGATGGATGAGGAGGCCAATACTCAGTCTTAAATAAAATAAGATTCCTCAAAATTAAATTTATAGAAAAAATTATCTAATGTTGATAGCGAAGATGAGGATGATGAAGAAGAGGATAACGATGATATCGATGATTTTTTAGACGATTAATATATTTTTGATGTCTTAAAGAGTATCTACAGATGTTTTTATGGAATCAAAATTAGATCAGGTAAGAAAGTATCAACTCAAAAGTACGCAAATATATCTGAAAATAATGTTTGTACTTTTAATAGTATGGAAGAAATCAGATTGTTTGTGAAGTTCACAAAGAAAGTTTTCCCTCACTATTTTACCAATTTAGTCTGTTAACTTAATTCATAATACATATTTATTTTGATTGGAGCTTTTGATTACATCAAAAAAAATGATGAATAATGGGCACTTTGCCCTAATCTTGGTGTTAAGAAAGATGACTTTTAAAATTATATGAAGGATAAGAAGGGTTCATCAGACGCTAATATTTTAGAATATCTCTAACAGAGATCAAAGAAAAGTCAAATAAATTGCTTTTGCGATAAACAAGACTGTTTTCTTCCTGTTATTTAAGAAGATTTTCTCCTTAATTTATTCCTCTTAATAGGTCGTGCTTTAAGTCAATATGATCCAAATGCTGATATGTAAAGCGAAAATTCTAAACCAAAATTTAAGGCAAGAAGATAGTCTTTAAAAAATGTAAAGATTTTTTATTAAATTATTTGTTTGAATACATTTTTTAAATAAAAAAGGCAGAAAAGATGTTCAACTTATTAATTCTATTGAAGCCAAGTGAGTTTTTAGGTTGGTACAGCTTAGGCGATGTATTCAGTGGACTCTGCTTTATGTACTTTGATGCTAGCGTTTTTGAACCTATTGGAACCAAAATATCAGAATTAAAGGATATTTACTTAAGTGCTAAGAGAGTATACAATTACATTTTAGATAATTTTACAACAAGTAAAACTCTCAACAAGAGATATATCGAAGAAGTGAAGGAAGATATTTTAATTCTTAATATTGTTAAGATGTATGAAAGAAAGAGCATTTATTTAATGAGTTTAAGTCCATAATATACTGATTATGACTACATTAGAGAAAGTGTTGTTAAGAAATAAAGAATCACTTCAATATTAGATAAAATACATACATTTGATTATGATAGCTCTTCCCCAAGAATGGTCATTCTTATGGAAGTTTTTGTTACTAGATCACATTATTAAAAATATCATTCATCAACATTTGAAAGCCACTTTAAGAAATTGAAGCTAATTTAAGAATTCACTGAGCCCACTGAAGTGCAAAAGAATATCAAAGGCAAGAGAAATGTTAAAGATTCTAACAAAGTAGCTTCAGGTAATTTTCTAAAAATAAGAAATGATGAATTAACAATATTTACTAATAAAGAAAAAGCAGAGGAGTAATTATAATTTAAAGGAGAATTCTATGATTAAGAAGGGTTATGTGAATTCTCAATCAGTATCTGGAAAATATTTAAAAGATATCTTTAGTTACTAAAGGTTATTTATTATGAATCAATAGAAATATATTTTATTGTTTTAATTAATATAAAAAGGTTATTGATGGTTAATGCATTAAAAAAGAAGAAAATATTCAAAAAATCATACAAGATATTAATAAAAAATAAAAAATTACTGAGCTAAACGAAATAATGTCTATTGTTTTGGATGATGTTGAAGAAACTATAAGTGTATTAAAAAAGATTGAGCCAAAATTGTTCTCTCCAGATTGTCCGAATGAAATATAAGTCACTTAGTATTTTTATGAAAAAGAGAGATTAGATTTGAAAATGAATGCAGCTCTTAAGCTAAGTTAAATTGCTTGCAGCATTTTGACTAAAAGAATAGTTTTGGAATTAGAAATAGAAGATTATTAGGCAAGGCTTAAGTAAGTGATTGAGTAGATTTAGCTTATTCTAAATAACAACTATACAGTTTTCTAACAGCTTACATCTAAGCATAGTAACAAAAAATTCAAATATAAGAGATTTGTGATTAGAAGTTTCTATTATTCCTCGTAGATGATTCATGAAATAAATAATAACTATGATCGCTCTTCATCTTTGCTAGGGGAAATATTTAATTTAAAGTTAGATGAGATAGTTAATTATTACACTCATTTTGAAAATCAACCTATCGAAAAGGATCCAAAACTCTCCATATTATTTACAAAAGACTTATGCTTTATGCTTGAAAAGTAATACAAATTTCTTAATATAAATAATTTAATTGCCAATCTATAAATAGATACAAATACGTAAAGCTTATGAGCACATTACTAAGAAAATAATAAGATGTATTAAAAATGAGAAATCTGAACAAAAAAGTCAATAAAGTAAAAAATTTCTTGAAGTATTTATTTTTAGAATATTGTAAATGAATAGGTTATGATTTAATAACATGAAGAAGAATCAGTAAAGCTCAACAAAATATTTAAATAACTTTACTTAATTACACTGAATGACTTGATGATATTAATGGATAATAAGCTGACAAATGGAAGTGAAACAATTGCAAATTTGAAATAATGGATCTAAGATCTTTATAATATGAATATTAAAAATAAATAAACATATAAATATATTGAAAATGACTCTGATTTAATTTAAAAAATTAAAAACTATATGATTAAAGGATATTGCAAGTTTGAGAATATAGAATAATCTTAATCAGTAACTCAATTTTTTATAAAAGAAAAGTTCTTTATTAAATAACTTTATTATTTATTAATCATATTCTTAGGGAGAAAAAGAATCTTTTGATAACCTTTATTCCAAAAGTGTTAAGTATTTTGAAGATCTTTGTAAAAAGAAAAAACCTAAATCAAATGCTGCTAATTCTCAAAATGCAGCATCCAAAGATCAATCAGAGGATATCAGCCAATAAAATAAGAAAAAGGGTAGTATACAGATAGATTTAGAAAATGATAATAAAGATACAGGTGGCGGTGATGAAGATGAAAATAAGTAGGCAGATAAAAGTAAAATTAATTAATTTAAAATTCTATTCATAAATAATATGTATAAATAAGTAAAAGAAGATGTAATTGGAGAAGAGGAGGATAAAAAAAATAAAAGCAAAATCATGGAAATAGAAAATTGAAAATTATTTCAAAAATTTATAATTCTTTGGTTATATTTTACTAAATATTAAAGAATTTGCATTATTTTGTATTTGTAAACTAAGAATATCTTTCAAATAAATTTTATCTATTTTTAATTCAGTCTTAATAGATTTTGTTTTATTTAAAGCTTTTTAATTCAATTTTTAGTAATTTTAATAAATAAATAGATTGAATTTATTTCAAAAACTCGTTTCTGATTTGGTTGCATTGAGTTGTAAAAATTTTTGATTCTGATGAATTCAGTTCAGTTATGATAAAATTTTTATTAACTTGATTATTAATTAAAGTAAGTTTTGTACTTTATAAGTGTAAATAAATTTTTTGCTTTTTCAAATTGTGAGAGAATTACTTCAATTTTCATAAATTCTATTATAGTTTTCATCTATTTAGAATTAAGCTCATTTATACACATATTCTTTGTTTAGAGCTCGTTTTATTTTAGTAGAAAAAAGAAGTTGATAATTCCTAAATTATTTTTAAATCAATGATACTAAACTAACATTTCAATTCTAATATGTATTTCTACATAAATATGTCATAAATAATCTATGCAATATCTTAAAGCATGGATATTTTTATCAAAATAAATTTTAGAATTTAAAAAATATGAATATTTTATGAGTAACACCTATAATAGAAAAATATTATTTAGGCATATTTTAATGAGACATGAATACGTCATAATTACTTTCAAGGAAATTAGTTACTAAAAATTGTGGACTTTATGATAAAAAGCAGATATTCAATTCGTCATCTATTTTACTCAGATAACATAAGAAAATATAAATCTTGTATTTAAAATCTTATCTAATTTGATAATTGATTTAAATTGAATGAATAAAAAAATAATAATTATAATTTTATAATCAACATAATTCTTTAAATTAATTAATTAACAAAAGCAAAACAAACAATCTAAATAAATGGGCTTATTTCCTGAATTTTCAGACTTCTTTATAGGATATGCATCATATCACTGGAACCCAGTGTAAATTTTCTTTAAATATTTAAAATTAATAATCTATTTTATAAAAAGGAATAAATTTATTCATATAATTTGTATTCCTATGATCCTTTCTTCTTCTCTTGGTTTGATGAATCATTTAGGAATACATATTCCTAATCCTTTAGTTGATAATCCTCTTTTCAATTTAAACCCTTCATTCTTACTTATATTATGTATCAGCTTAGCTTACTTAAGTATCGATTTTGCAACTGGAGTAATTTTTTACATCAATTTTTTCTATTTTTATAAACTTTCATATTTTAGATTATTTTTCTAATTAATTGTTGATAATTTTAATCATTTTAAAGTATTTCAATAATTTTACTTTATATTTTTATAGTTCATTTCTACATGCTTTTACTTTGGTCATTGGTTAGCTAATAACTATCTTTATTAGTATGCTATCTCAAATAATTTAACAAACATGCATTTCAAAGTTGCTCTTGGTATTCACATTGTTTGCTGGATAGCTCAATTCATCGGACATGGATTCTTTGAAAGTAATCAAATGACTATATTTCTATCATTTCAATTATCTTAATTAATTTATTAATAAAAATAGGAAGAGCTCCTGCTTTGTTAGATAATTTGTTGTACACTTTGGTAGCTCCTAACTTTGTTATTATTGAAGTAAAACTTTAAAAATAAATAAATTTAAGTAGAAATAATATTTTTATTATAAAAATTAATTAGATCTTCTTTGACTTAGGATACAAGAAAGATGTTTATGAAAAATGCAAAAAGTAGGTTCTTAAGAATATTGAAGAATTCTAAAACAAAAGAAAGTCAGCTGCTAAGAAGACTTCTTGAAATAATAAGTTTACTTAAAATTAAGGATAATTATTTTTAAATATTATTGATTTTATTAAATTTTTGTAATTAAGTTACTTTCATGTGTGTTAGTAAGTTAATATTTACTAATTATCATAATTAAAATAAAATTTTTAAAACTAAATTTCTAAAATTTCATTTATTTTTATTTGAATACTTTGTGATATTTATAAAATTTAAGTATTATAAAGTACTAAACTTAAATTATTTAATTTAAATCCTTCATAAAATCTCACATTTATTAAAAATGCTTTTATAAAAAGATTTATTTTGCTGACATTTATATAAACATCTTAAAGAATTAAACTAAAAATTGTCTTTGGTGATTTAATAAAGGTAGTAATAATATATAAAAAAGATTAAAAACTGATAAATCAATTATTTTAATAATAAAAAGAATATTTAATTAAGTACTATCATACATATAAATTATATTTTACATTATTCAGAATATACAAATTGTAATCACATTAGATTGGTAGGATGGTTATAAATATATTGAATGACTCTATTAACAAATAATTTTCTGATGGTTTATTAAGAATGCATATTTATCATGTACATTGGTTGAATTATTATTGATTGAATTAAGATTATTTTATATTGATTTAAATTGATTTTTTTGCAATTTAAATTATCTCCAAATATTTATAGACATTATTTTTATGTTGGTGACCCTCTTCATGTTAAGCAACTTTACATTTTTTAATTTCTTGGTTTGTTTGTTTCTTTTGCTTTCAAATAGGGTTAAAATGCAAGCCAGTTAATTGTTTGGATAGATAATTAATTAATATTTGAAGATAATAAAATGATCAACAAAAAAATATTACTTAGTTGAAATTAACACTTTCCTTCATTTTCATTTGTTCGTTCCTGTATTATTTTTCTCCTAAGAAAACAGAGTAGTAATTAATTAATGAGAAAAAATAATTAAAAGCTTTACAACTAATAAAATTAAGAAGTGTTACTAATTGTAATTTATAGAAAGTATTGCTCATCAATAATGGTTATTATTGTTGTAATTCTTTTTATAGTTATTATGATTCATATGATTATTGTTATTATTGTTTTAGTTATTATGATGCTATTAGTGGTGGTTGTTGTGATGGTTATAACCATTATTGTTATTTCCATTATTATTGTAATTGTTATTATTATTCATAGACCCATTATTATTGTTGTTCATATTTTAATTTTATATGTTACCTCCAGTTTGCTAAATTTGATTCATAGGAATGTCTACTCTGTGTTTTTCAATATAGCTTAGAACATGTTTTCCTTTGAATTTTGATAAATAATAATAATTATCAGATTCATTGTTTCAAATGAGATTTAATGAAATTATATACTAATAAATAAATTTAAATTAAATAAAAGTGTTCATACCAAAACTATTTGAGATTACTTCGTTGTAAACATCACTATTTTATAACAAGTATTAACAAACCCTAAGTTTTGTCTCATGTTGTGATTTTTCGTACAACCTTTACACAACATAGTTACCAAAAGCATTTTTTGTGAGCCTAACAATTCCTGTACTATTTTAATTGAATTTTTAATTTAGTTTACTAATAATTATCAATATATTTATAAATACTCTAAATGGTTTTGATTGTTTGGTCTTAATAAAACATCCAATACTCCAGCTTTGAATTCTTCATCAGAATAAAAAATAGATTTCTCTGTTACATTTCTTTTATAAATAAATAAATGTTAATGTTAAATAGTTCGTAGTAGTAATATATTACGAGGCAAATTTATTGAGAGAAAGATCTACGAAATGATATTTTACAACTTAAAGAATTTCATCTTTTTCTAGCTTTTATCCTTTTTCAATGATGTACTGAATGATGTAATTTCCGTATTGACATTCACATAATTTAATTAAGTTAGTCATAAGCTTTTCATATATTTTCTTTGTCTATTTAAAAATAAATTATTTAAAATCAAAATTTTGAATTTATTTATTTATGAATTAATTACCTCAGGATTACTGCAGAATTCTAAAATTCTTTGAATGACTCTACAACCATATGGATGGAATGCTAATTCTTCTATCTTTTTAAAAAATAGAATTTTTATGAGAAAATTTATTTATTTTATATTTTCAAACTTACATTTTGAATAACTTCATTAATAATAGTTGTTAATTTAGAAGAGCTTAAAGTTTCAAAGCATTTTTAAATAACATGGTTTCCGTTTTAGTCTTGAATACAAGTCATAATCTTGTTATTTAGTTCTTAAATTAATCCCTCTTACATCTATGGTCTTTCTCTAAGTTCTTCTAAAGCCTTTTAAATAACTCTGCAACCATAAGTATGAAGGGATAGTTACTCTACATTTCCTTTGATGATATAATATAGCTTTTCTTTATGCTCAATAGTTCCTTTTTGAATAAAACACAAATAAGATATTTTTTTTTGTTATATTTTTTAAACCATTTTTGTGATTTAAACATTATAATATAAAAATTCAAATTTTTTAATTAAGTTGGGTTAAGTAAATTAATTGTTTTTTTTAAAAAGTTATTTCAACTATTCTTTTGAATATATTTATTAAATATTTATTAAAATATGAATATTTATTAAATTTTTTAATAAATTTATTAAAAATAAAAATGTTTTATTCTTACCTTTTTCAAAGAGTTTTTAGATAACATAATTTCCAAACTAATCTTTCATTAAATTTAATGCCTCTGGTTAGATTCTTTCAAAAATTTTATTTTTTTCTTCTATAGTGGAATTTTCAAACTGCTTTTGTATTGTCCTTGAGCTGTTTTGATCTTTACAAGACTCAATAAGATCTGTGAATAGCTAATTAAAATTCTAATTTGAACTATCTGTTGATGAACTCTTTCCCAAACTTTGAACCTAGTTTGGATTATTGTTGTTAACATTCTAATTGCTTGGCATAAATTAGTTAGAAATAATATGACCATTTTAATTTAGCTGTTTCTTTTTACCACCTAAATTCATGCCTTATTAGTTCCTGCTATTGTTTTGCATGTTGTAATTTTATGAATTATTTTTGTTTCCCATATTCTAGTTCATAACATTATTGTTACCCACATTCATATTATTTTAGTTGTTTTGGTTATTATTAACTCCACCACCATTAATCTAGTTATTGTTATTTCCTGGGCTATTACTTAAATTGTTGTTGCTATTATTGTTTTAATTTTGATTCTAGGGGTTTATCATATTGTTTTACATGCTATTATTTCCTATATTTTAATTTTAAGGGTAGCTCATACTCATTTAATTCGGATAGTTCATGTTAGGATAGTTAGTTCCATATCCTTAATTCTAAAACATTCTAATTATATTTTTTTATAAGATTTATCATCAAAAAGGAAATAAAATTACATGTTTTATTAGTACGGGAATTGCTGAATAGGTTGCTATATTCCTAAAGGAATAAATTGCTACATTTGATTTGGAGCTCCTAAGTTAGGAGGAGCTTAAAACATCATTGGGAAGTTTTAATTCAAGAACTAAGGAGCTTGTTAATAAGGTTAACCATTATTAGGGTGCATATTTTATTGGTTAGAGGCTTAAAATCCTTATTACTGATATGATTTAGTCTTCTTTAGTCTAATTTAATAAAGATATTATATATATGTCTAATTAAAATTGAAATAAAATGAGATAAAAAAATGTTTTTAAAAAATAAAAAACACTCTTTTGAAAATAAACCTTTAAATTATTAAGATATTATAAATAAATTAATGACATCAGAAGTAAGAACTTTTAGGTAAGAAGAATAATAAAAACTTGGTGATTTATTGATTAGTTTGCTGAACAAATAGTCTTTATTAAGACAAATAATAGATAGATAGATAAATAGATATCTATCTATAAATAATCAATATAGAAAGTGAGTATTTCAATTCAGTTTAAAGGTAATCAATTATTATAAAAATATTGAAGAAAAGAAATCTTCTTTATTGTCTTTTATTTATCAAATTTTTTTTTATAAAAACTCATCTAAAAATAGTTAAATAAAGAAATTAACATTTTTTTTATTGCCAAACAAAAACCATTTTATTTAAAACTGTAAACTTTGATTTAAGAATTGATTAATTACCCTTATTAGTTTTACATGTTTCCTTGATTATATTTATTGTATTGGTTTTGAGGACGAGGTTGCTATATAAACTGATGATTTTACTAATTCTTAAAATTTTAAGAAATAGGAGCAGGAGGCTATTAAAGATTAATAGGAGGTTGTATCATTTGGTTGACAGGTATCATAATCATAGGTGCTGGGCTTCCTGATCCTTGGATAGGTGTTATTTCGCTTGTTTATCCCATCATAATTTGCTATGGTTAAGGGTAAACTACCTGGGGCACTTGTTAGAAGGGTGGAGGAGTTGAATTTCCTATGCTTTAAATCATATCTGCAGTGGTTATATTTGGCTTGTATTGAGATGAATCATCTATGCTTAATTTGTTCATCTATCTGTTTAAACTTTTTAAATCCAACTGGTCATGTCTATAAAGAGGCTTTTGAAGGCGTGGATTATTTTATTGTTTGTAAAAATCAAAGTAATCCTTTGAGTATAAATATTCATTCTCTTACTATTTATAAAATAAATATATTGAATTTAGTAAATAATCTGCGTTATTTTGTAAATCTTCTAGCAGCAGCTGCAACATATAAGTGGCCATGCTTCATAAAATTAAGATTTTTATAAATTTATAAGTTTGCTTGTAATAAGAAGAGTATAATATATCTTTTATACTCTATTTGTTGCTTTTATTCATTTAAATCTGCTTGTATTTATCGAGGGAGAAAAGAAAAATGAATAAATGAATCATTGTACCTATTATAGCGTTGCTTTCTATTACAGATACAAATCTGGTGGGGCTGATTTTGCATTATTCCTTAGAGCTAATATATCATCCTCTCCATCTCCTATTAAAAAAAGAAAGATTAAATTAATGCTTGAAGTTTCAAAAATCCACTCAATATTTCATTAATTTAAAGTCTTGTCAAAAAACTAAATAATTTAGGGTTTTTATTAGAAAGATAAAGAGTGTTTTTATGAGAAAAAATAGAAGAAGAAAAAAAATAAAAAAATAAAAACCATCTAATATTCCTCCCATCAAAAGCTCACCCTCTTCGGGTTTTTTCTAAATCCCATTCAACAGTTCAACATGCTAGTAGGCTTTAAATTACGGCTACTTTAAGAAGCTTTGCTTATCTTTATCGTCCATGGCTATTATTTATTTGTCATTAAAAGGAATTTAATATTCTTTTGCTATAGCTAGATCTTAAAAATAATAAGAAATGACTACAATTAAATTACGCTCTTTCTTTATGTAGCTATCTCTTTCTTTTTACTTTAACTTTATTTTTTTTTTACTTATTAATTATCTTTTTATTTTTTTCTTATCTTAATTCACATTTCAGAATTAGCTGACTTGTAAAAATAGCAAGAGAGTCTTATTCCATTTTTTTTTATCGATCTAATTAAAACAATATTCAATCTCTTCTCTAATAGTAAAGCTACTATTGGCCAACATTTATTTTCCCTTCCTGATGCGATATTATTATATTATATAATTAACTAAGCCATCTTTCATTCCCTTAAAACTTAAAAAAAAAGATTAATTACCATTTAAAAAACATTCTAACTCTATAACATAATAAATTATAAACTATTATAAAAATACCAACATTATCCTTAGCATTTTTTAAATTTTTGTTCATTTTATTGATTTAAATCACATAAATCATTTTATTTTGCAATTAATTCAAAAAATAAAAATAATTTTTTTCTTAAAATTGTTTTGAAATTTAATAAATAAAATAAAATAATATTTTACTTATTTGATAAAAAATTTTACAAGGTAATTTGCGAGTAGTTTATTTTTTAACAATAATAAATTTCGATGATTAATTTTCAATATTTTAAATGAGAAAACTGTTAGTCTTACATTTTGAGAATGATAAGTAAATTCTTTTTAATATAAAATATGAAAGATACAAAAAATCATACATAAATAAACAGAACTAATAATTTTTCTTAAAAATTTAAATATTTTAATAATAGAAAAGAAACATTTTTTAATATTTTAAGTAATCTAATTTTTTTTTATCATTTCTAATTCATTTAATATTTTATTAATATAAATAAATTCAAAATACTTTTATATAATTTGATAATAAAATTTTATAATTAATCATTAATAAATATCTAAGGTATGCTTGTGATAGATTTCAAAAAAATAAAAATAAAATAAATTATAGTTTTTTTAATATCATTTAATAAATTTTGAAAAGCTTCTAGGTACTTTTACTTTTTTGTAATAAAAATTAGTTTCAAATTAATCAAAATTATTATCAAAATCAAATTTATTTTGCTTAATATAAAAAAATATATATTGAAATAAGCTATATGTAAATTTAAGAAGCAACTTTTTATTTTTTTATTTAAAAAATAAATTGAATGATAAAAAATCAATTCACTAATTTAATCAAATATTTTTTATTTATTTTACCTTATTTAAAACTTTTAATATATTTACATTTTTTATTTTTAATAGTTATAAAATAAAATAATCCACCTTATTATTCATATCTAAAGCGTTGTAAAATTGAATTTAGGATTAAAAATTCTTTACTATCAAATATTTATTTTATTGCAGATAAAAAAATTTGTTTTCTTTTTAATTTTTGATTTTTTTAAATAAAAAAAATTCATACGAAATCATTTTTTAAAGTTAAATTCAATTACTATAAATCTAAAAACTACTAAAAAACTATAAGCTGAAAATCATTTACTTTGAATCTAAAAACTGTTAAAAATCAAATGGTAATTTCGAATATTCAAATTTTTTGTTTAATGTGTAAAATTAATAAAAATTATTATTATTATTTTAAGTTTTAAATTTTTTTTAATTTTTCTATAATAGATTTTATAAATAAATTGATTTATAAAGAAACAAATTATATTTATATTTAATCATTAGTATACTAAAGCAGTAATTTTTTCTAATTATTCAACATCAAAAGGAGTAAATCTATTTAAAGTTGTAGAATCTATATCAAAAACAGCTACTACTTCATTAGTAGTTTAATTGAATACAGGAATAACAACTTCACTTAGAGTTTCGTTATCACAAGCGATGTAATTTTTACATTCTTTAACATTGTTAACAACTTGAGTTTTGGCTTCTTACCATGCTGTACCGCAAACTCCTTTACCTATAAATTAATAATTAGATTAAAAACTATTTTATAATATTTAGAAATAAATTTAATTTTTATTTATATTTACCTATAGCTATTCTAGGAGTTGCTAATATTGTTGATTAATAAGGACCTACTTCTAAGACTTTATTTCCAGTTTTATTTCCTTAGGAGTCTAATTCATCAACGACAACATAGAATCCAACGAAGAAGAAATCTGGAATCAAGTTTTTTACTACAGATGCAATAGAGGTTAGCTTAGCTTCAAATGTCAATTTGTTCTTAGTATTGTAATAATCTAAAAATTCTTTAAGCTATTAGTGAGCTCTTTCGTAAATTTTCTTATTAGCCTCTTGGTCAACTGTTGACATTTATGATATATTTTTTAATTTGAAAGATATAAGATATTATGATTTTTTGATTGAATTATTTTGTAATATTTTTTGATCGATTTAAGTAATTTAATAACTAAAAAATCTATGGATATGTTCCAGATTTATTCTGTGTAAATTCTTTTATCAAACAAAGGAAAGATCCAAGTTATACTATAATACTAATTTGCATATTACACAGGGATATAGTAATAAAATAGTGAAATATAGATAGTCAATAATTAGTAATCATTTAGTAAATTATTATTTTTAATTAATGTAATCAAACTATATCTTCCATATACAAAATAGACCACATGTTAATCACTCGACTCCATATGTTAAATAACTCGTTCACTTAAAAAGAATTATTCTAGAAATGCACCAAACAAATCCTAATTAATGATCTAAAAAGATATCTCCTCATAAATTAATTATTCAGTCAAGAGTAAATTAAAATATTAGATTATATCGTGTTAATGTATTAAATTGAATATTTATACATTGATTTCATTTTTATAAAAACATTGATAGTATTTGATCCCAAAAATTATATTATATCTAATTATATTAATAAAAATATATTTCAGTTTGTTTTAATTAATAATAATTAAAATATCTTTATATAATTTGAAATAATATATAAAAATACATATACTACAGTATATTATATTTTCAATTTTTTATATCATTTTTTTCCAAAAAATGTTTGATAAATAAGATATTATGCTCAGTTTAAAAAGTATTCTTTTATTTAAAATTAATCAATTCTTTTTAAAATTTTCAAAAATTGAATATAAAAAACAAATTATTTAGATTAACTTCATTTATGATAATTTGAGATTGAAAACATAATTTTACAAATAATATCATCCACCATATTCTTAAGATTAATTCTAATAATAAATTATCATATGTATTATCTGCAATTTTCACCAATTTTTCACAATAAGTTATAAAATTAAATGGTCAAAATCGAGATTTTTTATTTGTCCAATTATTAATCATTAGTTAAATAAATATTATTTATTATTAAATATATACAGAATTTATAAACTAACTTGAAATAACTTATCATAAATGAAGAAAAATAGAAAAATAATAATTAAAAAATTTTAATCAATTTTTTCAGAAATTATTAGTCATTCAAAAAAAATTTTATTTATAAAAGGATGAAACTTTTTTAATATTCAAAAAGATAGTTTTATGATTAAAAGCAATTAAAAGAATATATTAAAAATTCTATATTAATAATTTATTTTTTTTTGTTAAATAAAAAATTAAATATTGATTTGGTTGAAATAAAAAAAAATATATTAATTAAAGCTAATTATCTAGTATTAATATTCAAAATTAAGCTTCTAAATTTATAAAGTATTTATATATATTCTAAAAGTTTTATTCATTTTTTAAAATTAATCAAAGTTTTCAAACAAATTTAATATCCTTTTTTATAAATACTTTTTAATTATTTAGTATTTTCAATATTCAATTTTTAAAAATCAATAAAATGTATTTTTTTAAATCGAATTCTTATATTATATATCAATTAAATGGGATAAATAAGACTATATTATCATAAAATATGAGCAGTATATCATATCTACTTAAAAAGTTATCAATCTCAAAAGTACTTTCATTTCGTTTTGTTATATACCCTGTATGTGTTTATTCATATTTTTACTCCTTACTATTTTTTTTTAAATTCAAAAATAAGAACTAAATAAAAGAAAGATTTTTTAACTCAAGTATTAACATAAAAGATCATCAAATCTAAAAAAATTAATATATTCTTAAAAAAAATACTATTATTTTATGATACAATATTTTTATACAAATTATGTAATTTTAAATGATATTTTTTATATTGCTAAACTCAAGTGTTAAAATGATTAAATGTAAACAGAAACTGTTATTTTTTTAAATAAAAAATGATCCTATCTTTATTTAACATATAGTAAATTAAAAATAATTATTGTTTTTATAATTTAAAAATTTTATTGATTCTAATTATTAATAGCAGCATGCATAATTTATAAAATTTGTATTAATTTATTTTATATTTTAAGAGGAACTGTAGTAATAAATTTATATTAATATTAAATCTCTAAAATATTAATTTTTTTAATTTCATGCAAAACTATTGCTTAAAGATTTATCTTTTTTAAAAAATATTTTTATTTATAGGAATGAAAATAGTATTTTGAAAATAAATCTATTAAAAAACGTTAAGCTTAAAAGATTATTAATATTTGAAAACTTATCTCTTGTGTAATTTAGAATTTTCTGAAAGGATAATCAAAATAGACTTTGTTTTTTCTTTGTTGCTTCAATAAATATTTGAGTAATAAATAATTTACTTAACTACTTTAGAACTTTAATATAAGAATAACTATGCAAGATGGTTTTTAATTTATTAGCGAATGTTGTTTTTAAATTAATTTTTGTAATAAGCTTATCAAAATATTAAATTTTGATTAACGTGTTTCTAACTTAAAATTTCGACTTTTATTCTATTCAATCAAAATAAAAATTTCAAAAACAATATTTTGATTTATTTTTGCCAAATAAGTTTTGAGTTGAATTAAATAGGAATTTTAATTAATACTTCTTTAACATTATGTGTTCTTACTAAATTGAGTTAGAAGCTTAGTATAAAGGAATTAGTTTTTAACCTAAATCAAATAGATTATTTCTAATACTTTTTTTACATAATTTTTTTATTTATACAGAAGAAATATTTCATAATTTTATAAAATACAAAATAAGGAATAAAAGAAATAAGGCAAATGTATTAGAATAGTTCATTATAGATTAGCGATTTTTAAATATCTTAGAATTTAATTTTATATTTATGCACAATATAATTTTTAGATGATTTTAAAAAGCTATAATCTAACTATTTTAAATATTTTAGTTTTTAATTCAATCATATTTTCAAATTTTATAAAAACTACTTCAAAATATGTTATACCTCATTTCTTTTTAAAAAATAAATTATTTTTTTTCATTAAAAAATTTTAAATAAATCAAGAAAATAAAAACATAATGAGAAAAAAAATAAGTGTATTGATAAAATAAAAAAATAATTGTGTTTGATTTAAGGAATAATTCAATATTCTCTATTTTTAATCTTTTATTAGGAATAATTATTTATTTATATTGAATAAAAATTATGTCTTTCTTTTTAAATAAGATAAAAATTAGAGTATTATGTTTTAAATGAATGAATTTTGGTTCAGAAATAATAAAATAAAATCAATAAATTTAAAATATAATAGGATTATTACTGATATATTTAATTTATTTCACAGAAATTTAACGTTTAAATAGTTGAATTTGTAACTTAGATTAACTTTTTAAAAAGTAAATTCGAAAGACGTCAGTCAGTAAGTTAAATCATTCTTAGTTTTTTTTTGCATTAAAAATTAAGCATGACATCATAACACACTGCATCAGCTAAAATTAAATAATATGAAAAAGTTTTAATTAAAATTTCTATTTTTATCAATATATAAATAAACATTTCATAACATATAACTAAAGTATTCATTTTGATTGTATTATTTAAGTAATTTTTTTTCTTCAATGAAATTTCATTATTATTGATTGACCAAAATATCATTTTTTGGCTTATCAAACAGTAAAATTAGCAAGAACCAATAAAAAATGAAAATCTATTAGAAATATAAAACTTTGAAAAACCCTTTGTCCCTTTTAAGTTTAAATAACTTTTAAGATGAATAAAAAATCTAGAGTAAAAAATTAATTTTTATCCATGTAGAATTAAAAATTATTATTGCTTAAATTTACTATCTATTTTAACTGTTAAATGATTATAATAACCATAAAGTTTTTTAGAATATTTTATTAATTAAATAGCTCAGAATTGAAAATATTCGATTTAGGTTAATTTATGCAAAGTTTCCAATTTATATTCTGAAAAAATTACAAATAGAAATTTCGATGTTGAATATTTATAAATGTGTTTATTCATTTGATGAAAAAAAAAGATAGATAATCTAAATTTAATTCAGACTTTTAGATTAATTTAATATTTTTTCTAATGTAATAGAAAACTAAATTTTAATATTTCTTGACCAGCCAGCACTAAAGACAAACAAACAAACAAATTTAACTCAAATCATAAAAATTCTTAATTAATTTTTTTAGTATTTAAGAATGAATTTATATTTTGGTTATGAAATATTAAGTTCTAAAAAAGATTAATAATCACTAATTAATCTTATTTTTGATGTTATTGATAATTATAGAGTGTCTTACATTACATAGTAAACAAAAATTTAAGATATGCGATTAAAATATATCAATATCAATTCACTTTGTTAATTTAATTAATAGCTCATTTACAAACAAGAAATTTGAATAAAGTAAATAATTATTATATTTTAATAGTTAGATTCATGGTAATTAATATATTAATATTTACTTTAGACTTTATTTGTTAAAGATATATACAAAATTTCATGGTAATTTATTATAAAATTTCAAGAATAAGCAAACTATCTATCTAGTTATTACTTTAGATATTTCAGCTCTAGTAACAAAACTGACTTTAAACACTTGTTTTGCTGCTTAAACTTTGATAGTTTGAGTTTAGAATTTCTTTTTAAAGATCTTTATTATTTATTATATTATTAATTATTACATTGAATGCTTCTTTTACATTTATATCTTTTTTCGATGAAGTTTCAAAGAAGATTACACCTAATGAATCAGCCAATTACTGTCCTTCTTTATAACTAACTTATCTTTAATCTTCCAAATCACATTTAGTTCCAAGTAATATGATTTTAATGTCTTCTCTACTATATTACTTTATTTGACCTATCCATTTCTATACACTATCAAATGACTATCTATCATCGATAGCGTAACATATTATTATTCCCTAAGCTTTCCTGTAGATAAAGGCTTATTAAATATATCTACTCACTTCATGATTATAGTGCCAAGTTTAAACTTCAATGTCCTTTTAGCCAATACTTATATTCCTGCTGTAATAATCTAAGGCTTTTATATAAAAACAAAAATCAATACAAAATTTCTTTCTTTGTTTTGCCTTTCAAAATAAAAAGCTAAAATAGAATTAATTTAATCTTGAAAGAACCAATATCAATCCTGCTATATCAAAGTAATAAATATATATATGCTTACGGTATTCACAAGCACTAGAGCCTGGCTCAACATTCATAGAATATCTCAAATTTAAACTTAATTTTCCTACTTTTTAATCCCCAACAAGTACAAGTTTCAACATTTATTTTTGTAAGATATTTATTATCTGTATTGTTTATTCAGTATAAAACAAGTTCTACTTTTTTAGTTTTTTTTAAAGTTAATTGTTTTAATATGTAAATTATTATTAAACGATGAGGAGTGAGAGCTTTAATTGATTTATCAAATTTGGATAAATTTAGTAATTTATTTAAAGCTAATCAAGATTTTTTATTTCAATAGAAATATAAGCAAAATATATATGAGTTATTAATTGAAAGGATCAAGAATTAATTTCAGTGATCAAATATCAAATCAATATTTGAATTAATTTACAGTTAACAATTGATTTTGTTACTTGAATTACCTGTTTAAAATCAGATTAGAAAGACGTCAAAATAATATATCATTCTTAGTTATTATTTTACACGAATGACATCATCAATCATAGAAATAATCATAACATCATAACTCAGCTTATATTTAAATCGAATTAAGACCATTTTTAAACGAAATTAATTTTCTTTTATTAAATAAAACAATCGATCCATCTTATTTTCTGCATATTTTATAATAAAATTTTAACTTTTTTATTGTTTTTTGAGCACACCTTTGAGCTAGTTTTTTTTAAAACAAACAAATTTATTTTCTTCTTATTTATCATGAATTTAAGTTAAATGGAATTTAAAATATTATTTAAAAAATGCATTTAAAAAATAAAGAAATAAAATTATATTAAACAACGAATAATACAATAGGTGGTTATCCTTGTCATTTTTGTCCATTAATTAGATACCTAACATTTCTTTTATAATACCTTATCAATCATATATATTTCTTTTATAAATTATATTTCAAATTAAATGATAAGCAATCTATTCTCAAAAGTTCATATTATGATATTTATTTGATTTTTAGACTATATAATAAATAAATACCATTTTTTAAGATATTAAAATCTAAATAGTTTAATTTATTATTCATCCTCCATTTTTGTCAATAAAATAAAACAAGTTTTTTAAATTAAATAAAAAATTAATATTCAACAACAATAAACTTAAATTTAGAAATTATTTTTATCCATTACACAAAAATTAAATTTATATTTATTTTTTTTATTAAAATTTTATTATTCTTAATTTTCTTATTCATGTTGCCTTACAATTATTTTTTTTGTTATTTTTGAATTGGTAATAATAAAATTCTTAATTTATCAAAAATTATATACAAATATTTATGATATTTTTTTATATATGAAAAAAGTAAAAATTTTATTTTATTAAAAACTTACAATTTAAGTATTTATTAAAATATTTAAATTTAAACCTTGTTGATTTTTATTAATTTTATTTTTAATGGTTAGCATCAAATAAAAATTTTATCAAAATTAAATTTATTATGTTTTATTTCAAAAAAATATGAAGATTGAGATGATCTTGTATTTTAAAATAGTCTATTGTGTTATATGTTCATCATATTTTTATTAAATCAAATGACAAATAATTAAAATCATATAGGTTAAGATTTAATTTTATTCAAGCTATAATAATTGATGTTGATTTGAAGTATGCAGGGTTGTTTTAAGATGTAAGTTAGAGTTTTTTTTGTTGTAAAAAATTATTTCCAAAAGATGAAATCAATTAAAATACTTTAAGAACTTAATTATATTCCAAATATAAATATTTTTTACTGAAAAATAATAGATTTTGTTATAAAAAATAAATATTTTTTCACTTTAATTAAATATTTTATTTAAAAATTCTCTAGAAATAATAACTATCTATCAAGTAATACTCAAATAGGATCTATACTTTTGAATTTAGATCTTCTAATCCTCTTTACTATACTCTGCATAGCAATTTATCTGTAAACTTACTTTTTAAACTAAATGACTTATTTTGAGGATCTATTGTTCTTATTTTCTTAATTTATTACTTCAAGATGATTATAATTTGGATAATAATAAATATAATCTCTTATTTCTTCAAAATCATATATATAAAGCTGGTGATCTTAAGAAATAAATTATTGTACAACAAATTTGGATTATGCATGAATATCATTTTACTTTTTCATAATAGTTTATCTCCTTTTTTTATCTAGACGATTTAACGAATTTAATCTTTATTCAAGTAGACTTTCAATTAATTGATTAATTTAATTTTCAATCTGAGATGATTTTTTTGTACTTATTTTTAATATTAAATATAAATTAATCTTTGTCTTCAAATAATTTAAATTACCTTTATGTCTTATTTTCTTCATTTTATACTTAATTTACAGTCATAATAGAAGACCTTTTCTTAGTAAGACTTTTAATGTGTTTTAAGCTTTTAGAAGTTTACAACTCTTTTTTTTCCTATCCATCTTTAATTATTTTATAATTTAGAATATTTCAAATTTAAAAATAAAATTACTAAAGAAAGATTATTCGCTATTACTTATGTTTTCAACAATTTATACAGTTTTTCTGCTATTTAAACTAAATGTTGCTTTTTTTTATATTCCCTACAACTCTGATTATTACTTTTCTGAGTTCTCAACTTTATTATCTTGATTCAAAGATTGAGTTCGTTCAATAATATTTTAAATATTTGAACTTTAATCACTAAAGCTATTAGCTTTTGAAAAAGTTTTATAGGATTTTTGGCTTTTAAGACTAACAAAACTTTTAGAATTTGTAGAAGCATTTTATAATTTTTATTCTTAAATTTATGGATTCCCTTCTTCCTCTTCATCATCGCTCTCATTTTCATTATATGACTCTTCAAATTATTAGTTTGAGTCATCTAAATCTTAATTAGAAGATATATCTGATTAGTTATTCTAGTTTTATTATTCAAGAAATTGTATCTATTAATCTTTAATAAATTTTATATCATTAACAGCTTCAAATTTTTTCCTTTTAATATTTCTTTTAAAATTTTTTATTTATTCTTATATATTTTTAAAATAATTTTTTAGGATAGATTTGCTTCTTCCTTCATAAAAAATAAATGGACATTATTTAAGGGAGTGGGTCTTTAGGTTACAAGACTCACAATTTATACCAACGGCTTTTAGATTTTAATTGAACTTGACCTCATCTTTTAAATAACAATATTTTTCATACTCCTCTTCATTCTTTTTAATTTCTTTTAAAAATTCACTCAATTAAATTTACAGGACACAGCATATTCCTTTACTTTTGAAATTAAATTCTTCATAATAATTTTCTGTTATAAAATTCTCGAACCCAAAAAATTAACCTTCTTGATAATTCTTATTTTAAAAATTAATTCAAAAACCATTTTTTGAAAATAAAAAATGACATACATATATTTCCTTGACTCTTTTTGTATTTAAATTTAGTGTATATTTAATCACTTCTCCAGAATGAATTATATACAGAAATGGTTGATCGTTTTAAGAAATAGAAATTATATCTTAGTCATGAGACAATATTTTCTCTTTCATTTTTAAAGCTATCCTGCTTAGAGTTTCATGAGAAAATAGCTCATTAAATATTTAAATCTTTTTCAACCTTTTTGTGTAAACATTAACTTTTATTTCATCTTGTAAATACTCAGTCAAATTAGAAAGCTAGTCGATTGAGCAAAGTAAATCCTCTTTTTTATCTGTATAAATATAATCTAAATATTTTCTAGCTCTTGCTTATAACTCCAAGTCCACATCATATTATCTAAAATATTTATTTATCATAGCTAAGCCTTATAGATATATATTCTTCTTTTGCTTAAAATCATACAAAATACTTCCTATTTTTTCAAATATTTATAATAATAAAAAATTCTATTCAAAGGATAAAAATTATAATAGAATGAAACTTATTCTTTAAAATTTAACTAAAAATTAAAATAAATCAAATGTTTTAAATAAATAAAATTAGTTTCTGTCTTTTTAAAATTAAGATATATGTATTTTTAAATTATTATTTAAATAGATAAATAAATACCAATTGAGTTTATTGAATATCCAAAGACACCACATGAAATCAAAGCAACAAAAATAACTGTTAACATTTCAAGAGCAGATTATGGTGTTATATCTCCATATCCTATGGTTGTCATTGTAATTACTGAGTAATAAAAGCTATATAGGTATCTTACTTGTAACTAAACATTTAGCACATTATACTTGATTAACCATCCATAGTTATACTGAGATTCATAAGTTCCAACTGCATTCCACACACAACAAATTAAATGTGCAAAATAAATGGCTTATGCAGCTAAATAAGTTAACGATATTATTCCTGATTTTAATTTTGAAAAATAATTTTTTATTTCTATAATAAAAATGTAAAATAAGTGTCAATTTATAATAAATATTCAGTTTTATTATTCTTTAATTTTTATTAGACTGTTATTTTGAGAAGAAATAATAGTAAAAGCTAAAATGGATTACTTTTTATATGTTTTAAAGTTAAAAAACGTACAAATGAAAATTAAAACTATTTAATTTTATTTGTTTATAAATTACCTGATATTTTCATCCTAAGCAAAAATTGTTCTTTAAATATGTCTAATATTCTAAACGATTTTGATACTCTATAGAAGAAAAAGAAATAGGTAGCTTAAATATTATTAATTTGATAGTTTAATGAAAGAATGCTTAAAATATCTGGTATCATATCTGTCTTGAAGTATTGCTTAAAAATTTAGATGTGATTCTCTACTAAATTACCTGTTTCTGTTGATTTTGTATTAGCCCTTATGAAGACATCTATCGAATATACTACAGGACATACTTTTGAAAAATAAATTTGAAAAAAATCGTTCCTATCTGATAAGAAAGAATACTCAAAGGGAATATATATAAATAAGATTGTTGATGCTAAGAAAATGATTGTTTCCCAAACAATATAGCTATAAGAGAGATAGTGAAATAAGGGAATATTTGAGAATACTAACTAGATTAAAATAACATACAGCTCATAAATCTTTTAGCATATTTAAAATAACCAGCCAAAGTATTTTACTATAAATTTGATCATTTTCCTATAATTACGAAAACTCATAAATTTGCTAAAATTTTAAAAAGTAAATTATCTGCTTAATTCTAGCTTAGGGATATGAGACAAAGAAGATTTATGCTTTTAGTCACTTGCTAAATCGTTAATCATACGAACTTACAATTTCGAAAGCATATGAGGCCTAAAAAGTAATGCGACTTACCTTGCTATAGTTCTAAATTTGGCTAAGTAGTAAAAAATCTACATCCATTTTTGTTTCCAAACATCTTTTTTTAAGAGGAATTCTCCTTAAAATAAATTTCCTCTTCTCTTTCTTTCTACCTTTTAGAAATCATAAGAATTTCTAAAGTTTTTAGATGCTTTACCATATTTTTCTACAGTTAACTCTTTTACTCGCAAAGTTGAATTATCATTTATTTATTCAATTATTTTTCTAGTTGAACTTTCATCTACACTATCTTTTGCAGAAACTTTTGAGATTAATAATTGATAATGTTTCAGAAAATTAAAAAGTATAAACTGTTTACTTATATATTTGTCTTAATCATTAGGCTAAAATTCTTCGAATTTAGGAGAAGAATTCTAGCAATCATGCTTTTCAAAAAAACTTGACTAGAGAACTGAGACATTAAGTAAACTACAATCTAAATCGCCTAATTTTTAGTTCTACTATTGTACATTACTTATTTTAATACCTACCTAATTATCATACTGCATTGAAATTTGACTTAATTCATTGCTTTGCCTATTGGCATGTTACAAAGACTAACCAAAAACATCATCTTATATTTTTTTAATGCTAGTTTAATTTAAATCAGAATAGTCTAAATTGTTCTAGGATTTCATAAACATACTAATTACTATCTGATTTTAATAGCTCACTATTAACAAATTTAATTAAAAATTTATATTTCCTTAATATAAATTGCATTTGGTTACAAGTAAGGGCTTAAGAGCAATCAAATCACTCTATTTTTTAGTAAATTTTTTAATTACTGTTAATAATAATTACAAACATAGTACTAGTTTTCATCTTTAAATTTTATTAAAATTCCCAATTATTTATATATTCATTAATTAATATTACTACAAATTCTTTATTAATTAACGCTCCTTAAGATTATCATTTTATTCAAAACAAAATAAAAAAGGTATTTTAAACAAATTTTCTTAATTTAACAAAAAATAAAACATATCTATAAAATATGTTTTTAACAAAAAAAGAACAGTAATCTAATAAATTATAAGAAACTCTTTTCAGTTTTTTAAACTAACTATGACAGATTTTATTTATTTTATCTTTTTTAATTTTGATTCCTTTTAACATAAGAAAAAAATTTTAACTTAAATTAATTAAGATCTTATCCATAGTTTTGATTTGAAAACTTATATTCAAATTATTTAAATAATCAATCTCATAAAAAAATAATTTATTTTCTTAACTATTTTAATCTTAAATACTCTAATAAAAAAATGTATGATATTTTTCTTCTATTCTCCAAATATAATTTTAACTTACTTAAAAAATCATTTTTCCAATGGAGTTTTATTAATTTTGTTTATCAAATGAGGAAATAAATTTAAAGGATAGGTTTTATTAATTCATCATAAAATAAAATTAATTTTTTTCAATTTATTTTTAGAAACAATAAATAAAGTTAATAAATTAATTGATCTTACTTAAATTAAAAAAAAAAGTATTTTAAAATATAATTTAAAATTAAATATTAATAATAAAAATAAAAAGCTCAACATACTATCAATATTTAAAATAATAAATTTATTTTTTATTCATTTTTTTTTCAATCGATAGATAATGATACTATTTATGATTTTTATTTTAAATATTTCAAAAAAAAGCAAATCATTGATAAGATTTCTATATGTTATTCATAAAGCTACCAATTTCACTTGGCTCTAAACTTCAGGGAAATTTTTAAAATGTGTTTATTATATAATATAATTATTTTAGATTAATGGCATACCAAAGTAACGATTTCTTTCATCTATTTTTTCTTTTGGTCTTTCATATTTATTGCTTCAAATTCTTTTTCTTCTTCAAAGTAGAAGGCTTATTCATTCAATTATGTAAACTTATTATTACCTTCACAATTAATAGGACTATTTTCATTATTTAAATAATTATTCTAAATGATAGAGTTTAATTAGCTTTATAATTACTCTATTTACTGATTTATACTTTTAGCAAATCTTTAAGATTTTTTTAATCTCATTTTTTGAGTTTTTTAAATATTATATTTGTGACTATCCTGATTAGATTACATAGGTTGTATTTAAATACCATTTTTTGCTTAACATTAAGAATAGGGGTAAAGATTGTATGGGCTCTTGCCAGACTAATGTTATTGTTTTTAAAGAATTTAAATTTAAAAGCTTCTAACTATAAACTATTCATTCTCTAAAATTTTTATCAGTATACTTTCAATAACTTTCTTTTCGTGTTAAATTCAAAAAATGTATAAACTACAAATTCACTTGAACAAAAAATTTTTTTCTTCTGATAAGAAAAAATATTCTAAATACTCTCAAGCTCTAAATGATAAAATTATTTAACTTAAACTTTAACTTATATTAAAAATAGGATATTAACAACTCGACACCACCTCAAACCATAGGTGGTTTTAACTCTAAATATTCGCATTAATTTTATATTTTTTAATATTTTTATAAATTTTTTAAGAAAAATATTATTGACATTCTAAAAATTAAAAAAAATTACTTTTATAGATGAAATTCTTAATAAATAAATTTCATATTTTGTAAGAAAATTAATGAGAAAGATAGCGAAAAATTAACTAAATTTTACAAAAAAATAAATTTATTCTCATATCTTTTATATTTTAAAAACATTGTTGATGAATTAAACTAAAGTAATTATGAAAAAATAATATTGTAATAAAAAACAAAATACAATATTTTATTTATTAATAACTATTTACTATTTATATTATTTGATCAAAAATAAGGCTAAAAAGCCCATTATAAATATATTTAACCTGTACGATCATTAGCAACTCTAATATGACCATTTTCTCCCCAGCTAGTTCCCCACGTGTTACGTAACAGCCAATAGTTAGGACCATATCCAATAATAGTAGCTGCTTTATTCATTTAACCATTAACATAGTCTTAAAATATACCAGATTTATAATGCTACCAATTTTTAGCATCAACAGCGACAGAAATAGCTCCATTAGTTACTAGTGCTTTTTTAATTGAGTTTGAATCCTAATACAAATTCTAAAAAGAATTTATTTTGAATAATTGTCCTACATATTTATCTTAGCAAGTACCATAAGTGCCAGTATAAGGATATCTACTAGTAAACGTTACTCCAGTACTTATGACATAATTATAACCTCCTGTGAACCATCCTCCTTAACAACCATTTTAACGTGGATATGCACAATCAATTAACTATTACTCAGAAACGTTCATATTAAAGTTTTTTCTAAAACTATATAAATTCTCAATTGTGCTAGAAACAGCAAAAGCCCAACAACCTCCACAACTTCCTTAGTTTTTAACTTCCTGCATTAAACCAGGTCCATTAACTCTAATGTCCCATGTTTAAGGTATATCCACTTATGTTTTTTCAGTTTCTGATGTGTTTTATACATAACTATCAAAGATATCAACTTAACTTGGGGGTTAAGCATTAGCGTAGAGACTCAAAAATTCTTCTTTAGTTAAATCAGAAAACTAGGTTATTCCAAATTCAGCAGAAGGATTTTCACCGTTTAGTATATCAGCTTATTTAATGTTTTCAAGAAAAACATTAAATCTATAAGATTCATGTTCTTTAGATTCGTAAGATTTGCTATATGTCTTTTTAAACTGCTAGAAATCATGTTATAATTACATTTTCTTACTAATTAAAGATTTGGAGGAGGTAAGCTTTTTACCAAACACCTAAACAATAAAAAGAAGAAGAATTAGCTTTCCTATTAATTTTTTAGCCATATTAATTTTTTGTCTTTTTGTTTTTATTTTCAATTAATTAATTTTTATTAAAATTGAAAAACGCTTGACTATTTCAATTAATATTATTTTGATGGTTTACAAGTTTATTTTTTATTTGAGATATTTGCGATTATTGAAAAGATATTCGTTTTGTTTACTTGTAAATTGAATTGAAAAGGTAAAATTTTGTATTTATCTTATCATCATTGAATAATTTAATAGCTAATATTTATTTTTAATTATTAAAAAAATTCTATGATGAAAATATTTTGGCCATTCCCCTACAATTTAAACCTAGAAAATTTCTATCTTTTAAATAAAATAAAATGAGGGAATGAAAAATCATTTACTTTTGGAACCATATTTTTTTTTTTACACATAATGGCATTCTTATCAATACAAATCTTATAAACCTCTGCTTGCACTTCTCCCCTCTTAAATATTTTTTAGCAAAAAGCATTAAATATTTATATTTATAGAAATTTATTCATATTTGGACCAGTTTAAGCAACATATATTTTCGTTATCGACTAATTTTTATTTAATTCTGACAACAACTTTCTTTTCTTTTTTCATTAATCACAATGTTTATACAATTTTAAATATTTAATCTATAGTGGATTTTATGTGTTTATATTATTCAAATATTTAAAAATTGTGTAAAATTATATATTTACATTTCAACATAATTAATTACTAATTTATACACTTTATTTCTTAACTATTATATTTTGACAATATATTAAATAATCTCCTTAATTTTTTGAATAAAACCTGCAGAAAAAAAACCTTAATAAATACTTATTGATTGAATTAATGATTTTAGATATTTAGGCATTTTACTTGAATTCAAAAATTTAGAAAATCGTGCTATTAAAAGCTAATTCAGTTTCAATTTATTATTATAGAGAATTATCTATAAATTAAACATATTTCTGTAGTATATTAAAAATGGATACCCTGACTCAAATTGTTTTGGAAAATACTTGGTCAAAAAATAGAATAAATAAAATATAAAATTTTTTGCCTATTTTTACAACCCAAAAGAGAGAATCTTAGGCCCAATTATATTAATATATATTTCATAAATATTTAAACATTATATTTTAATTCAAAAACTTAGAAAACCATGCTTACATAAGTAAATTCACTTAATATCTATCTATTTACAAAAATAATTTTAACAATCTATGCTTTAACTTATTATCAAAGAGAATTATTAACAAATTAAAATTATTACTATCTTAATAAATTTCTGTTTTTAAATTTTATCTAAAAGATTGCTTGCTAAATCAAATTTTCAATCTTAAATTTATCGTTCTTTTATCAATATTTCAAACAGAATTAATTCATGTTTCATTATATTATTTATTGATAGAAATCTTAAAATATCTACTCAACTGTTTAAAATTAGAAGATTGAGTTAGTAATGAATGTATTTTAGATAAAAATTAATTTAATTAAAATTAATATTATAAATATTTTTAATAAAAAGATACTACATTTTTAAAATTTACTTAATAGCTCAATTTTTAAAATAATAAAATTTTTTAGTTTTAATAGTATTATATTGCTTTATATTTAAGCTAACATTTATTTAATGAAAATGATTTAGAAGAAAACTAACAATTATTGCATTTATCAATATCATAATTATATAAAATTAGGTGAATGGGTATTTAATTAACATATTTAACACACAAAATTAATTTAATCTCAAATATATTTATAGAATAGAATTCTAATATTCATTCCTATAGTTACAAGGATATTTTTTAACTTATTAATAGATATTTTAGTTATGTTTTAATAGTTAATGAAAGTCATCTTTTCAAAATCCTATATTAAAAATCTATATATTGTCATTAAAAATAAATAATAAAATTAATTATTTTCTTTAGAATTGCTTAGAGTCATAATATAAAATATATTGTGCCTTAACATTTAGTAAAAAATAACTATAATTAAAAAAATTATATAATATTTTATATAAAAACTATTAAATACTTAGATGCAAAATTTATTTAAAAAATTAATTATTTATATAAAAATTATTTTTTCCTTCATTTTAAATAAAAAAGGTTAAAAAAATAAAAACATTTATATTAAAAGCTCTTTACTTCCTTCACAATAAATTAAAAAAAATAATATAGCATAATTAAAAAATGAATTTCTCAGTAAAATAATTATGATTATAGCAAGAAATTTTCATGAAAACCATAAGAAAAAAATAATAAAAATAATTAAAAGAAAATAAGAAAATTAATTAAATAGATTATGAATATTCAAAAAATTTTACAAAAAAATAAATTTATTCTCAAGTCTTTTCTATTTTAATAATATTGTTCAATTAAATTAAAGTAATTATAAAAATATAATATTGTAATAAAAAACAAAATATAATATTTTATTAATAATTATTTACTATTTATATTATTTGATCATAAACTAGGTTAAAAAGTATATTATAAATATATTGAACCTGTACCATCGTTTGCTACCCTAATGTGACCTGCCTCTCCCCAGCCTGTTCCCCAAGTGTTACGTATCAACCAATAGTTAGGACCATATCCAATAATAGTAGCTGCTTTATTAATTTAGCCAGTAGTTCTGACTGAAAATATACCAGATCTATATGAAGCCCAATTACCAGCATCTACAGCAACAGAAATAGCTCCATTAGTTACTAATGCTTATTTAATTGAGTTTGAGTCATTTGGTAAATTTTTATAAGTACTTATTTTGTATAATTATCCTACTTATTTATCACGGCAAGTCCCAAAAGTTGCAGTATAAGGATATCTACTAGTAATAGCTATTCCAGTACTTTTAGCATATTCATAACCGTCTGTGAACCATCCTCCATGACAACCATTTATACCTGAATGTGTACAATCAACCAACTATTACTCAGAAAAGTTTATATTTAAGTTTTTTTTAAAACTATATAAATTCTCAATTGTGCTAGTAATTCCAAAAGCCCAACAACTTCCACAGGCTCCTTAGTCTTTAACTTTCTGCAAATAGCCATGTCCATTAACTCTAATATCCCATTTTTAAGGTAGATTTACTTATGTTTCTTTAGTTCCAGAGTTGTTTTATACATAGCTATCAAAGATATCAGCTTAACTTGGGAGTTAAGCATTAGCATAGAGACTCAAAAATTCATCTTTAGTTAAATCAGAAAACTAGGTTACTCCAAATTCAGCAGAAGGATTTTCATCGTTTAGTATATCAGCTTATTTAATGTTTTCAAGAAAAGCATTAAATCTATAAGATTCATGTTCTTTAGACTCGTAAGATTTGCCATATGTCTTTTTAAACTGCTAGAAATCACGTTATAATTAGCTTTTCTTACTTATTAAAGATTTTGAGGTAGTAAGCTTTTTGCCAAGCACCTAAGCAATAAAAGAAGAAGAATTAGTTTTCCTATTAACTTTTTAGCCATATTAATTTTTTGTCTTTTTGCTTTTATTTTCAATTAATTAATTATAATCTAAATTGAAAAACGTAATAATTATTTCAGTTAATAGTATTATTGATATTGTGATGGTTTATATATCTTTTGTTTTAGATATATGAGATTATTGAAAAGATATACGTTTTGTTTATTTTTAAAGTAGATTGAAAAAGTAAGAATTTATAATTATACTATCACCATTAACTATCAGGTATTCATAATGGAGAAAAATTTGATGATAAAAATATCACCATTTAAACCAAGCAAATTTATATTTTTTTAATAAAATAAAATGAGGGATTGAAAAAGTATTTACATTTGAGACACTATTTTTTTTACGCCTAACTTTCTTAAAAATACAAATTTTATAAACCTCCGCTTGAACTTCTCCCCTCTTAAATATTTTTTAATTAAAAACATTAACTATTTATATTTGTAGTAAGCTATTAATATTTGGACAGTTGAATTAACATATATTTTGGTTATCGACTAATTTTTATTTAGTTCTGACAGCAGCTTTCTTTTCTTTTTTAACTTATCATAATGTCTATGCAATTTTGAATATTTAACTTGTGGTGTTTCTTTTATGTTTACATTATTCAAATATTTAAAAAAAAAAAAAAAAAATTGTGTAGAAATTTAAATTATATATTTAAAATTCAAAACAAGTAAATACTAATTTATTCACTTAATTTCTTAGCTATTAAATTTTTTAAATATATTAAATGATCTCTCTTGGTTTATTTTTTGAACAAAGAAAGCCCGCATAAAAAATCTACATAATACAAATTGATTGAGTTAATGATTATAAATTTTTAAACATTTTACTTGGTTGAAATCAAAAATCTAGAAAATCATACTATTAAAATCAAATTCAGTTTCAACTTATTTTTAAAGATAATTAATTATAAATTAAAATATCTCTTTTGTATCATAGAATATACCTTCTCTGACTCAAACTGTTGTGGAAAATATTGGGGTAAACAATTTAGAAATTTAAACTCTAAATTAATTACCACAAAGAGTTCTAAGGCTATTTAGGCTAGTTCGTATTTTCCCATATATTACATAGTTAATTACTATTTTTATATCATTTAATTTTATTTTTTAAAATTTTTTAAAAGTTCTTTCAGAAAATATTATTAACTTTCTACTAATTAAAATAATTGCTAAAAATTAATTCTAAAAACTTTTATATTATAATAGTATTTTTGAATTAAATTAAATTAATAATAAAAAAATATTTCTAAATACTTTAATAAAATATAAAATAAATTTTTTATAGATAACTAATTTTTTGTTTATATTATTCAATCACAAAGTAGTTTATAATGTTAATTATAAATATATTGCATCTGTACCATCATTAGCTACCCTAATGTGATCGGCCTCTCCTCTTTTAGTTACTTAAGTCTTACGTATTAAACAATAATTAGTATCATAGCCAATAATATTAGCAGCTTAATTCATGTTTTAAGAAATTCTATCTTAAAATATTCCACCCTAGTAATACATCCAATTGGTAGCATCAACAGTACAACTATCCTACTTATATAACTCATTTTTATTTCAACAAGTAACATAAGTTGCAGTAAAAGTATATATATACTAGTAATAGCTATTCCAGTTCTTTTGACATATTCATAACTTTATATGAACTATCCTTCATCACAACGCTTCTATTTTTGTATGTAAAATTAACTTACTATTACTCAGAAAGATTGATATTTAAAATTTTTTTCTAAATTATATATATTCTCAAACAGTGCTAGTTATTGAAAAAGCCCAAGAACATCCAAACTAACTTAAATCTTTAGCTTACTGCAATTAAATAGGTTCAAAAACTCTAATATGTAATTTTTAAGGAAGATTTACTTATCTTTCTTCAGTTCAAGCAGTGTTTTGTACATAACTATCAAAGATATTAACTTAACTCGGAAGTTAAGCATTAGCATAGAGACTCAAAAATTTTTCTTTAGTATAATTAGAAAAATAGGTTATTCCATATTCGGCTGAGCTGAAGGATTTTCTTTGTTTAATCTATCATCTTATTTAATATTTTCTAGGAAAACATTAAATCTATAAGATTCATGTTCTCTAGACTCGTAAGATTTGCCATATGTCTTTTTAAACTTCTAGAAACCGTGTTATTATTATCTTTTATTGCTAATTAGAGATTTTGAGGAATTAAGCTTTTTGCCAAATAATGAGACAATACTATGTAGAAAAATTAGCTTTCCTATCAACATTTTATCCATTTTAATATTTTATCTTTTTATTTTTTTTTTCAATAAATTAATTTTTATTAAGCTTGAAAAATGAATTGATTTTTTCAATATATTTATTTTTAAGTAAACTTTAAATACTGGAAAAAAGTTTGATGATCAAAATAATAAGGAATATCCTCCCATTTCAACCATGCAAATTTATAACCTTTTAAAGGGAAATGTATGATTAAGTTAAGAGGGAGGTTGATAAAAGCAATAAATTTTAGTTTTATTTTTTTTAATTTTTTTTTTTGAATGACAAAAAATCTTTATTTAATATAAAATTCTTATTATTAATATGATCCGTTTATTTTATAACACTAGTTTTTTATCATTCATTAATTAATTAATAGATTATAATTTAAATTTATATTTTTTTATATTTTTAAAAATTCTTGAAGAAAAATATTATTGACATTCTACTAATTAAAAAAATTGCTTTTATAGATGAAATAATTAATAAATAAATTTCATATTTTATCAGAAAATTAATGAGATAGATAGGAAAGATTAACTAAAATTTTACAAAAAATAAATTTATTCTCAAATCTTTTATATTTTAAAAATAGTGTTGAATTAAATTAAAGTGATTATGAAAATATAATATTGTAATAAAAAACAAAATACAATATTTTATTAATAACTATTTATTATTTATATTATTTGATCATAAATAAGGTTAAAAAGCCCATTATAAATATATTTAACCTGAACCGTCATTAGCAACTCTAATATGACCATTCTCTCCCCAGCTAGTTCCCCAACTGTTACGTAACAACCAATAGTTAGGTCCATATCCAATAATAGTAGCTCCTTTATTAGGTTTAGTAGGATAATAGTCTTAAAATATTCCAGATTTATAATATTACCAATTTTTAGCATCTACAGCGACAGAAATAGCTCCATTAGTTACTAGTGCTTATTTAATTGAGTTTGAATCTTATTGCAAAACCTTAAAAGAATTTATTTTGTATAAGTATCCTTGATATTTATCTTAGCAAGTACCATAAATACCAGTATAAGGATATCTACTAGTATATTATAATCCAGTAGTTTTGACATAAGTATAAAAATCTGCGAGCCATCCTATTTAACAGCCGTTAAAACCTGGATATGTACAATCAATTAACTATTACTCAGAAAAATTATAATTCAAGTTTTTTTAAAAACTATATAAATTCTCAATTGTGCTAGAAACTGCAAAAGCCCAAGCAGTTCCACAACTTCCTTAGTTTTTAACTTACTGCAATTAACCAGGCCCATTAATTCTAATGTCCCATGTTTAAGGTATATTTACTTATGTTTTTTCAGTTCCTGAGGTGTTTTATACATAGCTATCAAAGATATCAACTTAACTTGGGGGTTAACCATTAGCGTAGATACTCAAAAATTCATCATTAGTTAAATCAGAAAACTAGGTTATTCCATATTCAGCAGAAGGATTTTCATTGTTTAATATATCAGCTTTTTTAATATTTTCAAGAAAAACATTAAATCTGTAAGATTCATGTTCATTAGATTCGTAAGATTTGCTGTATGTCTTTTTAAACTGCTAGAAATCGCGTTAAAGTTAACTTTTCTTACTAATTAAAGATTTTTAAGAGGTAAGCTTTTTGCCAAACACTTAAACAATAATAAGAAGAAGAATTAGCTTTTCTATTAATTTTCTAGCCATATTAATTTTTTGTCTTTTTATTTTTATTTTAAATTAATTAAATATAATCAAAATTAAAAAACTTTTGATTATTTCAATTGATATTATTATTAATATTGTGATGATGGTTTATAAGTTTATTTTTATTTGTGAATTTGCGATTATTGAAAAGATATTCGTTTTGTTTACTTGTAAATTGAATTGAAAAAGTAAAAATTTGTATTTATCTTTGAATAATTTAATGTCTGATATTTATTTTTAATTATTAGAAAAATTCTATGATGAAAATAATTTGGCTTTTCCCCCACATTTTAAACCTAGAAATGATATTTATTTTAAATTATTAGAAAAATTCTATGATGAAAATAATTTAGCTTTTCCACCACAATTTAAACCAAGAAAATTTCTATCTTTTAAATAAAATAAAATGTGGCAATAAAAAATCATTATCTTTTGAGACACTATTTTTTTAAACATAATGGCATTCTTTTAAATACAAATCTTAATAGCCTCTGCTTGAACTTCTCCCCTTTTAAATATTTTTTAATAAAAAGCATTAAATATTTATATTTATAGAAATTTATTAATATTTCGACAGTTTAACTAACATAAATTTTTATTATCAACTAATCTATATTTAATTCTGACACAACTTTCTTTTCTTTTTTCATTAATCACAATTTTTATACAATTTTAAATATTTAATATGTGGTGTATTTTATATTTTTACATTATTCAAATATTTAAAAATTGTGTAGAAATGTAAATTTATATATTTACAATTCAAAATCATATACACTATATTTCTTAGCTATTAAATTTTGACAATATATTAAATAATCTCCTTAATTTTTGAATAAAGCCTGCAGAAAAACCTTAATAAATACTAATTGATTGAGTTAATGATTGTAGATATTTAAACATTTTACTTGAATTCAAAATTTAGAAAATCATGTTATTAAAAGCTAATTCAGTTTCAACTTATTATTAAAGAGAATTATCTATAAATTAAACATATTTCTATAGTATATTAAAAATGAGTACTCTGACTCAAATTGTTTTGGAAAATACAAGGTAAAAAAATTAGAAATTTAACAGAAAATATCGTCAAAAAAAAATATTTATAAAAATATGCATTCGTATTACCACTGTTTTATATATTCTATTAATACATAATTAATTGCTCTATTTAATCATTTAATTGTATATTGTATATTTTTAAAAAAAGTTCTTTTAGAAAAATATTATTTGCACTCTACTAATTAAAAGAATTGCTTTTTGAATAATTAGATGAAATAATTATAATTAAAAATAGAGTACATATTAAATTATAAAATTAAAAAATAGATGTTAGATATTAAATAAATTAAAAAAAAAATGATTCTTTGCTTTTTTATTTCAATAATAGCTTCGGATAAAAATAAAGTAATCATAAAAAAATATATTTCTAAAGTCTATAATAAAAAACAAAATACAAAATTTTACTAAAATTTAATTTTATATTTGATCATAAATTAGGCTAAAAAGCATTTTCTAAAAATATTCCACCTGTACCATCATTAGCAACCCTAATGTGACCCATCTCTCCCCATATTGTTCCCCAATTGTTACGTAGCAACCAATAGTTAGGACCATACCCAATAATAGTTACACCTTTATTTATTTAAAAAGGAGGACTTGCTTTATATATTCCACGAATATAACTACCCCAATTACTACCATCAACAGCAACAGAAATAGCTCCATTAGTTATTAAAGCTTATTTAATTGAGTTTTGGTCTTTTGGCAAATTCTTATAACCTTTTATTTTGTAAAGTTATCCTACTTATTATTCACGACAAACACCTTTCATTCCAATATAAGGATATCTACTACTAGTTGCTAATCCAGTATATTTTACATAATCATAAGCATCTGTGAACCATCCTCCATTACAACCTTAACTCCTATAATTACAATCAACTAACTATTATTCAGAAAGGTTTAAAGTTTAATTTTGTTAAAAACTATATAAATTCTCAACTGTGCTAGTAGCTGAAAAAGCGCAATCACAAAAGCACTAACCTGTGGCTTTAACTTATTGCAATTAGCCAGGTCCATTAACTCTAATATCCCATTATTAAGGAAGATTTACTAATGTTTCTTCAGCTCCTGAGGTGTTTTATACATAGCTATCAAAGATATCAACTTAACTTGGAGGTTTAACATTAGCGTAGAGACTCAAAAATTCTTCGATAGTATAATCAGAAAACTAAGTTATTCCATATTAGGCAGAAGGATTTTCATTGTTTAATCTATCAGCTTATTTAATATTTTCAAGGAAGACATTAAATCTATAAGATTCAAGTTCATTAGACTCGTAAGATTTGTTATATGTCTTTTTAAACTTCTAAAAATCACGTTATTACTAGCTTTTGTTATTGATTAAAGATTTTTAGGAATTAAGCTTTTTGCCAAACACTTAAACAATAATAAGAAGAAAAATTATCTTTCCAATTAATTATTTATTCATTTTTATTTTTTTGACTTTTTGTTTTTGTTTTCGATTAATTAATTTTTATAAAATTTGAAAAATCTATTAATATTTCAATTGATAATATTTTGGATATTCTGATGGCTTATAAGTAAGTATATTTTTTATTTTAGATATATGTGATTAAAAAAGATATGCCTTTTTTATTGGTTTATTTGAAAAAAACTTAGAATTTTCAGTTAACATATCACTATTTGATAATTTAATTTCTGGTTGTAATCTCTAAATATTGGAGAAAAGTTTGGAGATGAAAATAATTTTTTTCCATCCATTTACATCATGCAAATTTATAACCTTTAAATAACATTAAATGAGGTTAAGAAAGATTATTTATATTTAAAAAAGTAATTTTTTTCTATACTTATTATTTATTTAATTTTTTTTCTTCTTCTAATTATTAATTTTTCGGAATGTTTTTAAATTAAAATATCTCAAATCAGTTTTTTCTTATCTAATCTTATATTATTTGTAATTTGATTTCTTTTTTGGCTATGTTTCTTATAAATATTTGATTAATCTCTTTTATTGAATTTTAACTCATTTTGAAAGAAAATATTTAGTATTTTTAAATTTTATCTAAAGATTGCTTGTTAAATCTAAATTTTTAATCTTAAATTTATAACTCTTTTTATCAATATTTCAAACAGAACCAATTCATCTATGTTTTATTTATATTATTTATTTATTGAAATCTTAAAATATCAACCTTTATTTAAAATTAGAAGACTGAGTAAGAAATGAACATACTTTAGTTAAAAATTAATTTAACCATAATAATATGATAAATATTTTAGTAAAAAGACAGCAAATTATTCAAAATTTACTTATTAACTAGCTCAATTTATAAAAAAATAAAATTTTTTATTTTTAACATTATATTGTTTTATATTTAAGCTTACATTTATTTAACGAAAATTATTTAGAAGAATACTAATAACAACTGCATTTATCAAAATCATAATTGTGTAAAATTAGGTGAATGGGTATTTAATAAACATATTTAAGACAAAAAATTAATATAATTAAAATAATATGATAAACATTTAAAAAGTAAGCTTTTAAAAATGTATTTATTAATTATCTGAATTGCAAAAAAATTTTAAACTCTTTAAAAATAAAATTGATTTATATATAATAAATAAAAATGTAAGCAAAATTATTTAAAAGAATGCTAATAACTAATATGTTCATTAAAATCCTCATATTACATATTACTTTTAAAAAATATTAATATAGTATATTCAAATTATTTTTGCAATTAATACTGCTAATAAAAGATAGGTAGTTTATTTTAAAACTTTATAAATTATATTTGTATTATAGGTTAAGTTTTTAGATTTTTCAACAAATGAGCAACTATTATAAGAGTAAATTAGCTATTTGATTCATAGTGTAAAAAATTAATATTAGAAATTTTAATTCATTCATAAATAAATATTATATAAAGACAAATTATTATACAAACAAATCAAAATTTAATTATTTAAAAAAATATAATATTAGCAAAATGAAACAACTCCAGACCTAAGGTGATTTTTATTAAATATTAGCATTTTTAAAATTTTTTATAAATATGAACAGCATTACTTTATATTTTAGTTAATATCTCATAAAAAATAATATTTCTAAATACTGTAATAAAAAACAAAATACATTATTTAATGAAAATCAATTTAATAGTTTATCATAAATTAGGTTAAAAAGCATATTGTAAATATATTCCACCTGTGCCATCATTAGCAACCCTAATGTGACCCATCTCTCCCCAATCAGCTCCCCAAGTGTTACGTATCAACCAATAATTAGAATCATATCCAATTATAGTAGCAGCTTTATTCATTTAATTAGAAAATCTGTCTGAAAATATTCCGCTTCTATAATACATCCAATTGCTAGCATCAACAGGAATAGAAATAGCTCCATTTGTTACTAGTGCTTATTTAATTGAGTTTGGGTCATTAGGCAAATTCTTGTAACCATTTATTTTGTACAATTATCCTACTTGTTAATCACGGCAAACACCATACATTCCAATATAAGGATATCTACTACTAATAGCTAATCCAGTATTTTTTACATAATCATAACCAGTAGTGAACCATCCTCCATTACAACCATCTCTATTTTTTTATGTACAATCAACTTATTATTACTCAGAAAGGTTAATAATTTAGTTTTTTTTAAAACTATACAAATTCTCTACTGTGCTAGTTATTGAAAAAGCCCAACAACTTCCACAGCTTCCTTAGTTTTTAACTTACTGCAATTTACCAGGTCCATTAGCTCTAATATCCCATTTTTAAGGAAGATTTACTTATGTTTCTTCAGTTCCTGAGGTGTTTTATACATAGCTATCAAAGATATCAGCTTGATTTGGGAGTTAAGCATTAGCATAAATACTCAAAAATTCTTCTTTAGTATAATCAGAAAACTAGGTTATTCCATATTCAGCCGAAGGATTTTCTTTGTTTAATCTATCAGCTTATTTAATATTTTCAATGAAAACATTAAATCTATAAGATTCATGTTCATTAGACTCGTAAGATTTGCTATATGTCTTTTTAAACTTCTAGAAATCATGTTATAATTAGCTTTTATTTCTAATTAAAGATTTTTAGGAATTAAGCTTTTTGCCAAACACTGAGACAATACAAAGAAGAAAAATTAGTTTTCCTATTAATTTTTTAGTCATTTTCATTTATTGTCTTTTTGTTTTTATTTTCAATTAATTAATTTTTATTAAACTTCAAAAATGTATTGCTTATTTCAATTGATAATATAATTGATATTCTGATGGTTTATAAGTATACTTTTGATCTTAGATATATGTGATTATTTAAATAAGATATGTTTTATTTATTGGTTAAGTATATTGAAAAAATTAAGAATTTGTATCTAGCTTATCACCATTTAATAATTTAATTTCTGTTATTTATTTTTAAGTAACCTTTAAATTATGGAGAAAAATTTAATGATGAATATTATTCACTTGCATTTTCAGGCCATTTATACCATGCTAATTTATAATATTTAAATAACATAAAAATAGGGTAAGAAAAATTATTTACGTTTTAGAAAGTGTTTATAAATATTAAGTGGTGACATTCTTTAAAATATAAATTTTATAAAACTCTACTTAAGCCTTTTCCCTCTCAAATATTTTTAATTAAAAGTCCTAACTACGTATATTTATAGTAATGTTAGAAAAAACTAACCAACATATGTTTTGATATTTTTTATTCAATTCTAATAGCCACATTATTGTTAATACTAATGAATCAAAAATTTATAAAATTTTAAATACTTATCTGTGATGTTTTTTTGTTTAAATTAATCAAATAATTAAAAAATTGTAAATATCTTTACTTTATGTATTAACTATCAAAAATAAGTAATTAATAATTTATTTAATTTATTTCTTAGGTATTAAAATTTTAATATATATTGTAAATACTTTCTTGTTTTATTTTTTGAATGAAACCTGCAAAATATCATACAAAATACAATTGATTCAGTTCATGATTGTAAAAAAGTTATTAATAAAATAGTTGATTTAATCTGTATAAATAAATTTTAGCTTGCTTTTGAAAGAAAATATGAAAGGACAATTATAAAACGTTGAAATTTATATTACATAGATATTTAAACATTTAATTTGAATTCAAAAATTAGAAAAGCACACTTTTAAAAGCAAATTCATTTACTCAATATCTATTTTAAAAAAATATTTTTAATAATCTATGCTTAAACTTATTATTAAAGAGAATTAATTAATAAATTAAACATATTTCTATATTAAAAGCTTTGTTGTTTTAAATATTATTTAAAGTTTGATTGCTAAAACTTAAGATTATCACTTATTTTATCAATATCTCTAACAGAATTAATTCATTTATTTTAGCGTTTATATTATTTATAAATTAAAGTCTTAAAATATCAACTCAATAGTTTAAATTTAGATGATTGAGTTAGTAATGAGCATATTTTAGAAATATGATAAATATTTTAATAAAAAGACAACAAGTTATTCAAAATTTACTTATTAACTAGCTCAATTTAAAAAAAAATAAAATGTTTTAATTTGAATATCGTGATGTTGTTTTATATTTATATCTTTAACGAAAATGATTTAGAAGAATACTAATAACAACTGCATTTATCAAAATCATAACTTTATAAAATTAGACTATTGCAAAATGTTAAAATTTTTAAAAAACATAATATTGTTTATATTTAAGCAAATAAATATTTAATTAGAATTATTTAAAAGAATGTTAATAAAAACTGCATTAAATTCCTCATAAAACACAATACTTTTAAAAAATATTAACAGAGGATATTTCAAATTATTTTTGATGTTGACACAGCCAAAAAAATTAAAAGATAGTTTATTTTAAATTTTATAAATTATATTTTTATTATAAGGTCAGTATTTATATTTGTCAGTACATGAGCAACTATTATAAGAGCAAATCAGCTATTTTATTCTTAATGTAAAAAACTTATAAAAAAGATTTTAATTAATTCTTAAGTAAATATTCTATAAATATAAATACAAATTATTATACTAACAAATCAAAATTTAATGGTTAAATGAATGCTTTAATTGCATAAAACTAAAATTTGTATGAATAATTATACAATAAATTAATAACTGTTTAATTAAAATTATTTAAACATTTTATTTTTATAATTTGGGAAATAAATTTTTTTTTAAAATAATTTAAATTTTACATATTTAAGAAATACATAAAAATACAAAATGATTATATAAAAATATAATACAAAATAGTTAAAATGAAAAAAATGTTTTAAATTAAATAATACCTTGTATCTAAAAACAAGCTCAGTAATTTAAAAATAAAAAATACAGTTTACAAATAAAATTAATTAAATTAAAATATTTCAAAAATAAATCGATCAAGCGAATGTTTCAATTTTCAAACGTCGTGCATGGCATTGATAAATTACTCATAATACTCCTTTGACACATAATTTTGGAAGTGTCTTTTAGGTGTCCACAAATATTCTTGATAAACTTCAGGATTAATCCAAGGAATACCTTGAACGTGAGTGGCGATAAAGTAAAATGTTTTAACACCCTTTAAATTTCTATTCATAGGATTGCTTAATTCATGTTCGTAAAAATCTCTTCTAGCAGCAAAATTAGGAATAACAGCAGTGTGACTGACTTAGAACTTTAAGTTAGAGATCTTTTCCCAAAGAAGCAACTTAGCTTCATTCAAAACTTCACGATCAAGAACTGGGCGAGTAGGGAAACCGTATTAATTAGTAGTAGGGTCTTTCATGAGCAAGTAAGTTCTATGACAGGGAGCATATTAAAGAGATCTAGGATCAGATACTTCAGGATCTACTTTTCTGTAATATTTAGAAGATTCGCAATATTCAATTTTCTCACCAGCACCTAAATCTATGAAGTGAGTAGCAATATTATCAATATTAGTTTCTTCAGCTTCCATTTAAGGATCCTTAAAGTTAAAATCAGTTAAATCTTCAGGAATTTCCATATGACGTTTATATTTCTTTTAGTAGAGGGTACGATATTTCATTCTATCCAACTCATATTTTTCTAAATTTAAGAATATAGGATAACGGTTTATCACTAAACCAACATCAACTCTAAAACCATCCTTAGTTTGAGCATAACGAGTGGTCTTTCTTTATTTAAACTTGTCCAACAATAATTATTAGTTATCTTCCAATCTCTTTTTATCGTCATTTGCGTTGTCCGACTTTTTCTTTTTCTTGATAATTGAGAAAGAAGCCATTGATTTTTCAGTCATGTTTATAGCACCAACAAGATTCTTGTTGGTAGAATTTAATAATTATAACCCGATTCTTGCAATCATCTTTTATTTTAACTTCCTTTATTACTTTCTAAACTCCTTTAAAATTATTTTAATTTTTTTTGCTAACTAAATCCTTTAATTCTACTCTTAAACTTAGTTTGATTGTTTATTTGTTTGTTTGTTAGTTTATTGCGAATGAAGAAGATCAATCAATCAATATTTCAATTAAACAAATTCTTTATTCTTTTTATTTAAAAGTATCTAATATTTAGACTCTTCTTAAGATATATATTTAATTAAGAAAAACTAAGCACATTCTATCAATTTATCTAAAGACCTCGCATTTTAATATCTCCTTATTTATTTTTTCCAAATCTTTTCCCAGATTTTCTAATTATCTAAGAAGCAATCATTCATTATTTCATTCACTCATTCTTAGTTCCGTACAGGCATTCTTGACCCTAAATTAAATTATATTTAAAATCAATTTAACATTCATCAAGATCTTTAAATTTAATATTTTAATAAACGAGTAAATTATTTTAATAAATTAAAATAAAAATTAAAAAATTAAATCTCAAAAGAAGGTTAATTTATTTAGTTTTTATCTCGTCTTTTTATTTAATTTTTATCAATTAATCAATTTAATCAAATAAATTTTAAATAATCAAATTAAATATGAAATACAAAGCAATATTTTATCTTGAAATCATTTTTATTAAACTTGAAAATGCTTATTCTTACATTAAAAATTGGTTTGATTATCTAATCAAAAAATTAAAAATATTTATTTATATTTTTAACTCAAACAAATAAAATAAATATTATTCTTTTTTCCAAAATCATTTTCTTTTCAAAATGAATAATTAATTAATTCGAAATTGAGATGTAATTTAATTTATTTAATTTAACAACTATTTTACAAAATCAAATATGACAAAATAAATTTATTTATTATTTTTAGAACATATTTGAATGATGTTAAAAGAATAGTAAGATAGATAATGAATGATATATTTGTGAATTCTCTTTAAAGGATTATTGATATTTGTTAATATTATTATAATTTTGTTGGTTTGTGTTTGTTAAATTAGTTGTGAAAATACAGAAAAGAAAGATTACATATTTAATATAATATCAAAAATTTTAGATACTAATTAAGGATTGGTCATAATAAAACACTATATTTTACTAAAATCTAAATTATTTGCTTTAAATTTTAACTGTATCTCATTTTTAGTAAGCACTTTCGCTATAATTTGCGATTATTCCTAATTCGTCTAAATATAAATAAGCCTTGTTCTCAATAAAATGTCTTCTCATTCTGCAAGGAAATAGGCAAATAATAGCTTTATGAAAGATAAAAAATAAGTACAATACGAGCCTTATAATAAAAAAAAATCTAATAATGAGATTGACCAAAGTGCGTTTTTTACCATAAAAAACGACGATGAAACAACAATTGACTAAAATAAATCATTATACTCCCTTAAAAATTCTTAGTATTCATTTGAGAAAACTCAATACAAAAAAGGGTCTATTTTAGTGGAAGAAAAACAGATTGATTTTTTTAATGCAAACGTAATCAACATGTTTTGTTTATATTATTTGAGTTTTAATATTATTAACTAAAATACTAGCTTATCTTTTAATTTTAAAACAGAATGTTAGAAATATTATATAAAAAGAAAGGAAAACTCCAACAGATTTGATAAACCTTGGTAATGCACTCAAAAACTATTGGTTTTTTGATGATTACAAAAAAACTCTCCCTTTTAGTAACTACCTCTCTCTTCTAAAAAGCATTGAGTATTAGTTTGTTAAAAAGGGAGAAATAGTTTACTCGATAGGTTAAAAAAGCACAGAAATGTTTGTAATATTAGAGGGATCATTCTTTGTGCTAATCAGAAACCCAAAATCTTTGGTTGTTTATAACACTCCAAAAGCAGCTTAATAAGTAATATTCTCCATATAAAAATATATAAATTTGAATATACTAAACTTAAGTAATTAGAGTTAAACCAATAGATTTAAGCAAACAATTAAAATCAATAATAACCTGCTTAATAAGGCTAAATTATAGATAATGGGACAAAGGGAACTAATTAATAAGAAAATGATGGAATGAATATCAATTTTTCATAAGCTTGGGAATACATTGAATAATAAACTTTGCAGGATGAAATAAACAAAAAAATGCAAGCAAGTATGTATTTAGATAAGAAATTTAAGAATATTAAATATGTTAAAAGTAAAAAATAAGGACGGACCTTTGGAATGGTTCGAAATTAGTGATGAGCTGAGTGATACAATTTTAGTCGATTCACTTAAATTGGGAAATAACTTTGGAGAATTCGAGCTGATGTACAATAAGCTTAGATCATAAATTATTATAGCCAGAGAAGATTCTCACTTAATTAAAATTAGCTAGTAATAATATGAATTACTTCCAAAGGAAAAAAATCAGAAGCAATATAATTCTTCTCTTGATTTCCTTTACAGTTTTGATTTTTTCCATGACTGGGGAAGACAAATGATGAATCTTTTAGTTTGTTTCGAAATAGTTGACTGTTATTTAAATTAGATCATTTACAAAGAGCAAGAAGACTCAGATTATCTTTATTTCGTCTATCAGGGAGAATTCGAGGTAATTAATTAACCTTTCCATATTTTCAACAGATTAAAAAATTTATTTAATGTTTTGAATAAAGATTACAAGAAAAATAAAAGCAGATGAAAACCATTAAAAAGTACTTGAGCTTGCTAATATACCTCTTTTTAATTACAAGAAAAATATCAAATCTTAAATTAAAAATTATGCTGATTATTCAGAAAGAGTAAGAATATGTATTTATGGACCTAACACTTATTTTGGAGATGATGAGCTGCTCCATCTAGAAAAAAGGAAAACTCAAGCAACATGTATCTCTGAAGTTGGAGTTTTATACAAGTTGTCTTTAAAGGTAACAATATTTCATATTTTAAATTTAGTTTTTTTGATATATTTTTATTAGAAATTAGTCAAAATTGTTTGTAATTAAAATAATATTTGGGAAATGCTGTAAAATAATCTTAGAGTAAAAAGAAAGTGGTAGAAGTAGTTTTTTGCTTAGTTAAATCCTGAAAATAAATAAAACTTAATCCCAAAGATACCAGAGCAGAAAAATATATAAAGCTAAATATTAGATGGTTCAAAGCCTTTATATCTTCCCAATGAGAAATTTTAAGCAAGATCATATTACAAGGGGTTCAAAGATAATTATGTAAACAATATTTAAAATGCTTATTCTGAGGCTGCCAATAATATAATAAATCTTCATCAAAGAAAGTCCTCATCTTCTTAAATTGACTGTCCTTCTATTTTACTTGATAAAAAAGATATTCAAGATAGTTTTACATAATATATGAAAAATATATCTGAAGGCAGTAAATTGAATATGAATTAACTGAATTACAATGACCAATATGTCACATAAAATTCGCCAATTTAAACAACAAAATATTTTAATCTAAAACAAGAATTGCTTAATAAATAATTCTTTTAAGAAAGATCAAAAGATTTAATTTAAATTCAATAAAATATGGTGCTTTTAAAAAGATTTAAAGATCATTAGAAGTAACTTAACAAAATAGATTCTAGTGAATAACAATAGGCAGAATAAGCATAGATAGAAGAACAAACTCATATCATAAAACAACAGGGTAAGCTATAAAATTAAAAATCAAAATCACCTTAGAATTAAAAACCTAAATCTCCTTAATCAGCTAACAGAGTAAAAGAAATAGGTATTAGATCTAACTAAACTCAGTAAGGTCAGAGAATTAAATAAAATAATTTAAGTCACAAAAACAGCTTTAGTATATCAGATAATAAAGAGCTAGTGTCAGGTGATAATCAAACGAAGGAAAAAGAAATAGTGAACAGAAATTCGATTATAAGAAAAGAAGATTTACCTGAGTTAAACTTAGAAAACTAAGATAAAAATAAAAAGAGTTCTGAGAAAGGTATATAAATAGATTTAAGAATTTTCCATGAAAATACAAACGAAGAGAATTTTGAGAAGAAAAAGCATTTTTGGTATCATGTTACCAACTCAAAAGAAAAAATAACAAGTTAAGAATTTTATGACAAGCTTATAGATGCCGTAGGTGGTGGAGTCAAAAGACCTTAAACAAAAACAGATTTAAGATCAAAAACATAATATAAAAGAAAAATAATTGAAGCAAAAAATATGAATTAAAGCTTGAATTAGAGCCAAATATCTAACAATTTAGAAGAAAGCAGTATTTTATAAGAAAAAAATAACTCAAATTTAGGAGCTCCCTCTTCTTCGTTGATAGCTCCATCAATTGAGGGAAACTCATTTAGAAAATATTACCATTAAAATAAAGATAAAAAGTAGATTCTAGATAAACTCAGATTTTAAAGACTTATGAAACCATAGATTGATGAAAAAATAAACCAAGAATAGCAAGAGCTTCAGCAAGGATCAACATTTTTTACAACTCAGTAAGAATTTTGAAAACTATTTATATAATTTTAACTTATTAAAAATAAAGAATATAGCTTTCTCCTCTTAAAGTTAATAAAAGAGGAAGCCAAACAAGCAGAGATAATTATAGGAGTAAATCTAGTTATAACTAGTCATTAAATAGCTCTAGAAGGAACTCTTAAATACTTGAATTATAGCAAGAGCTCTTTGGAAATATTCTTAAAACTTCAGTTTTGAAACAATAGTAATTTTTGTGTTTGGGAAATACACAAAAATAAAACTAAAATATAAGTTAAAGTATCAACTTAGAATCTAATTCTAATAATAATAATATAAGTTAATTTGGGATATAAAACTAAACGATTTTGTAATCTATCATTCCTTTTGGAGAAAGAGACGAATCTAGCCTCTCTTCTGATAACAAAAGGGATTCTTTATTAATTAGTTCTCCTAAAAAAAGTATATAATACTATGATGAAAAACTACATTAGTAAAAACTTGATATTCAAATTAATCATAAATTAAATATACCAACACATAATAAAATATATAAAGAGGGCGATAATATATACATCAAAACTGGAGGATTTCCAATAAAAAAACCTTGCCCAATAAGATTTATAAAGCAAAATTGATAATCACTAAAATACTTCATAAAAAGTTCACCAAATATAAGTCGCAATGATTTATTTTTAAAACTTTTAATGTTTAAAAAAATAGAAAAACTTAATAACATTAAACTCTTTTAAAATTACTAATAATACTTTATAGTATGTTTTATTAATATTAAAATCATCATTATTAACAAAAATTAAATTCATTTTTAATAATTAATACTCTTAAAAACTAATTTACAAAAGATTATTTTTCATTTTAGGCAAAAAGGGCTGTACAATTTTTAATCTTAAACAATATTTTAAATGAATATATTTTAATTATTTAACAATTTTTAGTTTTTTTAAACTATCCTTTATAATCACAATAACTATTCGTATTGTAATTTATTTATCATAAATTGAAAGTTTTTCACTTTATTGTCTAAATAAGCTATCATAAATTAGTAATAAAAATAAAATTATTTTTTAATCTGTTGTCAGAATGAAAAAAATTTCTTGAAGCATTTTACTTATTTAATGTTGCTGAAATTTCTTCAATATTAATTTAAATGATATTGATAATAATATTTAATCCGTGATTTTTATTTTAATAATTTTGGTTAAAATAGCATTAAAATAATAAATATTTCAAAGAAATGAAGTAAAAAATTTAATTAAAAGCAAATTTATGCTTTGTTAATGTTAGAGGGTATCACATTTCGATTAAAAATTTTGAAAAATGAGTTGATTTAGTATTAAATTTATTTATTTTTAATAAATATGTAAATAATAAATAACTAAAAGAATTTGAAATAAGGGATAAATAATTACTTATAAAAATTAATATGAATAATAATAAATGTATCATAAATGATATCTATTGACTTTCATTGCTGCTAATATTATTGAAGTTAATACTATTTAGAGTATTATGATTATTGAGCCTTGCTATTTTTTAATTTAGCTTCAAACCTTTCAATTTAGTCAAACTGAGAGTCAGATCTTTCACTCTATTTCATACTAGAAGGACTTGGAATGTCATCATATTCTTATGAAATTTTTATATTATTATTTATTGGTTTTCTCATTTAATTGTTTGAAAATACATTCTTATTTTAATATTATTATTCTCTCCAAGCTACTTCATCTGGAGATTATTCTTTAAATTATTAAATTTATTATTTAACTACTACATCATCATCAATATCAGATGGTTCTTATTGTCTTTCTCTTGGATTTTGTCTAAATTACTATTACTGGCTTGCAGAAATTCCTCTTTCTTACGATTATTAAACGTTATTTTAAAATTACTAAATTTACTACTTTTAAGAAATAGGAGTGAAAGCTTAACCAGGAGGATCAATATAATTATCTTTAGGAGCATTTTTTTGCTACTCTATTTACTTTTCATTTTGCCTATCAATTTCTCTGTTTCTAAAATTTAATTCTCTGAGTTTTTCCTGAGTTAAATTTGATCTTTCTTGCTAAGCTTTAACTAATAAATAAATAAATTATTTTATATAATTAAAATGTATTCTAGTTTTTTTTAATTTTTAAAAATATTATAAAATTTTGAAATTTTTTCGTTTTTTTCTATTAATAAGTTAAAGATTCGTAATAATTTTAACTACTTGATTCTTATGGCGGAATATCAACTTTTGGTGGGTTCTGGAGTTATTTTTATATTGCAAGAAGATCATTCTTACTTCTATAAAATCTATCATAATTTCCTTAATCATTTTGATTTTAGTCATAGTATTTAAACTGTAAGTTATTGAAAGTTCCTCCAACACTACTCAAAGGTAATTTATTTTAAGTGTCATAAAATTGCATGGATTTTACTTTTTGTTAAAGTTATTTATCTTATTCAGGTGAAAATTATTAGTTTGAAAATCCTTTTGGCTCTATAATGCGACTTGTCTCTTTGCTTTATTAATTAATTTGATAAGATACAAATAAATTTATTTAGAACTTAAGTTTACTCCTTGATTGAATCTCTTCCAGTCTTAGGTACTCCTTATTTTTAGAAATAGTTATTTCCTATTTAAATACTTCTTGTAGATAGATTCACACTGATATCATCTTAGGGTTTTTTTTCTTTTTCTCTATACTCTTCATTATTTGTTTGATCGTTGTTGTTGTTATTATCATAAATATGATCTTCAAGTAAGTTTTCTTTGCTTTATTAAAACGTTAATTTATAATAAAATTCAAATATAAAAAAATATTTTACGGAGCCAAATAAATTGGAAAATCTCTCCAAAAGTCTTCTTTGACTTTCATTTGATCTAATACTTCAAAAATATTTTCTCTTACTTCTTAACATGTTGACCACAATGAAAGAATTCCTGTGTTGCTTCCTAAATATCGTAAAACATTAAAATAAACAACTTTAATCAAAAAAATAACTAACCTATGCACAAGAATTTCCCCTCATCTGAAAATTATATGCACTCAATATTGAAAAGGCTTGGTATCTCACCAACTAAATTTCCTGTTCCGATTTCATATAATATGACTCTATTAGGTTCTATTATTTGAAATTTATTTAAACTAAAGAAAAAATTTAGTTTATTTACTAACATCAGGCTTTTTTTTAAAGAACAAATCAACTTCTTTTTGTGGATTGTAAATAGTAAGTGTAGATTTATCTGTTCTCATTACTGAGTTATAGCTGCTATTGAAAATGTTGGCATTTAAATATTGTTCTTTATCTTCTCCCAAAGAACTAAATGCTGTAATACTAAAATAAAGTCCACTAGGGTCTAAGCTTATTCCTAATTAATTAATAAATAACCAGTAAAAGTCCTACTAATTCTCTATTTTTAATTTAATTTACTTTAGGAATGTTTTGGTACATCAATTTTTCCTCTTAGTTCAGAGCTCTTAATATTAAAAACGTAAACATATCCTATATTTGAAAGGATAAGTACATACTAATTACTTGGGTGTATAGCAAAAGATTAAATTAACCCTAGTTTATTCATTATAGATAAAAAAATTAATGCATTTAGAAATTTAATTTAATAATAACCAAATCATCTTTATCATTTATTTTAAGTATTGATGAAATAAATATCATTATAATATAAATTTTACCTTCAACTGAAAAATTAGCAATAACAATTGAGTTCATTTAATTGATATCAGTTTAAGAAATAGAATGTAGTCTTAGTGAATTTTAACTATGTACTGTTATTGCTAAGAATTTATTGTCACTTTTACTTGTATGATAATACTGCTTAGATTTATTATTAGATCCGTGCAATATGGATAAAAAGCTCTTATCTACATTATTGATAGTATTTAAGCTAAAACTGTCCTTAAAAGACTGTTTTGCATTAGTAGAATCTTCAAGTAGGATGATACCTTTTGAATATCAAATAAATATTTGTAAATATTTTTTTATTTGCCTCAATAAATTCAACCTGGATTAATTGAATGTGCTTGCCTCTCTAAAGAATCTTCAAGTTTTATTTATAACTAAAATCTGTTTGTACAATCAAAAAGCAAAGTTAATCCTGTCACCAAATACACACCCAAATATTTAAAACCAGGAGAAATTGACATTTAGCTGATTTTAAATCCTGATAAATTATATTTATTGATATATTTGCCACTTGTTTGATCTAATATATACAAATTTCCTTTATTATCACCACAATAGATTTCCTCTTTTAACGAGTTCAAGCATATACTCTTTATTTATATAGCTTTTTATTTACCATTTTTAGTTTCACTTTCTTCTGATTTTTCTCTTAGATGATACTCAGAAAAGATTTGCTAATTTGTTTTACTGAAACTATTTATAGAGCTTTTTTTAAATAAAAATATTAAATTGAGCATGATAACTTTCTTTACTTATCAAATGCTTGTGATAAATCCACCATTTTAGGTAACCATCTATCGCCGTTGAAATCCCAAAGTGATAAAAATCCATCATCGGCTACTGCATAAAATCTCTTTTTATTCATCCTATCCCATGCAATTTAATTAATTCTTCCTGTATGTCCTACTTACTTGTGAATGATAGATTAGCTCTTTGAATCCATAACGATTGTTGTGCCATCAGAGTAAATTACAACCAATAAGTTTCCGTCATCTAAATAATATTCACAAATAAAATGAAATTAACAATAATTAAACATATATGCTTTAATTTGGTTGTTGAAAATTATTTTTTATTAATTTGCTTGAAGTAAAATTTATTAATTTTTAAAAATTACTTGAATTTTTAAGGCTGCAGATAGCAGGGCCAAAGTTTTTTTTCTTGATCTCATTATTTCTAACTTTGTAATCAAAACTTGAACCAAATGATTTTCTTTAGGAATTGGAGGAGATATAAATATCATTTTAAGATTTGATATTTACAGTTGCATTTTTCCTGATAGAAAAATCATAAGGAATCTCTTAAACTATTTTGCATGTGCTAATGTCATAAACACATATATTTCCATTATTTGCACCACAAAAAATTAAATTATCTACAGTTGAAATGCTGCTGAATGTATGCTAGTCATGCCTAATCTAGCTAACGAGTTCACCCTAAAAAATAAAAATAAAAAATCCTTAATATTCTAACGTCTTAATTTGTGAACACAAAATATATTTATATCGCATTTTAATATTCTTGAATTTCTAACTTAATCAAATTTTAATTTTGATGTAAGATAAGTGAATTACCATTTGATCAATTAAAATAATCTTTCCAGAATGGAGAAGTGCTGCCACTATATTATAAGTGGAGTTAATAAACATATTGATAACATTTTCTTTTAGGTGAACTCTATTAGTCAAAATTACTTAATTCTATTCTTAAATTTTGAAGTATTTCACACAATTTTTTTCAGCAATAGCAATTTATGTTGAAGAGGAATGGGTTTAATCTACTATGTTGAAACTATCAATAAACAATCCACAGCTATTATTATCAATATCACTGATAAATTAAAGTGTCAGTTTTTCGTTTTTAAATTCCCATACTGAAAGACGATAACCTCCACTATCTTCATTTTCTATTACGAGGATTAAATTGTTTTTCTTGTCATAATTAGCAATCACGCTTTTTACTGGCTTCTTCCTATTTTTTTGAGGGACATAAATCTAATGCACTCTTCGAAGAGAATCCCATTCGCTGATAAAAATGCTAACTTTAAATTATCCATCTAAACTTATAATATATTTATCATCTAAGCTTCCCCCAAAAAATACTGCTTGTACTTAACTCTCGTGGTTATGAAGTTTAACTTTCTTATCAACTTCTAAATCCCACAATAATATGCCGTTTCCTAAAGTTATAAACAAAAGTAATTTTAAATCTAAGATCAAATAAGTTGCTATTCAACTTCATTTAATATTTCTCCCAAATAATATTTTTAATATTTTTATTTTCCTCACAAATTTTAAGTTGATATTTCTTTAAAATAATGTTTTTGATACCTGATTCATACGCCACTATATTTTGCTAGCTATGGATGTCAAAAACTCTGGGACCTATATTTTTTAAATGATTTAAAATCTAATTAGGGCAATCAAATAATGAAAATAAGACAAAAGCATACTCCCAATGTTGTCTAAAATATCAAATGGATTAACTAAGGACATAACGATTTACTAACTTAATTGCTTTTTTGTTTAATTTATACTATATGTATTAATATATCCTAATGTATTGATAAAGGCTATATAATATATTTTGGCTAATCTTTTAATAAATTACAAACTAAAGTTAGATTTTTTTTTATTAAAAATAAATTAGATGATAAATAGATAGTAAATTTATTGAATCTATATTAAATAAAAGATACTTTATATTAGCCATCTCTTTTTAATAAAATTTGAAATAATAAGCCAATAAATATTTGTAAAGAAAAAATTAACAATTCTCATAAAAAATGTATCATGAATTGTAAATTTGATGTATTAAATAACAAATTAATTAGCAGCAAATTAACTAATTAAAATTTTAGGCTTATATTTTTACTCCTTTAAATACTCGCAAATTAATTAACCAATCTAATAAGTTATCAAATTAATACAAATTTCACAAAGCCTATTTATTTAAATATTTTACAATTAAAAATACACCAAAAGTTTTTTATTATTTCAAATTTTTTATTTTTTAAGACTTGAATAAGTCACATTTAATGTTGAAATAATTCTATTTAGTACTATAATTCCTATAAAATGAAAATATATAAATAAACATAAAATAAAATGAATTTACAGTAATTAACTACCTTTGAATTCAGAATTTCGTTAAACTAATTATAATCAAAAGCTTGATATTTTAAATTATCACCCTTTTTTTATGACCATTCTTTAATAGCTTAAGAATGAACGGACAAAAGCTATTTAATTTTGTATCATTTTTTTTAGTTGTTCACATTGTAAAGAAAAAAATACCCAGTCATGTTGACATGCTTAATGAAGAGATATTTGTTTGTGAAATAAGCTAAAAAATATAAAAATTATTAAATAAAGCATTTTTGTTTTAATTTCAACATAGAATAGAAAGGAAAAATGTATCTGTTATTGTCTCCTAAAAAAATGAAGTTTTTCTTGCCTTTCGATTAATTATTGTTTGAATTTATATGCTTTTTAATTGCTTATATAAATAACCAAAATTTTAATTTGTTTGAGTTGATATTAATTTATTAATTTTTTTTGAATTATAAAAATTGAAAACAACTTATAATAAATAAATTCAAATGAATTATATCAAATAGACTTTAATAAAATTACAGACAAAATATGATTTGTTAGTTATAACTTGTATGGATAAAATGAAATATAAAGATGATTGTACTTTTTGTGCACGCTTCATTTTTTTTTGTGTTTTTTATAATAAGAAATTCCATATGATAGAATTCTATAATTGTATGCTTTTAAAAATAAGTTTATAAATTCCTAATATTACTCTATATTCTTTATTTTGCTATTATCGAGCCACATTGAATTTGCATTTTTGAGAAAATGGATAAATATTCTCTTTAAATTTTTGTTTTTCACAAGATTCCTTACTTTGAGCCCTAATCTATCACAATTATCTAAGTTTTTGTTAACTCTATATTATATATGATCAAATGTCCAATCATCAATAGTCATTGATTCATATAGTTAGATTAGCTAGGGCTCCTTGAGTTATTTTATGTGTCGATTAAATGCATACAACAAATTCTTATAAAAATTATCTTTATTGAGTTTTACAAATTGAGTGATTTCTTGGATTTCTTTATATTATGGAGAGTTTTCAGATATATTTAGCAACAGATTGTAATTCAACATGTATTCACCATAATTTTATATATTAGTTTAAATCATCTTGTAATCATCTAAATCTTTTTTAGGTAAGCATTTAAATTTACATCTTTTTATTTCACTAGATACGACTTTTATGATAGGATAGCTTTAAGCTGGATATTTTTCTATGAATTTAATATTAGCAATTTTCATATTAACAGTAAATTTAAGAAACCTCACCCTGCTTTGACTTGTGTTAGAAACAAATTATGCTTTTTACAAAAATTAATTTATCAAATTAAGATAATAATAAATTAATTATCCTTATCGAAATTGTGATTAGATTGAATTTCACTATCTCTTTTTGTGCTTAAAATATAATATACATAAATATCTTTGAACTAGCAACTATTTATCAACCAACTATGATAAATATTTATATTAATACTCAGTTATTTTAGGTGTAAATGTATAATAATTTATTTTATTTGTAAATTTAGATATCTTAGATTGGATATTTATACAATTTATTTATAAAAAAAATTGCTTTAGGCAAGTAAAAATTATTATTTTGAGTTTTCAAGTTTTAAATAAGAAAAAAAATAATGTAATGTAAAAGCAATACCATTTATTTTTAAAATTTAAATCAATTTGAATACTTTAAGAGATTGTAAATGCACAAAATTTATGAACATAAATGTTTCTGATCATTCTTCTATATTTATGAAATTGTTGGGATAAATATGCTTCTAGTTCATCCATCTCACAAATAAAGATTATTGTTTAACAAATTATTTACACTTTTTGAGTTTTTGGTTATTCTTTTTTTCAAATTAAATTATTAATTAAAAGTAAATCAAGTTAGAAAATACTTTTAAATAGATTTGAAATGGGCAAAAAAATGATTTAAGAATTTTTAAAAAACCATATTGATATTTTTTTTTCTTGAATGTACTAAAATATTTCTTTTACTTTTATATTGACATGTTTTTGGATTTATTACAAAAAATTTATGTTTAGTAATTAATTAATTGTTTCAAAATTAATTAAGTGTTTGTTATATCAAAAGTTACGTATAGATAGATGACGATGATAATAATAGGATAGGGTATTGACTATTATTGATAATAATTTTTATCTTATCAATCAATATGTATATTATGAGTATTTTTTTTTAATTTTTTTGCTTGTCTTATTAGAACAAAAATGATTACAGTAAAACAAACAAAATTTTTTAACATTCTCAATTTAAAATGTTTGATACAAACCTAAAACTATCAAAAATTACCCTTTTTGTTTATATTCTAAATTACATATAAAAATTATCTAAAATTTATATATTTTTCTATAAAGGTAGACATTTTTATTAAGTTAATACTATAGGCACTAGTAATGCAGATGAATTCAAAAATCATATATTGTCTAGCTGGATTGGAAGTTTTAAGATCCTAAAGATTTTTCTTTATTGTTTGCTAACATATAATTGTTTAATTAGATATCTTTCATTACTTCTCAGTTTATAAAAAAATTAAAATACTCCACATAAATATCAAAAAAAATAAGCTAATTAATTTAAAGTTAGCATAAATAAATTCATACGGAATGTAAAAAAATTTTATTTCCTGTTTTGAGAATTAAAAAATTTTAGAATTCTTCATTGATAAAATAATTAATTTATTAAAATATATTGAAAATTTATTTTTTTAAATGTTCTCACTTAAATTTAATAAAATAATAACAATAAATCTCAATTAAAAAAATATGTTATTTTAATATTTTTATTTTTTTATCAAGCAAAGAAGCACGAACTAATAAAATTTATTTTATTTTTAATCAATCATAACATATATTTATAAAATCTTAAATTTCTAATAAATATTTGTTCTATCAAACTAAAAATATTAAAAAAAGGATATTTGTAAAGGAATTTAATTTAATATTTTTTAAAATATTATTAATTCTAATTTGCAAAATGACTTAATATTTTATTTTACTTTCTTAAAGATCTTATTTTATTAAATCCTTGATTTTTAAGAGAAAGAGATTACTTTCTTTATCGAATTTAAAATGCAAGTTATCAATCAGATTAAAATTGTTCAAAAAAAAGGATTCAAATTAATTTATTGATCTAATGAAAGCTTCTATAAATAAAATATTATTGTTTATTAGAGTTTCTTTTTTGATTTTATTAATCATATTAAACATCGATTTATTAAATGGTATTCATAATTTGTAAAATCTAAAATAATCGTTATATTTAACTTTAAATAAATTTTTCAAAATCTCAAAATTAAATAGAAAATATTTATCTAGAATAGAAGACTTTTATTTTTACTTTTAGCAGTCCAAATAATTAATAATATGTTTCATTTATTTGATAAAATGTAAAAATAAAATCACTTAAAGATTATTATCCTTTTCTTAATTTTAATTTAATACATAAAAAATTAGATACATTATTGCATTTCAAAATATTTTGATTGATTATTTAATAAATTAAATAAAATTATTTATTTTATATAAATAATTTATTATTTGAATCTATCTATTTTTACAACATTTTATTCTTATTTTCAATCTTGATTTATTAAGAATTTTTGAAATTTTAATAAATAAACCATAATATATTTTAAAATAATTAATATTTTTGTTTAAACAAATAAAAGAAAACTTACTCATTAAAATAAATACTTTTATATAGAAAATAATCAAATCATTAATGTATAAAGAGGTAGATTTATATTATTTATTATTTAAAATTATTAAAATATAAAATCTTTCTATTTTATTACTATTAGTGTAATTTATAGTAATTTTTATTAAGTTCAACTCTAGTAGATAACTAAATGTGGTATCTTTCTAATTTGATTATTTACTTTGGGCTGGCTTATTTATAAATGATTCATAGAAAGATTTAAATGAAAACTATAAAGCTAATTTAGAGTTCTAAATTATTTTAATATCATATTATTAGCTTCATCTTATCTCAAGTCATTTCTCCTTTAAATTTATTTATAGTTGAATTAATTTTAAAATATCAAATTCATAAAAATTTCACTCTAAGTCTAGAACTAGGTGTCTCAATTGTTTCATTTTAATAAGTTATTCAAGTAAAATTTAAGTCCCTACATTTCGTATCATACAATGACTTTATTTAAAAATAAAACATTCAAAAGACGAAATTATGCTTCTAAATTTACCTCATAAATAATACTAATTTTTCTAATTTATGCAATCCTTAAAGTATTTCTGTTAATTTTTATACTGACTCACTGCATAGAGTGTTATAACTTATTTTAAAATTTCAATAAGGTAAAGCTTCAAATAATTATTTTATATACCCTAATCTCAAGTTGAGATAACTCAGATTTGGATGTTGAATAAACAGCTGTTAGAGACTCTCAAACGATTCCCTTTGAATCATATTCCCTCTTAAAATAAAAAGTTTATCATTTTTAATTTCTAAAAGAAATTACTGTAACTTTAGTTCTAAACCCTTAAGTGATGGTAAATATAATACCTTAGACAAATGATTCATTCCTCTATCTGCTATCTAGCAACAACTTAAATTTAAATCATTTATATTCAAAATATATTATTTTAGGGTTTTCAATATATTAAAGTTACTAAAAATTAACAGTAAGAAGCTATATCTATTTGCACTCTTAAATCAACTCGATTATTTTTAAATTTTCTAATTCAGAAGAATCTTCTATGTCTTAGCTAAATTATTAAATTATATACTTTAAGCTTTGACCAATATAAATAATGGTTGTAAGTACTTTTAAATGATTATTTCTAAACTATTAATGTCGAAACTAATATCATCATAATATCCATCAATAGGTTTTTCTTCTGATTGTAATCTATTAGGACAAAATACTAAGTATAATATTTTAAATAAATATTTTTCTATACCTTTCAGAAAAGTTTAAACTTAGCCATTAAAGATTTTTAAAATTCTAAAGGTTTTTTACGAATCTTTTAGAACTTGTGTCATTTTCATTATTAAGAAATTATGAACTAATGTGAAAAAAATGAATTAAATATTATATTTTTAAAAACAATAAAACAAGAAAACTTTACAATATTCTGGCGTTTAATTCAGGTTTAAATGAATAATGTTCATAAACTTAGAGGCAATTCATAGGGTTCAAATTTATCTTATCCATTTACATAAATTATCTTAAATATTTGATTTTGACTAGCTTTAGATTCAATAAATATTAGGTTATTTTTTTACTAATTAAGTGATATAAATTTTAGGTAATAACTCTTAATAGAATATTTACTAAAATTTCATATAATTAATAATATCTATTTTTATTATTATTGCTTATTTAGCTTACATTTTAAATATTCTTTAAAAACTGAATGAACTATTTATAATTTATTTATCTTACATATCTAAACAAACTTAGAATATTTTATTAAAATATATTATATATTATATAAAAATTAACATTTTGATTTATTTATCAAATTATATGGTAAAAAATATTTTAAAGCAAGCTTTTAGTTGCTTAAGCAAATATCTTTCTAAAAATAAATAACTAAATTCTCTTAAAATTAGTACAATTTTTTATTATATTAAAAAGATAAAATGAAAAATATCCACACTATTCCATCAAATAAGCTTGTAAATATATATTAAATTTTATCTCAAAGGTTTAGAAGATTAATCCTTTTAATGATAGAATAATATCTTGATCTTTTATTTTAGAAATTTTTGAGATAGTATAAGCTTTTTTGATCAATTAATTTAGTGTTTAAGAAAAAATAATAACTATAAATTATTTTTAAATTTCAATTTATTTAAATGATAAATGTTTTCATCTTATTATTATATTTAAAAAATATTTAAATTAATTTTAAGAACAAATTTATTTAAATGTTTAGCAATTGATAAAATACTTTGAAAATTAATTTATTAGGTTAAAAATAATTTTTTTTTTAAAAAATTATTTTTTTGATTTTAAAAAAAATTAGTATGATTTTATTTTTCAATTATTTTTAAAATACTAAATCCTCTTCAAAAGTTAACTATATAGAAATTAATGTAGCAATAAATTAGATTAATCTCTAAATTTAGAAAACCATTTTCGGTCTATATTTAGATGGAAAATAATATCAAAAATTATTGTGTTTAAATATGATTTTATTTTTCATTTATCAAAAAACATTTTGCTATTCTTTATATTTAAAGTAGGATCTACTTTATTAAAGAAACAAATAAATAAATAGTGAATCTTTAAAAGATACTTTTAGAAATTAAAGTAGCAATTAAAAGAAAGGTTAATAACTAAATTTAGAAAACTATATTTGATTTATAGATAGATTGATTGATAGATAGATATATGGAAATATCTAAAACAATTTTGTTTGAAGAATGCATAATAAATTAAATATACATTAAATTTATGGAATACTATTTTATAATTTTTAATTTAGATTATATTATTTTTCAAGAGATATGACAGTTAGCAAGGGATTGAGCCTTAATGAGACCTGCACTGGTCATCCACTTCTTACCTAAATTTATTAATTATTCTTTTTTAAAATCGTTTCTTTCTTTTTTAAATTTACCTTCAAAGGTGGCATTAAGTTCGGCATCAGTCTTTAATCCAGGAACAACAGTTTCGAAAATCTTCTTCTTGGGGTTAAGGACGGGTTACATTTCTTGAGGGAACTTTTCAAGTTAACCTTCTAAGAAAACTCTTTCACCAACCTTAGCATCTAAATTATTAAAAATGATATAAATACGAATTTAAATTTATTTTAATTATAGGATTTTAATATTTTTACCAACAGGAGGTCTCAAGAGTTCAACTTAGGTGTGTTCAGCGTTAGAAGCGCAGAGAACCATACCGTTGGATTCAAAACCTAATTATTAAATCATTTTTAATTAATCTTTCAATAATATTAATAAATAAATGAAAAAGCTAGCATAAACAGAAATATCTCATCTTATAATTTACCTGCGATCTTTCTAGCCTTAAGGTTGGCCATAACAAGGACTAATCCACTCATATTTTCAATAGGAACAAACTTTTATAATCCAGAAGCGATTTATCTAACTTCAGTACCGATGTCAATCTTTTCGCAGTATAAATTTTCACTTTCGGGATGCTAATTAATATAAAATAAAATAATTTAAAATATTATTAAAAAATTTATTTTAATTCTAATGATTTTGCAACATTGCTAACTAAAATTATTCTCTTCATGAAACTTTAATCTACTTAAGCATATTATTCTAAATTCTATGTGTTGCCTATTTTTTTTTCTTGCTTAACCATAATAAGTAATAATTATTATTATTTACCTTCCAGCATTCAACGATCTTACCAACTCTAATGTCAACTTGTTAGAAGTCAGCATCAGTGGGGGGCTTAAGTTCAGACTTCTTGGCTTCGACCTTAGGCTTTTCTTCTTCGGGCTTATTTTCAACAGGCTTGGTGTCCATTGCAGGTTTTGCTTAATTTATTTAGGGAGTGGTGGTTTTGCTTGAAGTGTTTTATTCTTCTGTTTATTATTTTATATCTAAAATTTATGAGAAGGGTGAAACTGAGTGAACTTTTCCGACGTTTGTTTCAAGACGATGGATTAAATTGTCTAGTTTTGTGATTGTATTCAAAAAATGAGAGAAAACCTTTCTTTGTGCCATTTTATTTATCTATCTTTCTTTTTACTATTTTATATTTTTTGAAATATTATCTTTTTTAAATTAATAGTTATTATAAATCTTATTTAACTAAATATTTTAATCACATATTAGCAGTCGTCTCTTTCGCAAACTTTCAAACTAAATCATCTACTAATTCTTCTTCTTCTTTCACATTCAATTGCTTTTCTTTTTTTCCATGAGCTTCCATTTTCTCAAAAGTGTTTTTCTTGTTAAATTTCTTTATTATAAAATAATTTCTTTCTACTTAAAACCTCTTTCCTTTCCTTATTTATTTAATTAAGTAAAAAAATATGGATTTGCCTCAAATATAACAAAATTTTATCTTCTTTATTCTTTTTCAAAAATATTTAAGTAGATAGTTTGAAATTACTTAAGATATCTTGAATTTAGTTGAAAGATGATTCATTATCAGAGATCAGTTTATCAGATTAATTATCAATTATAATAATATTGTAAAGAGATAATAATGCTTTTTCTCCTTTTATTTGTTAGAAATAATATCAGAAATAAAAAATTTCTATAAGAAAAAATCAAAAAAAAGATTTTAGATAATAAAAATAATAAAAGTAGATTAAAAAATGGACACCCATTCAGACCAAAAATTAACTTAATTCAATTAGATTTTTGACTCCTTCGAAACCTAATTCCATGGATAGAATGCAAAGCTAAATGAATCACTTGAGCTCTTGCTTAAACTCCTCAACAATATAGGCTAGAATCCTATGGAATAAAAATACCGTAAGATAAAATCTACAAATCCAACTATTAAAGAAAAGCTATTTAGATTAACTAAGGCAGGAGAGCTTTTAAAACTTATTGGATTTGTAGTGTAAACAGAGAATCAAGATGAATTTTATGTCCTTGAAGACTAGCATCTTATGGAAGTACTTCCATATATTCAACATTTGCGCAACAGAATTGAACTATTCGAAGCAAAATAAGTAAGTTAGTAGGAATATGAAAGAGTTTTGACCATCTAGAAAAACCATTAGCATTTATTAAAAAAACACGAAGATGATATGAAGAAGGAAGAAGAATTAAAGCAATAAATGCATTATGACAGATAAGAATACAAAACAGTAGAAATAAAAGACTCAGTTGCTGTGAATATGCAATCTGTATAGTAAAAGCGTGAGCAGTCTCCAATCTAACATATCTCAGGAGATGCAGATTTCAATGCAAAAGTTCTTTCCAATAACAAACCAGTTATTGTTGATTTCTATGCTGATTGGTGCCCTCCATGCAAAAAATTAGGTGAACTAATTGAATCAGAACTATCTAATTCAAAGACTGTTGTTGTAGCCAAGATAAACTGCGATGATCCAAATAATGCTGGTATCAAGCAGCGTCATGGAGTTTCAGGTATACCAGCTGTTTTCTTCTATCATAAAGGATAATAATTATCATAATATAATTTTACTGGATTTAATCCAAATGCATTGTAAAATGCTATTTAAAAGGCAAACTAGTTATCAAAGTGATAAGATGAAAAAAATGTTTTATACAAACCACTTTTAAGATTCATTTTAAGTTAGAATTAAATAAGTAATAAAAAAAATAAACAATATTTTCTGTTTATATCTTAAATTTTTTTAATCAAAATATGTATCTTACATATATAAATATTGCTTTTCACTTATCTTAAAATGAATTTTTATTTTCTAATCTATTTCAAAAAATAATATTAAATTAAAATTTAAAATATAATAATTTAATAAATTAATTATGTTATTATAGAGTTCTTTTCCATTTTAACCTTGTTATCTATTTTTTATTTTAAAAAAATATTAACTAATATTATTTTTATTTTTAAAAGCATTAACAATTAATGTAAATACTCATAGTTTATAACAAAAAAATGAATATATTTTTCAAAATATAAATTTTTTTTAAGTTAAACTAAACTTTTTAAATTAATTATTTAAGATATAATTTGTTACTAATTACAATAAAGTGGTTTATTTTTATAAAAATTTAATTTTTTATTGATCGATTTGATATTATTAAAATATTTTTAATGCGCCAATTAATAGCAAGTTTAATTTTTAGGAATTTACTGTGCTTTTTATTAAAAATTATAAGAAAATACAAAGAAAAAAAGTTGATATAAAGAAAAGATTAATGTGATGATAAAAAAATTAAGGCTGAATATTTTTAGTATTAAAAAATACATTAAAATAAAAATATAATATACAGTTAAAAAAATAATATATGAGTTTAATCTTTTATATTATTAAAATTGTTTACCTAGTTTCCTCATTAAAAAAAATTAATTTTTATCAATAATAGTTAGTTGAGTTCAAAAGATTTAGAGTTTAGTTAAAATGACTATCTAGGTATCTTTCATTTTGTGTTACGAAAAAAAAGTCACATTATATTTGAGTTTAATCCTCTTATAAAAGTCCTTCACCCTTATTAATTGGTTCTTCTTCAGCGAGTTCCTATTACTTTAAACTATTTATCACATTACATTAGTGATAATCTTCTTATAAAAGTCCTTAACTCGAATTAATTGGTTCTTCTTCAGTGAATTTGTTTTAAAGTCCTTCACTATAATTAATTGGTTCTTCTTGAGCGTTTTTATTTTATTTTAAACTATTTCTTAAGTTACATAAGTGATAATCGTTCTTAAATTATTAGTAGTTACGAGAAAATTAAGTTTCATCGAGTCCATTTATGTAATCTTCGATTGATTTTGAGAAATTTTCAAATTCTCTTTATTTACCACTACCAGTTTTAAAGCATTAGTAGAGTTTAAAATAAGGAGAAAGACCTGTTAACGAAAAACATTTTTTTATGTGAGTATTAAATGAACCAACTCCTATTGATATTTGGCCACATAAGCATATCTTATATTCTTTTCTTTTAGTTGAAGTGAGTATTTTTTCTGATTTTTAACCTTTCTTTACAAAGAATATGGTGTAATTGAAAAAAAAATCAATATGAGAAAGGACCAATGGCATAATAGTTTGTTTATAAAATTCTTCACTTTCAATTTTTTTTGAAAGAGAATCAATTTATTTTATTATTTCTTTTATATCACGCTTATATTGAGCAAGTTTTTCATTGAAGATATTTGTATCAATAGTATTATTTCCCATGTCTTTCTAAATTTCTTCTACTAACCCTTAAACATTTTAGTATTTGTAAATTTCATATTTCTTTAATTTATTAAGTCTTTCTTTCGTTGCTAGATAATAAAATAGAATAATAAATCCACTAAATTTAATTCATTTAATAAATAATTAATTTACACTCCAAGTATTTCTAGTGTTCAGAATATTAAGTTTAATCTGAACTAATCTCTTCGCAACTAACTATATCACTAGTGTTTAAATTATCTATAAGAGGAGATGTATTTGAATTATTTGAGGAATGATTAGCTGAATATTAAGTAGATCTGCTGCTTCCATTGGTTATTTATAAGATAGTATTCTAATTACTTTCAATTTACTATTTTGTAAAAATCTCTTCCTGATTCTCAAAGCTTTCTTTTACAATTTCATCAGTTGATTCATAGCTGGGATTATTCTCTTAGAAATCCATAAAGTTTGTGTTCTGATCATCAGTACAAGTATATGAGTTCGCCATCATTTCACTCTAATTATTTTTTAACTGCTTTTTTTTGAGCTGTTTTTAGTTACTAATATTTTATATTTTAATTAGATTAAATTAATTATTTCCTAATATTATGATTTATTCAGATTTTTTAATCAGGAAATACCTAATTATTATTGGTGACTTCAAAGTATTTACTTTAATTGAAAATGCTTTGTTGTATAGCAAGTAATTTATTAATTTACAGGGTATGTAGATAAATAAAACACCTTTGTAATTAATTTGATTAAAACTCTAAAAAATGTGTCTGCTTTAAAAATTGATAAAAGAAAAGAAAAAAAAACATTCCTTAATTTTCATTTTTTATCAATTAAAAAAGTAAAATATTAGTTTTTATAATTAATTTTCACTTCATAGGCAACTGCATAAATTTTTTTTGGTATTTCCCTATAATCACTTGAAATAAATACAATTTAATGAAGATATATGATAAAGACAATAAATAAACTTCCAGTTTGGCCCTCTTCAAATATTATTTTTACATTATAAAATAAATATGATCAATAATGAGTTTAATTGTATAAGATATTTTTATTATTAAAATAATAATCTAGTTTAACAAATGTAATTAAATATGCAAATAACATCAATACAAAGCTTAAAAAATGATAATTTATCTCCCTTCTAAATAGAAAAAAATTAATTAGCAGCATCATTAATAAAAAGAGTAAATGAAAAATAGAGCATCAACCCAAAATAAAATAAAAGTAAGATAGATTTAGAAAAAAAATATATTAGGTAGGTTTTAAAAGAGTTTATATACGTAGGTAAATGAGTTGATTACTGCAACCATTATTATATAAATAAAGCAATAAAAATTCAAATCGCGAATTCAATTTTAAACACAAGATAAAACATTGTTCATAAATAGCAAGATTAAACAAATGATTTTATTTAATTAATCTAATTTTTTAGTTTTTTGGTTAGCAATAATATATTTTTTGTTTCTCTCTGCATCTACAAGAATAAAATAGATTGAAAAAGTATATTGATATTAATTAGTATTTAAGTTTATTGAAGAAATAAAAATTTTTTTGAGAAATTAGTTTTTGATTCCTAATATTTAAAATCTATCTAAGTTATTTAGCTATAAGCATTAAATATATAGATTCAAGAATTTGATTGAATATCCAAAATGTTAAATATTCAGTCTCTCTTAAAATAAATTTGTAATAAAAAATTCAATCTTAAACGAAATGATATCTATGTTTAGTTATATTCAATTTTACTTCAAATAATTTAGTTTTTTATGGCAAGTAAATTATCTTTTGATATGCCTAAATCAAATATTTAAAAAATTTATTTGTTAAAAATTAATTCTTTGTTTATGAAATTCAAAGAAATCATGAATAAAATGATTTTTTCAAACTTTTTTAAAAATTTTAGATTTCATGAAAAATTACAAAAAAGAAAATGAAATTTGTAAAGAAAACTGACTGACTAATAATAATTAATGTTAAAAATAATTGGCTTTTATTTTAAATTTCATTGAAGTTGTTAGGTTTTATAAATAAAAAATGTATAGTGTATGAAACTCTAATATATATTATCATATCTAAATAGGTAGAAAATAATATTTAATAGCAAATTTTGTATGACAATTAATTATGTGTTCTTATTTTTTGTAAGAAACCTAGTTTAAGTAGCTAAATTATGCCATATTTTTTTATGCTTTAATTATGAATATAGGTTGACAGTTAAAATGTAATAAATTTTATTGATGGAAATCTAAATTATATAAAAATGAATATTTATAATAGAAAATTAAGAAATAATCCTTTAATACTATATAACATCACTATATCTCCCAAATAAAGTATTTTTTATGAATAAAAATTAGGCAACTCATTTATTTTTCCTAAATCCTCCTCATTTTATCTTTAATAATTTTGGAAAAGCTATAGCTAACTACTTAATAAATAGCTTAAAATTTTAAATGAAATATTATACAGTTGTAAATCAAATAAACAATAAACCATATTTTTTTTTATTAGCATTATTGATTCTAAAACTATTTACAAACTTTTCTTTTGTTTTTATTATGATCTCCTTTTTAGAATTCAAAATAAGGAGTTTTTACAAACTATTTTTGGATTAAGTTATGAATTATGAAAACAATTTTATGCTAAAGAAGTTAATAAACTCATTTTCATTTTATAAAGCTGCTAAATTAATTTATAAAGTCCATTTAGAATAATTGATACATAACGTAAAAATATTATCTTAGACTGTTTCCATGTATATAAAACCTATTTTTCTATTTACTTTCTTACTTGTTGTATTTTTGAATTTTGAAAGACTTTGCTTAACAAAATTTAAAATTTAAAACTAAGAATCTAAAATAATGTTTTAGTAATAGCTTTGACAGCAAATTCATGTGAAATGGATAGTTAGCTCTAAAATCTCATGGTATAAAGAGACATCGCTCGTAGTTTTAAAAATAACGATGACATTTTTGGGTCTATTTAATGATTTAAAGTGCTTATTAACTATAAGATGGTTGACGCTGAAAGGGAGAAATAAGAAATTAACAGGTAGTAATAAAATTAAAATAAGAAAGAGATGTTACACAATTTTAAAGTACTAAGCAAAATAAAAAATAAAAAACAATAAATTGTGAGAGGATTAACTAGCTAAGATTTTTTTCAATTTAGTTGAAAGAATCAAATCTTAATGAAAAAAAGGTAACAATAAATGAAACAAAAGCAGGAAAAATACTTTGCTGAGAGAGAAAATAAAAGAAGTTGATGCTCAATAAAAAAGGAGGAAAAACAAACAAACAAAAAAGGAACTATTAAAAAAGTATGGGTTTGAGAGAGGAAGTGAGAAAGCAAATAAAAGGTAAACAAAAAGGAGAAAGCAATGATATTTATAAAGGAAGTGAGTGGGTAGAAAATAATCAAAAGAAAAAAACAATGAAATCAAAAAGAGATATCTCGTCATTTTTTAATAAATTAACATGAAGAAATAAATAAATAAATTAAAAATAGTGGGAAGAAATAATTTGAATTTAATTTGAAACGTATTAAATAAATTTAATAAAAAGGGAAACTTGCAAAAAATTTGATTTAAGAAGTGATGTGATTTAGGCAAGTAATTATAATAATTAATAAAACAAAAAAAGCAACCTTTAAAAAAAAACTCTTAAGCAGTCCCTCAAGTACTCTTAAAGATTAATCAAAACAAAAGTTAGAAATGAGAGAAGTTATTTCAATTCACGTCGGTCAAGGTGGTATCCAAGTCGGTAACGCCTGTTGGGAATTATTCTGTCTTGAACACGGTATCTAGCCTGATGGTCAAATGCCCTCTGATAAGACTATCGGTGGTGGTGATGATGCTTTCAACACCTTCTTCTCTGAAACTGGTGCCGGTAAGCACGTCCCCAGAGCTGTCTTCTTGGATCTTGAACCCACTGTCATCGATGAAGTCAGAACTGGTACCTACAGACAATTATTCCACCCTGAATAATTGATTTCCGGTAAGGAAGATGCCGCTAACAACTTCGCCAGAGGTCACTACACCATTGGTAAGGAAATCGTCGATCTCTGCTTAGACAGAATCAGAAAGTTAGCTGATAACTGTACTGGTCTCCAAGGTTTCTTAGTCTTCAACTCCGTCGGTGGTGGTACCGGTTCCGGTTTGGGCTCTCTCCTTTTGGAAAGACTTTCCGTCGATTACGGTAAGAAATCCAAGTTGGGCTTCACCATCTATCCCTCCCCCTAAGTCTCAACCGCCGTCGTTGAACCCTACAACTCCATTCTTTCTACTCACTCCTTGTTAGAACACACTGATGTCGCCGTTATGCTCGATAACGAAGCCATCTACGATATCTGCAGAAGAAACCTCGATATCGAAAGACCCACCTACACTAACTTGAACAGACTTATTGCTTAAGTTATCTCCTCTTTGACTGCCTCCCTCAGATTCGATGGTGCCCTTAACGTCGATATCACTGAATTCTAAACCAACTTGGTCCCCTATCCTAGAATTCACTTTATGCTTTCATCTTATGCTCCTATCATCTCCGCTGAAAAGGCCTACCACGAATAACTCTCCGTTGCTGAAATCACCAACTCTGCCTTCGAACCCGCTAACATGATGGCTAAGTGTGATCCCAGACACGGTAAGTACATGGCTTGCTCTATGATGTACAGAGGTGATGTCGTCCCCAAGGATGTCAACGCTTCTATTGCCACCATCAAGACCAAGAGAACCATCCAATTCGTCGACTGGTGCCCCACTGGTTTCAAGGTCGGTATTAACTATCAACCCCCCACCGTCGTTCCCGGTGGTGATCTTGCTAAGGTCATGAGAGCTGTCTGTATGATTTCCAACTCTACCGCCATCGCTGAAGTCTTCTCCAGACTTGACCACAAGTTCGATCTTATGTACGCCAAGAGAGCCTTCGTCCACTGGTACGTCGGTGAAGGTATGGAAGAAGGTGAATTCTCCGAAGCCAGAGAAGATCTTGCCGCCCTCGAAAAGGATTACGAAGAAGTCGGTATTGAAACTGCTGAAGGTGAAGGTGAAGAAGAAGGTTACTGATCTGTTTGATTCCCTACCTAAATATATTCTAACAATTAAATAAACTTTATATATACCATTAATTGCAATACATATCTATCTACATAATGTGTCTGCTATTAAAAATTTAGATTCCTGCTAACACACAAAAAAAGCAGGTAATCAACAAAAAAATTCTTCATTCATTCTAACTTGTTATATTATTTAAATTTTTAAACATTTGATTCAAAAAAATGCAAAAATGAAAGAAAGAAAACTAAGAAAGTTTAAATTCCAAGCAAGTAATATGAAACTAGTTTTCTTAATTTTTTAATTAAAAAAGAAATAAATAGTTAGTTTTTAAATAAATAGGTAAATTAGCTAACTTCCTAGACAAGCAAATGCAAAGCATAATTGAAAAATAAAAATTATTTAAGAAATCTCAATTATTTATTTTGAACTAAAGATCTTTTGCTCTTTTAGGAACGAAAACCTTATTTATTATATAGAAAAAAATGAAAATAAGAATTTATTATTTAAACTAATCAACAAGTTTTTTATATTTGATTTAATAACTTATTCTAGCAAGATCTGATATATTTTATTTTATTAAATTATCACTTTTTTCTATATTTTTTAATTAGATAAAATTATTGTTTCTATTTTTTTTTTATTTCAAAAGTTCATTTTTTTCTTCTAAATATTTAGAATAGTTATGAGTTTTAATTACAATAAACAAATTTAGATTAGCATACATTTTAGGAATAATTGATTACTTTATATAAAAGCTATTCAAAAAGTTAAAAAATAGATATAATTGCATAAAATAAATATATTTTAATATTTAATCGTCTACTATTTAAGTAACTTTTAATAAAAACAAAAAAAAAATTCGATATTCATAAATATTAGTTAATTTATTTCTGATTAAATTGAATTAAATATTTTACATTTTTCTATATTTTTCTAAATAGATCAAATTGTATTTAATAATTATTTATTTTCTATTAAGCAACAGTATTTTACTTGTATATTAAATTGATTGATATATTTTAATAGTTAAACTTAAATTATTTTAATTCTTTTTTCAAATTTAAAATTCAAATTTATAAAATTATTCTAAAAACACTGAATAATAAAACTCTATAATTAAACTATCAAAAAATAATAATTATTATTAAATTAAAAAAATGTATAATAAATTAATTAGATCTTTTCATTCATTTCTGATAAAATTTAATTTAAGTAAAATAAATATTTGATTTTTCTATACTTTTCTAAAGAAATAAAATGAATTGAAGGCATTGATCACTCTTATGCTAATAACTATTATAGTAGTTTGATTTATAATAACTCAAATACATAGGGCATTTAATTATTCACACTAAAATGTAAAATAATATTCTAAAAAAATGTTGTTCCAAAAAATAGTACACTAAGGATTAAATATAGGTAAATTTATGCATATTATTGAATAAGTGTTATTTTATAAATTATATGATTAAATATTTTAATATGTTTCTGATTAAATTTAATAATTATAACAAAATCTTTATCTCTTTTCTACATTTTTCTAAGTTATTAAAATAATTTTTAGTATTTTCTTATTTTTACTTAAAAGTAAAATATTTTAATTTACTAGTTAAAGATTTTTTGATTTTAACTAATTATTGTAATTAACTTAAAATCACTATTTTTAAGTTTTCTAAAAAACATATTCTATTTTAATTTACCTTAAAATAGCCCAAAATAAACAAAAATAGTTTGGTTTGAGTCTTAAATTGTAATCGATATTATTTATTTAAAATAAATATCCAATAATTTTATTTTTAAGCACTAGATAATAATCGTCAAATACAATATTCTAAAATTATTTTTGAATTTAAATAAATTTAAAACATTAATAATGTCTTCAATTGTGCTCCATTAGAACTTAATTGTTTTTAAATTTTTGCAATTTAAAATTTAACATTTACAAGTATTTTATTAATTATTTAATAGTGGGTTTTTTAATATGTTAAATGATTTAATATTTCAAAAAATTATTTAATGAATATTGTTTCATTTATTTATTCATAATTTAATCAAAAAATATATAGAACTTATATTATTCTTAGTATATCTTTTTAAAGCTTTAAAAATTACAAAATTCGAATTACGTATATTAAGTAGATTAATTTTAAGATTTAAAACTAATGAGAAGCACAAATAGAGTAGAATTTGATGATTATTCTATTGATACATTAGATTATAAGTGAGAATAATTTTATAGTTTTGCACATTTGAAAGAAATAGCTAATTTTATAGAAATAATCTTCTCCATATTGATTAATAAATAAATGAATATAAATTAGTTTCACTTCTTCAGAAGGCGTATAGCAATTTATGAGAGGTACATAAACTCCTGTAATATAATATGAAGATGCCTCTACTACTACTAAATAAGAAGGAAGATCAGTTAAAGTATAATTCTTAGCATTTTATTAGATTACGGTTTATAACAGATATTAATTCATTTAAGATGTAAGTTAATGAAAAAATAATCAGTGATTCATAGAAGGGAAAGGGAGAAGATAGAGAAGAAAGTTAAGTTGAATACAATTAAAATGATTTATATAGATTTTTAAAAAGAGTTTATCCAATGATTAATAATGCTTTAAACACAAACATAAAAGCATTAGAATGTAAATTAATTTGAAAAAGCAGAATTCTTACATTATTATTTAACTAAAATAAGATTATTAGCCTAAATGGACAGATTATAGGAAGGATATTGGCTGTATTTATAGCTTGTCTAATGCTCTTAATAAAGTAAAATAAAAAACACTTCCCATAATTTATAAAATATAATTATTCAGACTATAGAGCAAGAAAATCAACTGGAAATCACTGATATTAGCTGGAATTGCACTGGACTTATTATAGCAGCAGCTTATGGTAAATTTGAACATAAAGGAACTTCTAATGAAAGATCTTTTGTATGTGCTTGGAATCTCTCTAAAAGAAATTTTGCTGAAAACAAACCTTCTGTTGTAATAGAAACCGAAGTAATTTATTAAATAAGTTATTATATAATTATTTTAAATAGTTAACTATGTTGCTTTATTAAATTAAAATGTATTATGAATTGATTAGAAAAAAATACTTTTCTAGTTTGCTTAATAATAGTCAAAATTCATTTCAAATTTAAAATAAAGGTAAGCTTGACATGCATTTAGTTCCATCCTACAAAACCTAATATCCTAGCTGGAGGATCTTTTAATGGTTTTTAATTTATTTAGTATTTAAAGATAAATTGATAAGGAAGGATTTTTAAATTATAGGTGAGGTTTTTGTATGGGATTTACAAGATGAAGAAGAAAATTTAGTTTGCAAGTCTAATATAGATGAATATTTTCATAGAGAAGCAATCACATAATTGTAATGGAATGAAACTTAAAAATAAGGGTCTCTATAAGTCTAATAAGTAAATTATTTCAATAAAAATTTATTGCTTAAACAAATTATATATTTTTGTTTATAAAAGCAACTATTCTCTTTAAGTACTGATGGAAAAATACTTTAATGGACAGTCAATTTGGATAGAGCTCAGAACTAATAAGAGAATTCATTAGCTTATCCCACAAAAGGGTATTTCATGGTCCGTAAGAAAGAGGGAGAAGTAGTAAGTGTTGGAGGTTTATGCTTTGCTTAATACTAAGAAGATAAAAGTAATTTCATCGTAGGTTCTGAAGCAGGTTCTATTGTACGTGCTCAAATAGATTTAAGTTAAAGATAAGTATAAGAGTAGTAATCAGGTATAATTTAAATAATTTTTAGTTTCATGTTAAACTTAATAAACTTATTTTTTCAATCTTAAATTCAAACTCTTAAAATAATAACTTAGTCTCACAAAAACTAACTTGGAAACCAAGTACTTTTCCTTTTATGATGAATATTGTCAGCAAAAATTTAATGGAAATAAAAATGGGAGTTGAATAATATTGTGGTGCTAAAGGAATAAGAGAAATATAGTTAGATCATATATTTAATTCAAAACCTGAGATATCCAAGTTATATCCAAATCCAGTTAAGTCTGCCTACGAACCTCATTTAGGTCCTGTATATTCTATCAGTTTTTCTCCTTTTTATAAAAGCCTATTCATAACTTCATCCCTGGATGGATCAGTTAAGCTGTTTGATTTCTTCGCAGTAACTAATATCTTTATTTAATTTATTTAATAAATAAAAACTTATTTACAACCTAGTCAAAATCAATATACAGTGTAGAAAATTTCGGAAATTACATCTTCAGATCTGAGTGGTCTCCTAAACGTCCAAGTGTATTTGGTGCTTGTATGTCAAATGGTGAAGTTATTTTTTATGATCTTCTTGATAATAAAATATCTCCTATAAATGTTATCGAGCCTAAAGGAATGGAAATTGATACATAGGCTCTTTAACTTAAGTTTAATAATAAGCAAACAGATTTAGTGGCTGTAACATATTCTAAATGCTAAATTAAAATATATTAGTTATGTGATAATCTCATAACTCCTAAAAAAGATGAGCTATCTAGTTTTATAAAAATAATTGAAGAAATGAAAAAGCAATGATTTTAATTTCTTATTATGTAAAAAATTCTATAATATGTAATGTAAAGCCCTTAAATAAATAGATCATAAAAATAATCATAATATTAACTAAAATTATTTATTCCTTTAAAATTTTTAAAATTTATAGTCTACTAGTGTATATTTTAAACAAAATTTATGTTGAAGTTTTTAAAATTACGTTTAATTTGATTAATAAGTAAACTCCTTTTTATTATTTATAGTATTTTTAATTTAGGTATCAAACAAAATATATGGTAAATAATTGTTAGAGTTTGATTCATTTTATGAAGATCTTTTTGAAATAAATTAATCAAAATGAGTTATATATATTAGAAACATTTTTAGAGCATCAATAATTATTAGAAAATCTTTTAAAATTGTAATATATAAATTTATCAAATATAAATTTAGAAATTATTGATTTTATAAAAATCTTTTAAAATAATATCATATAATTTGAAAAATGTGTTATCTACCAAAGAAAATCACATATACTTTTAGAATATCATTAAATTTGTGTAGATCAATATAAAATAAATTGAAATAAATTAAATAAATAAATAATTTAATAAAAATAATGAATGTTACAACATTTTTTCAGTATGATAAATATAAAAAAATGACGTAAATTTAACTAAAATTTATAAAAGTGATTTAGCTATTGGATAATAAAGATTATAAAATATTTTTAGAATATAGTTAATTTAACAAAAGAAGAAGATCTTTTTAAATAAAAAAAATAATATTTAAATTAAAAAATAAATTAGCAATATGGTTCACATGTATTTTTAGAGTTTTATTAATTTTGTGAATATCTTTTAGAATAGTACGAAGTAAATTTAACAAGTAAAGTCTACATTTATTTATTTATTTGGTGATTTTTCAAAAATTTAATATTTGTTAATTTGTAATATTTTAGTATTACTTTTCCTCAAAATCTTTGTTTCTATTTTTTTTGATTTTATTAAAGTTCTTATATTAAAAACTTTAGGTATTTTATATTAGATTTATTAGATTGTTTGTATAAAAAGGTAATTTAATTATTTTCAATATCTGAGTGCAAGGAAAGCAGCAACACCTCCTCTAATCCATGTATCTTCTGATTTATTTGAAGGAAGTTCAATAAACATTACGAAGTTAGTACTATGTCCAGTAGTACTTAAAGTACCTCTTCTGCTGACTACTTTGTATAATGGACAATTATAGATAACTATTATTTTTTAAAATATTTAATTAATATCAGAAGCATTTTTTAACAAAATATTTTTACTTTTTTCAGATTTTTGTCTATCTACAACAGGTAACAAGTGCATGACTGGAAGATCTGAGTATAATTCTTTAGGTTTAGGTTAGTTAATAACTTGCTTTTTGTAGTCCCATCTTGCTCCTTCAAGGTAAATACCATAGACATAACAACCTTCTTCTGGTTTTTCTTTTACTTTGGAAGGATCTATGTCAAGTACTTTATATTCAAATTATAATCTATCAATAGCAACGAATTTTCTTCTTGCATAGTTTTATAGTGTTCCAGTAATAAATGCTTGAGGGAAGAAGAAACCTATTTTGTAATTTATTATATAAAATTATTATTTACTTATTTTTATAACATTTTATTGTAAAATTCATATAAATTTCTGTAGTTTTTCAAAAATTTTACCAGCAATCCAAAATATTTTAGGAGTGCCATTATTTATCCAATCATTCAAGAAATTGACTCTTTGGTTCAGATCTTCTATCCATGACATTAATGGCTTAAGGGAAAGATGTCCTTTATCATTCCACATATGAGGAACTTGGTTATCGTGCAAGTTATTAGCAAGAATTTCTAACTCTTCACTCATAACAATTAAACCAACAAGAGCTTTCTTAACTTGCACAAGAGAAATTGCCATAATTTCAAGTAATCTATTGTACCTAATTAATTCCTATACAAGAACTGTATTCATAGATTCATTATAGTCTGTTGGATATTGCTTAGATATGCTTTCGATATCCCAAACTGGAGGAGTTTGTTATTGGATGAAGTTTGCTATTTCTGTAATTTTTTCTTCTCTGCTTTTTCCCTCACCACCTTGCTCACGAGGTTAGAGTGAAAGCAATGATTCGAGTAAATCTCTGGTTTCATTTTATGCATTTGTAATTTCTGCATTGTCATGCAATCCGAAAGCTTCAGGAGCTGGATTCAAAGGTAAATTTTCTATGTACTTAATGTAATCTTCTTATGAGCTTGCAGGAATAGACAAATATAAACCACTTTCAGAGAATTTATGTCCATCACGTAAGACATCTTTACAACAATAAGATGCTAATATACTTTTAATTAAACGAATATCTTTGTCATCTGTAACTCTTCCACCATAATTAATTTCTGCACCCAAATAATTTAACACTTTATAAGGTATTTCATTGTATTCATCAAGCAGTAATTTTAATTGCTTTTTGCAAACACCTAAATCTTCATTTGTAAACTCATAAGCGATATTCCAACCAATAGGTCCGAATTTTCTTCTATCTTGAATGATAGCATGGAAAAGGCAAAAACCAAACAATAATTTTTTGAATTCATTAGGCTTCTTGCAATCACTCAGCTCTTAATCACTGAGATTCTTATAGCTTCTTAAAAGGTTAGCTCTTAGACCTGTAGGAGGTTCAATTGTCATTTTAACACCATTTTGTAAGACACTAGAAGGGAATGTGCTGCTAGGAGCTGAAGTCAACCTTTTTAAGAAAATTAAATTTTTTTAGTTTTAAGATAAAAAAAATCATATGTTTTTATCAATTACCAAAGTCTGAAGTCTTTATGCATAGTTTCATCGAATTCCTCACAAAGTCTTTCTAATTCAGGCATCCAACTTGTAGCTAAATGGCAATTTTATAATAAAATCCAGCCACCTGCTTATTTACCTTCTACAATTAATTTTTCTGCTTTTGGTCCTTATCCTTAACCTAAAGAAATCATCTTAACCTTTATGATAAATAAAATTTATTCATATTGAGTTCAAAATTTATTTGCAATGATAATAATTACTTTTCTTGTCATATTATTTTCTTCAGCGAATTTTTAGAAATCTGAAACAGGGTCAGAACCAGGTGATAAAACAAAGATGAGAGGAGTGAGAATGGTAGAATCCTTGAAGCATTTTGCTAAATCAAAAGTAGGTACAATAATGAATTCTTAGCCTATTTTGTTTTTAATCCAATTCTATATTGCTGGGATGCATTTATCTGATCTGATGAACTTTAAGAAAACAATTTTTTCAAACTCATCAAGCTTTGTATTCCACTCTCCAGGTAGTTCCATCTATTGATTCAAATATGAAATATTTATTAAATTTTATTAAAAATTATTAATAATTACTTCATGAGGATTTTAAGCATCGTACATGTCTTTGTAACTATCAGGATTTTCCATGAAATGATCTTCAATACCTTAGAAATTAGGAAGTTTATTCATTCCATAAAGTTACTTGTAAATATCAGGCCAACTACTGTCAGCTATCCAATTAGTGGGATTTTATTTAACATGAATTGATCCTTGAGGTCCTGATAATAGATATTACCACTCTTCCAAGTTTATTTCGTTTTTAGAAGCTAAAATTCTTTAAGTAAGCAAGAAAGAGAAAATTAATTTGTGCTTTTCGAAAAGTGATCTACACACGTTTTCATATAAAGAGTAAGTAAAATATTCATTTAAGTTGTGCAATCTTTAATCAAGTTCTTCACTTTACTCAGCATTTTCAACACCCATTTCAAACAAATTAATAAACCTTTATTTTTAAAGAAAAAAAATTATTTAAATTGAAAACTAAATAAATAATAAATTAATGTTCTCTTACCATTACAAAGAATATTGATACATAGGATCAATAGTTGCTAATTCTAAGATACAGAAGAATAAAATGGATGTTCTAAAAGCAACTGGACGGTATCCTTCTCTAGCCTTGTCAATTTCTATTTCAGTCTTTTTCGAATCCTTGACTCTTTAGTTGATTTCAGCTGCAAATTTCTTTGAGTTTTATAGTTGATTGATAAGTGTTTCATCTAACAATATATCTGCAATATCTCCCTTTGTGGATGAAAGTGATGATAAGATCTAATCTTCGGTTGCAACTAAATCTCTTTTATCTTGGGCATTCTTACGGACAATTTCATTTTTTCTATTTTCGAGATTTGGATTTTCTTTTTCGACTACTCTTGCAAGCATCTATTCTTCTAAACCAAAAGGTGTGATAGCAAAATTAATAATAGTAACCTTCACACTTGTTTCTGGTGAGTAATGAGGATTACGTAAATTGGTTGTCATAAAGAAACGGAATTCTGGGCTGTAGTTCAAACGTTTCTCACCAAATTAAATTAAATATTCATTTCCTTAACGGATCAATTATTGGTTTAAAACAGGTTCAAGAGAAGGATCTAAATCTCTACCAACAGCTTCAACAAGAACCCATTTACCAAATTAAAGAGCTTATTCAATGCTACGCATTAATGAAGGATCATTCACTTTTTATACAATAATATCACCTTTGACTTCTCTACCAAGATTCTTAATGTATTTATTTGCTTAGTTTTGGGGATCAATCATCAAAGGACGTCTTCTACTTTTATCAATTAAAATACCATTTTCAATACTTGTTCCATCTTTAGGCAAGCCTTATTTAAATTAAAAAAATAAATTTATGTTATTATATAAATTATTAAAATGTTTATTAAAGCTAATGTGTTATTATTAGATAAAAATTAATGAACTAATAAAGAAATATCATAAATTCTTTATTGTTATATTTTAATTCAAAATAAAATTAATATTAAAAATAATCGCTTAAATTTATAGTAAAAATCATATTTTTTTAATTCTAATTTTTTCTTTTGTTTTAAAATTATGTTTAGAATATTTATCTTAAATAAATTCTTAAAAATTAGTTTTAGTAAGAAATTACAAAGTTTCTAAGATATAATTAAATTATTTAAATAAATAAATTACCACAAAGATTCCAAGTCTGAATTTATACTTCATCACCAAGGAACTATCTCATAGTTATATTATCTGTATGAAGAATTCCTAAATCTTTTAAGTATTTAATCCACAAATGCTCTAATTCTGATCTATAAGATGCAACAAATGAACCACTGTAAGCAAGCATAGCCGCTGCAATAGCTGCATCACCAGGGTAGAGTTTACCTATTTAAGTTTTTTTTTAAATAATCTAAAATGAGAGATAAATTTATTTAGCTTATTTATACCTTTTTCTGACAAAACTTCTATATCTCTTGACCATCTTTCTTTTTCGTCTTTCAAGCCGTCAGTTAATTTTTGAGCTCTTTCTAATTTAATTTCACATTCTTTAATTTAATTTGTCAAATATTCCTATTATTTATTTTTATATTAAATTGATAAAATATGAATAAATAAAATAAAATTAATTACTTTTTGTCTAATTTTTTCCTCTGACTGTTATCTTAAATTATTAATTTTTTGGTTAATCTTTTCTAATGATTCTTTCTTCTCTCTTAATTCTTCTGTTTTTAGTTGTACGATACGCTTGACTTCATCCAATTACTTTCTTAAAGGTTCTGTATCAGTAAAGACTTTGTGGAAATCATACATAGCTTTAACCCAACCAAAGAGATAACCTGTGGCTTTACTACCACCATAGGCATCTGCCTCATTGAATTTAGGGTGAGGGAAACATACTTTTTCAAGCTTTTCTATGTATTTAGGATTAATATTTTCTCTGTTATAAGTCATTAAAATATTAAGAAGTTCTTTAGGATCAGTCAGCAAATACTATTTAGCTGTTTAGAAATAATTTTCTTCTTTTTTACCAAATGAATCTTTAACTGCTGTAATGATGATTTCACCAACCTTCTTTACATGGTCTGTACATAGAATAACTACACCTGCCAAGGTAATTTTAACTGCTTCTGGAGGTGTTTAAAGAGATTTAACTTCGACTAAATGCTCTTTTTTAAGTTCACTAACGTTCTTAAGGGTTTTAGCTAAAGAATTGTTAGCTTCAGCGACAGCTGCTTCAGCCTTTTCAGCTAGTTCTAAGGCTTCTCTTTCTTACTTCTTTGCTTCAATTTCTTCTTTAGCTACAATTTTTTAAGTTTCATCTGCATCCTTTTATTCTACTTCTAAATATTCCATCATTTTTTATGTTTGTTCTTAAGCAATTTCAAGCTCAGGTCTCATCTTTGTTAGAGTAATTTTCATTTCCTCAACAGCTTTGTTAGCTCCTGCTAATTTATCAAGACCACTCTTTAATCTTGAAATTTATTCATTTAAACCCTTATTCTTTTAGTCTAAAATAGACTTATACAAGTTTAGAAGCTCCAAAAAGCTTGTAGGAGTTACGTAATTGTATCTAATTAAATATAAAAAATTTTTACAAAATTGAACACAAAATTTAATTAAAATTACCTTCTTAATTCTTAGAAATAACGTTGAGATATCTTTTCTACAGATTTATGGCAATCTTTGAAAATAGTGACTAAATTAGAAGTGAGTCCTTGGATTCTTAGTTCTTCTTCAAAATCTACAAGTTATCCTTTACCTACACCAAGTAAGGCTTCTTCGGGCCATTCAGTAAACCAATCTATGGTTGAGCAAGAAACTAATGAAGGGAACATACGTAATCTGGTAGCAAATGCTTCTCCAATAGGAGACATAGCAATAACAATGTGAACATTTTTCTTGACTCTAATTAAATACTATGTGAAGATGTTCATTTTATTTGGTTGCAAACCTTTTTTGATACAATCCATTTTGCATGCATTCTAAATGTCTTCCATATCTTTTTCTTAGTAAATATTTGTGACATCACCAGAATTGAGAATGTTGTTAATATCTTCAAGCATTTGCTCGTTTATAATTTATGTATCAACAAATAAGAAAGTAAGAGATTTATTTTCTACACCTGCCATCATAAGACATTTTTTAATATCATCACGCCACGATCTCATATTGTAATTTTTTATAACCTCAATCTAAAATAATTTATAGTTAGATAAGAATGTTGCCATTCTAGCCAAACTCTATCTACCAGAACCTCCAACACCAAAGAGTAAAGCATTACCTTAAGGTTATCTAATAATTCTAGCTATTCTTGCTATATGTTCACATGCATCTAAAAACATAACAAGCTTCATTGAGCTTCTAGGTCCATTAATAACAAAAGTATTGTCAGTGTTGTATTCTTCTTAGAAATAATCCATCTAAAAAAATAATTATTAAAATAAAACTATTTTTTTAAATTAAATTTTACCTTATCAATGAATTGATCTAAATCATCAACTGGAGCATATATCCTAGGTTCTAATTCCTTTATAATTTTAAATTCATAATTAATATTTATATATATATATAATTAACTTACTCTTCCTTGCAAGAAATCAGTAAATATAACTCTTTAGGTAGTTAATACTTCTTCTTTTGTAATGTTGAATTTCTAAAAGAAATCTGAAAGTATTTCCTTGAGATATTGTCTATCTTAATCTGTAGTTAATCTATCATGGAAAACTCTCATATTTTCATGATACCAAAGTCTAATTAGGACAGGAACTTCAGAACAAGTTTTTGTATTAGTAGTAGCAGAGCACATACCTTAAAATACTTTACTAATATCTCTCATATTAAAAGTATAATGACTTTTTGAAGGTGTGGGCAATAATTCATTTTTAACCTATTAATTCGTAAATAAATTTTCAAATAAACAATTTATAAAATTTAAATTAGCAGCACAATATAAATTAAAAGCAATATTTTAAAGTTTTATAAAAAACAGAATATTCTTTTTTTTGTTAATCTCTGTTTTGATATTGCTCTAGAAAAATATTTTTTTGTTTCATGTTAAATTATAGCTTATAATAAAGATCAAAAATTATTACCTTATAGTAGACTTCTATGACAGATTCAACCAATTAAGGAACTGCTTCTTTTATAGAAGTGTCGAATTTCTTGAAGAAATGCTTTACTAGAGTTTGGAAAAGTTAATTAATGATAGTTCTTTCTAATTCTGGATATGCTAAAATATTAAAGTGTCTGGTGCAACGAGCTGTTATGTTTGATCTACCACCACCAGGAGGACCCATAGCAGCAAGTAAAATAATATCTTAGAATTTCATAAAAACTAAATCTCTTCTATTATACCAACCTTAATGATCTAAGAACTATCTTAAAAGTTCAATGGGAGGTTATGCACCATAAGTCTCTTTCTTAGGCATATTCAGATCATCAACAAATATAATACACTTCTTGCCTATAGGAGGTCCGAAAATACCTTTTCTTCTTTTATCCTATTAATTTTTATTTAATCTTAAATAAAGAAATTTAATCTAAAAAAAGTACCATCTTAGAATCTATGGTGTCTTATGTTTGATTTGCACTATTTTTTGTAAATAAAATCATTAAAATAAAATATCATGAAAAATATTTACCTTGTTTGTGCAGAGAAAGTAAGTGCAATATACTGATATTCTTCACCAAGTTATGTTGTTAAAAGGGAATAACAATTTTATGATTTACCAGTACCAGTTGGACCTGGACACATAACATGGTAGCCTTGTGATACAAGTAATTTCTTCATATAAATATTTCTTGTAGAATCGTTAGTAGGAATCATAATTTCATGATATTGGTACTTAGAGCTTACTTCAAACGATGCATATTAAACTTACCAATTTTCAAATACTTTTTTCTCTTTATTCCAGAAATAGTTGTAAACAGAATCCTCCTAAGGGAAGCCACAATCAGTTACTGTCATAAATAGGCTTCTATAGAATTCAGAAAACTTCTATCTTGATTCAGAATCACAAGTAGCCATAACAGACCAAATCAGTGAAAAAATAAATAGTTAATCAATCATATTTTATAAATTGTCAATTTCTTCACTTGGAATCTAATTTAAAAGAAAAAATTGTATTGTTTTTATAAGTTTCAATTGAGAAATCTAAATTAAATTTTACTCTTTTGAATTCTGTTTCTGCATATTCCGCAAAATAGCTATTAAGGATTCTCTAAAGAGATTGTGTCAAATTATTATCACCAGTAACAACAATTTCTTTACATTATTTTCTTAAGAAAGTCAAACAAGGCTAAAGAAGCTTATCAAAAAGTAATTTAAGCCTATCCATTATTTTAGATCTCTTTTAGATATTTGGAGGAATGCTATTCAACCAAGAATCTATTAAAGGTTGTAAACCAAGAGAAATAGGTTCCATATATACCATACCACATCTACTTACAGTAGCAGGAGAAGCCACAGCCAAATCTTCGACTTCGAACATCATAGTCATATGTGGAGTTAAGGTTAAAATTTAACCACTATTTTTGAAGTTAAATAATTCATCATTAATAAACTATTAATAAAAAAAGCTTAATTTACCTATTTAAACATAATTTTTTATTATCATCTAAAACTGTATTCATAGACTCAATCCAAATGGCATCAACTGGACCATCGAAGAGAATCCAGTGCTTGTCTGATGAAGTATCTTTGACAGTCTCTCTTATGATGTAGGCTAAAATACCATCTGTCCATTCATGAGTTTGCTCATTAAATTATCCATATAATTAGCCCATAGTTATACTTTTAGGATTCATGATATGAGTATGGACTTTGTAGAATCCTTTGTCATGTAAGTTACTTAAACTTCTTTGAAGGACTAGATAGTTAGAAGTTTTACCTCCTCCAGTAGGACCAACTAACATAAGACCGTGTCTAACCTATATAGTATCATATAGCTATAGTACTTTATCTGTGAAAGCTTACACAGGCTATAAATTTAGGTCAGGATCTTTACAGACAACTGACATTTAGCTAACTAAATCACCATATTCATATTTAGGTCTTTCTACACCTGGGAAGAGATCGCTGATAATATTCTCAAATAGAGGGATATCATCTTTTAAAAATTTAGGGACATTAACATCACGTAATGCTCTGAGCAAAAGCTATTGCTCATCCATATCAGGGGTAGCGCTTTTCAACAAACCTTTTAGATTTTTTCAAGTTAATTTTCTTTTAAAAGTTAATTGTATATTTACCTGCTGCATTAATGACTGATCTAACGGCTCTCATACCATAATCATAGTGATCTTGAGAAGATAATTATTCTGACGAAAGTTTAAATGTAACGACCATTTTTTAAGCAAGCTCTCTACCAAGCTTGAAACCAAAACTATAAAGCATAATTTCACCAATCATAGCATAATCGGGAACCATCATCGCTACACTTCTGAATAAGGCCTTTAAGTTATCAGGTAATTCAGTACGACCTGCGTAACCACTTTTATTTTTATTTAATATTAATTTAAGAAAAAGTAAAAAATTAGTTACGGGTTCATTGTAATGAAAACACAGAATGTAGGAAGAACTTTAATGTTAGATCCTTCAAATTCAATTTATCCAATACCTTTGTCTTTAGCTCCAAAAAGTTATAAGAGTTGTTAAGCAATAACTGAAAGTACTTCAATGTTAATTCTATTGAATTCATCAAAGCAACACCAAGCACCAGCACTAGCAAGACCCTTAAAGAACTTACCAACCATAATATAATCCATACTATCAGAGCAATTGAATACAACACACTACTTAGCAAGTGCTTTAGCTAAATCTTTTGTTGACTCCGTTTTACCTGTACCAGCAGGACCTTAATTTTAAAAAAATTAAGCATTTTAAATTAAATTAATTGAATCAAATAAGAAATACCTGCAGGAGCTCCACCTAAGTTGAGTTTTAAAGCACCCATTAAAGTCATATAACATTTATCTGTCAAAGGAGTAATAACCAATCTTAATGTGTTTCCTAAAATATATTAAAAATATTATAATTAGGGGAATATTTTTAAAACAATTAAATATATTACCTAAATATTCATATCCATAAGGGAAATCAGTCTGGACACATTTTACTCTAACATCTTCATTTTCAACATAGTATCTCAATTAGGAGATCCATTCGAAAGCTGAAACATCCTTGACATTTTCGTTAATAAGTCTTTAAACAACATCCTTTGCATGTACATCGATAACAATTAAAGCATTAATAGTGACTTATTATTATTTAGTTAATTTTGTGCAAACTAAATCAACCAAATCATCTAATTAGAGTTTTAGTTTGTCCCAATACCCTTTGATTCCAACTTTGTCTTCTTAGCCTTCGTTTTTAATAGCCTCTTCTACTTCATAAGTCCATAATACTTATGAGCCGTTTAATACACATTAACCTGGATGACTAATACACCATTTTGGTCTTGGTTTTTTGTTGTAATCCTCTACTGAGTTGTTTAAGGCACGACGGACTGAGCGTTTCATCATATTTTCTACATCACCCATCCATTCTTCTACATTCTTACGGTTTGGATCTACAAATTTCTCAAAAGGAACTCTTTCGTTTTCAGCAGAAAACATTGCATGGATTTTCTTTTAATCATCGAATTCAATTTTGTGAATATTTTCGAATACTTTTTTTAAATGTGGTTGGACTGCTGTGGGTTCTTTTGTTTGAGATAAAATTTCAAGGAGTTCATCATTAGACAAGAAATAGAAACGAGCAAACTTTTCTCTCTTTTTTTCCAAATAATTATTTAATTCCTTTTAAATAATTTCTAAGTTCTTATTAGATTCTCTTAATTTGTCATATAAGCCTTCTTCTGTGCAAACTTTACGAACATTTAGTATATGCTTGGCTTAGGTAACACTAGTTTTCCAAGTTGAGTCTATAGTCCTAAACTTCTTTGTTTCAGCTGGTAATTATTTTGCAATATCCTAACTATCAAAAATAGGTTGTAGATACATCCACTGACCTTAGAATTTAGCCCATTCCTCCAAGACATCTGACATAGTTGTTAATTATTTATCCCATTCAAATATTCTATTTTTTATATTAATATAAATATAATTACGTGATTGATCATTTGTTAAAAATACCTTTCTTCAAATTCTTTTTTGTATGGAGAGAATAATAATGATTAAGTTTAGACAATATGTTCATCAAGTATAATAGAAATGTCATCGTAGCCTCTGATAATGCTGGTTTACTTGTAAGGAAGAAGCTAGAAATTAATTTCTTCCCATTAAGTCTCCATAGTATCAAGTAAAGTCTTAATTTAGAATTCTTTTCCTGCTCTTTCACCAATTTGAACTATCTCATCGACATGTTTCATCAAATCCATTTATAAAATTTGATCAAAAGTAAAACCTTCATTTTTCTTTTCAATAGTTTTTCCCATAACACGTGAGATGTCTTTCCAATGTCTTTCCTTTTTAATAAGATAAATTTTTAGAATAAAATCATGTAATTTTTTAATTTTTTTTACTTCCATTCCTTGCTTTCTAAGAGCAACCAAAAGAGGAACTTTAGGCTTGAACTCATCCATTTCAGCTTTAACTTTTTAAGCTATTTCCTAAAATATAAATTATTTTTTTTAAGAAAAAACAAATGAAAAATTAATAATTTTACATAAATCTATGTGAGCTCTTTTTCTTTCATAACTCTCATAATACCACCTAATGTTTTGACTCCTTCTTCAACAAATTTATCTACTTCTTCTGCATTAACTTTATCAAAATCATCGTACATCCATTTGCTAAAACCTTTCATCCAGAAGTCAACGATTTTCCACAAGTTAAAGTAAGGTGTAAATTCTTTTTACATATTTCCAAGCTTTTTTAAATATTTATTTCAATTAATATCATAAAAATTTATTAAATTAAATCTTACTTTATTATATTCAGTCATGTCTTTACCAAAAAGATGTTCACGTTGATTGAATTTTCTTGATTCGTCTTGAATGTTTAATAGAGATTCATGAATTTCCAAGACCATTTTAGCCATATCTGAATGGTTTTTGATATCGATATAACTTGAGAAACCTTGAATAGTTTATTCAAGATTTTCATAATTTTATTTAAATTCATCTTATTATTCTTTCATTTCTTCAGCAAACTTTTACTTTAATTTATCAAGCTTTCCTTCTCTTTCATTAATTAATTGTAAGATGTCTCTAGGACCTGCAAAAACATTCCATCTCTTATTCATTTCATCAGGAGTGAATTTATAGTTAAAATCTTCCATAATTTTATAAACATCGAAGACTTTATTCATATCTGATTTCAACTTTTCCAGTTCAATAGGAAGCATGTTTGTAATATATTCTTGCAATTCAACTAACTTTTCAATATTATTAGGATCTTCATTCAACTTAGCTTTAATCAAAGTGAATTAATTAAAAATATTTGTAGTTCCTTCCTTAGCTCTTTTGGCAATAACTGTTTTGAGATTTTTTGACAAATCAGAAAGCTTTTCTTCTAAATGAGCTATAACTTCTAAACAACTTATTTAGAAGCAACTAACATGAATGTACTCAGGAATGTCAATTTTGAGTTATTTCTTTTTTCTTTCAACCTAATTTAAAAATTTTTTAATTTAATTTTGTTTAAATAAGAATTGATTTTGTTACTTCAGCTATTTCATCGTTAATAGACTCTATATCTCTAGGGTTTTCAATTTCGTTTTCCATGGCTTTGCAATATTCCTCAGGTGTTGATTTAAGAATAGGAATGTATTTATCAAATGCTTATAAATAATCAGCTAATGGTTCAGTAGCTTATCCAACTCTTTCTTTTAGAAGTTCAGCCATTTCCCAAATCCATTTGTTTTCATCTGGGAATTTACGAGGCCTGGCGTTTGGGTCAGGATCTACAGGTTTTTCACGAGGTTTTTGAGGCGTCTTAATATATGTCTCTAAGTTTTATCCCTTGTAGAGATTAGATGCAATTTTTGGTTCCAAATCAGGAATCTTGGCTAATTCTTCTAATGCCTTGTCAAAAACATGCAGTACAACATTAACAAAGACTTCAGGATTTTTTGGAGAATAAATAAATATTTCATCGTTTTAGGTTTTTAAGTCCAATTAAAATAAAGCTCTTGTTCTTTTCTTTTCATCTACGTGTTCAGGGAATACATTTTCTACATTACTTGTATCATGTACTATAACCTTACTAGGAATGAAGCTTAATATCATATCTCTATAGTCATTGTAATTTCTTTAAACTAAACTAGTAACAGTGTCCTATTTTATATTAATAAATTCTATATATTCCTGGAAATTTTCTAATTAAATACCTGCATCATTAAACGGATAACAGTCAAAAACTTTTTCAATTTACCAAAATCATAAGTAATTCTTTCATTTTCTTTCATATTAAACCAACCTTTTCCAACATCAGCAAATTGAGTTTTGATAATTTTAACCATTCCCTCAATCCAAGTTCCTATTAAATGTAATTAATAATTTTATATTTCCCTTAAAACTATTATTATTATTCTTCACAATAAAGTTTAATAATAGATTCATATAAATTGATTAGCATAAATCAAAAAATTGCTAAATAATTTAAAGATTAAATACCTCTCAACTGATATATAAGCGAAGAAGTAAATGATTCTTATAAATGCTTAAATTAATCTAAATGCATAGCCTCATCTATTTTTAATTAGAATATGTCCATGTCATTGATTTTATTGCATTCGACTCTAATTTCTTGAAGGGCTTTAATGACTTCTTTTTTAATGTAAAGAGATGCAAAACAAAAGCTCTTAAAAGTATCATTGAAGTCTTTTGGTTCATGAAAACTAATTTCACGATTTGAGGTGACATGCATTTCTTTAACTCCCTTTGTTCTTTCTAATTCCATAGTTCCATAGTATCTAACTTCTTTTTCTTCCTCTTTGGGAGGCAAGCGTAAGTGCTTTGGAAAGTATTCAGAGTCTTAGCATTCTTCTAAGAAAGTATCAAATATAATCTTATTCATAGTCCTTGAAAAATCCATGTTGACATCAGCTATTAAAGCAGTTGTATCTAAATCTTCAATTTTTGTAGTTTTTGCTAAATCTGCTATTCTTTTCTTCTATTCAGTATCAAGTTCACTCAAATCCTGAGTGGGCATGTTATCAATATAAAAATTATATCTAATTATACTATCAGTATATACCTATTCAAATAAAAGGAAACACATTTAACATTAGAATCAGCATTTATTTTAAACATTAGAAATATTTTCTTGGTTTTAATCGTTTAATAAACCCAAATTTTTTTTTAACTTACTGATTAAAATTATTTTTTAGGTAAAATTGAATTTAAACTCTTGCCTAAGCTTATGCAAATGTTATATTCAAATCTATTTGATGGGTTAACAAATATATTTAAAATGAGTCGTGCTTGAAAAATTAATATTCAGTTACATAAATAACTAGAATATTACATTTGTTTTCAAAGATATTTCTAACATTTTAAAAAGGAAAATTGAATTACTCTTTGCTAAAAAGCGTTAGCCAAACGAAGCACATATTTTCTAGGATCTTCGGCATCAAAACAAACAAATATACGATGTAATTCAAAATTAATAACATCATCTGCATTAAATGTTTCTAATTTTCTGCCTTTATATTTATTGGTTTCTTTGGTATAGCTTGTGATCTCTACTTTTTAATAATAAAATTTGTTATCTTCACTATTCTTGAAAAGGGCTCTTCCTGTTAAAGGATGGAAGTCGCTTTCTTCTTCGTCTCCCTTTGTTCTATCCAGCCTAATAAAATGTTTTATAGAAAAAATAAAAACTAATTTAAAAAATAAATTGAAACTGACCATTCAAAACTAGAGTTTTCATCAAAAGTGCTATCATCAAAAAGTTCAAGAGGAAGCCATTCACACTAGGTATCTGGTTAGTTAAAATCAACATTTAAATATAACATTAAATCCTCAAGTTAATAAGAAGCAAACTGCTTTTTCTTTCTATCTATAGCTACTTTTCTAGGAACTTGACCTGGAATTGGATCATAAGGCTCCATAACCTAAAAGTTTTATAATTTAAATAAATTTTGTTTATTTCTCTAAAAAAAAACACTCATATTAATTGTAAGACAGAATAATTCAAAAAGTATTTCTACCTTAGGATTAACTGATGAAACTATTTTTGCATTTTCTCTAAGAACTTTTCTTTATTCATTTCTGGATTGCATTCTTGAGCGTAAAATATCTCTTTCATCAGAAAATAACTTCTAACTAGAGGTGTTTGGTCTCAAACCATTTCTTGACTATAAACGCTAAAGCGAAATAGCTTTAGGCAGAGTTGTTACTGAAATTGACTTATAAATTTCGACCTTAGGACCAGCTTGAACTAATTTGGGCTTTTAAAATTAAATTGGGAGATTTAAATATTTTTCATTTCATTTTATTTAGCTTCAATAAATTAATTCAGTGCAAATTAAAACAAAACGAAGAATAAAAATACATCTATTTTTTAAGCATTTTCTGGGTCAATAACTTCAGAATAAATACCTCTTTATCTTCTTATATTAGGATTGACAGCCATTTTATTGCTTTTTCAAATTATTAAAATGTGCTATGATATAATGGCTTAATATTCTACAAATGCTTGAAAGCTTTTAAGCTTGTTTGTTTGGACTTAGTTTAATATATATTTATAACTTGATGAATTCCTTGTTTTTTTCTATTAATTAAAGCCTTGTAATTCAATCAAAAAAATCAAAGACAATTCTTTTCTTTTAATTAATTATTAATTGAAATACTCATTATATTTAACTTTAAAATCAAAGTGTATCTTAACAAATTTTTTCTTTTCTCATTCATTTTTTAAGAAAAATTTCTTATTTAATGGCTTCACATTCAATTTACTATGAAAAAACACTTAATATCAATAAATTTTCACAAATAAGGCATAAATAATCACTAGAGCTGATTTTTAATTTTTACTTTTTAAATTTTAGGTAAACAAAAAAAGTTATAAAATATTGATTATAAACTACACTTTTCTATATCAAAAAGATATAGAGTCTCCTCATTTTATAAGCAAGCATCCAGTATTTAAAATTAAATAAATAAATCTTCTTATTTATATTTTTTTTTAGATTTCTAATAAATTATGTGATTTAAAATAAATAAGTAAAATATTTATTAAATAAAAAATATTTTTTCAAAAAATTCAATAAAATATTTTTTTTGCAGAAAATATTGAATGCTTTTATTTTAATATCATATGGATGTAATTAAAAGCAGATATTATTAATTTTGTTTTAGCTAAATGATTTATCAATACAAATATTAACATTTATTTTCATTTTTTATCAAAAAAAAAAAAAAATTAAATTTTGAAAATTAACAAATTAAAAATAGATATTAATTAATAAGTTAGCAAGCTAGTAAATTTGATAATTTCTGCAAATTATTATTATTGTTAATTTAGGATAACATATATAAATCTATTATTATTATTTACTGCTTTAAACATGTATGGAAATTTGAAGTTTATTTACGATGAAACTCCTTTATGGAATGAGAAAAAAGTGAAAGATAAAAAAGAATAAAAGTTAACTGCATATGTTAGGTTTGATTAATTATATGGAGATGGAAAAAGAAAATAAATTAAGATTGATCAAATTAAACAAGAAAAAAAGCTTGAATAGATGCTTTAAGAAATAGAATTAGAAGATTCTAAAATGGGAATTTCTACAGTAAAAATCTTTACTCTTGATTTAAATTAATAAATCACATAAATGTTTTCTAAAATATAAATAAATATTAAATCAGGTATCAAAAAAATTAACGGCTAGTAGAAGACCTGACTAATTTTATGAATATAACAAGTAATGGGCTATGAAAATAAATGAAAAAAAGCAATAGCAGAGAACAGAGCATTTTAATCAAGCAATAAACTAGTAAATTGAAAGTTAACAAAAATCCTAACAAAGGGCTTTCTTCCAAGAAACGATGTATAATAATTTGATAATATTAAATTTAATTAGAGCTTTTACTATATTTAAAGGCTAAATAATTACAATGGGCCTATTTCAGGATGGCAACAAAGATTTGAAAATTACTTAAATACAAAAATAAAATTATAGGAAGTAGGCGAATAATAAAATAGTATGTTTTAGCCATAAATACTAGCAATTTTAATATATTTTACATATAAAATATAGCTTTTCAGCCTAAAATAAATGAAAATTCTAAAAAAATGACTTCATTTAGAGATAGCACTCCAATTGAGGAAAGACTACTCAAATATGGCGAAGAATTGAAAATGAAATAGGAAATTATTAGATAATAGGTAGCTTATAAAATATAATTTTAAACACTATCATAAATATCAAAAAATTTAAATAAAAAGATGGATATATTATCTTAAGAGAGTGATGAATTTGGCTAAAAAAAGCCTTCAATCAATAAGAATTATGTTTATGGAGAATCTGATGGAAGCAAAGTTCATGATAAACTATATGAATATGGTAATTATTTTTTACTTTAGCAAATGCTGAAAGATTTTAAAATATAATAAATTAGCTAAAGTTTATGAGTAAAAAATCTAAGAGCTAAAAAGTGAGGCATAAAATCAGTTTAACTTCAAGCCTGCATTGAATTAAATGTCAGAATAGTTAAAAGAAAAAGTGGTATGGTTTATTTTCTTTATAATGAAATCATCATTTTTAATAAAATAATATTAAGTAATAAAAAAGAAAGCCACTTTATGAACCAAAAAAGAAGGAATCCTTGGAGGTAAAAATATTAAAATTTTAAGTTTCTGAATCATAAAAATATATTTATTTATAGGAAAAGAAACCATCAAAACAGTTTAATGTATAAAATTTTGAGCAATTTTTAGAAAGAAATTATACTTAGTTTGAAAGAAAACTAGAAAGATTGCAATAAAGAGATGATTAAGTTCAAGCAAAGGAGCTAGAAGAATGCTCATTTTAGCCATAAATTAACAAAAAAAGCCTAACCAAATCAGTAATAGATTAAGAAAAAACTCTTTATGAAAGAGAATAAGAAAAACTCAAAAAGAAATAAGAATAATTACAACAACTACACGAATAGATTACATAAGAAGATTAAAAAAATTGCACCTTCAAGCCTTAAAAAACATTTAATATTATCGAAGAAAGAAAATAAATCTAAGAATAGAATAAAAAGCTATAAGAAAAGAAAAAGAGTGTGCCTGCAATAAAATATCCGAAAGTTAGAAGTAAAACACTTGTTACTGATAAATTTAAGAATGGATAAAATTTATCTGAGTAAGAACTTAATAATTCGTCTGATGAGAACTTAAAAAGGAATCATGGTAGTAACTAATCAGATGAAGATGAGAAGGACAAATTCTAAAAGGCATTTTAAGACAGATATTAGAATGCTAACAATTATTAGCTATCTAAGTCTGTAAACTTTTAAAGTATTCCTCAAAATCAATCAGTTTAAGCTGAGAAAAATGCAAAGAGAAAACAAAGGAGTCCTCTAAAAAGATAGAGTCCTTCTCCAAAAACAACATTTAAATTAAATTCCTCATCTAAAAAAGGTAACAATGAATTAAACTAGAGCAAAAACGATAGTGATTAAAAAAATAACCAAAGTTTCTTGAACAATTTGCTCAACAGCCAAATAAACAAGGGAAACTTCAATTTAGAATCCTTACTAAATTAGAGCATATAAAACTGGGGAGAGCATTATAATTTAAGTCCATCAAAGCTGAGCAAGAAAAAAATACTTGATGAATTTAATTAAATCGAAAAAGAAATATAAACTATTGTAAAAGAAGTAGATCAGATCAAAGAAAAAGATGACAATGATAAAAGTATTAATAGCAGCACTTTTCCTAAATTGAGCAACTTTAAGAATTATTCCTAAGGAAACAATGAAGGATTTGACTCTAAGCATTCTTAATTTCACCCTTAAATTATTATCGAAGATCATAATAATGAAGCATGATAAATTAAAAAATAAATTAAGCTTTTGCTGTATAAATTAATTAATTAAAAATATATATTTATTCTAGGTTATTCATAAAATAATTAATAATCAGAAAATAATTAAAATCTAAGAAAGAAGCAATTTATAAATAATCCTAATTATAATTTGTAAGTTATCATAATTCAATTATAAATAAAAATTTATTTTATAAATTCAAGAACAAAAAACATGTGTAAAAATATTAAAAAAATAAAAATATTTAAAAAATTATTTTCAGTTTGAAAAAATAAGTTAATGAATCTTATTATTAACCAGAATTAATCCAAGAAATACTGACACAGATTTTTGTTTAGATTAGATCATTTAATGATAGTCGTTAACAATATCATCTATTTATTTATTTACTAATTAAAATTATTGATTTACTTTTTATGCAATAAACCACAGATTTTATAATTGATCACAATATTGAATTTACAATATTAAGAATATAAAGAAAATTAATATCATTTATTTGAAAAAATATTTCAAGAGATTAAAGTTTAACAAAAAGAATTGCAATTAAAAAGCTCAATTTATTTTTAAATCTTATTCATTTTATCAAGAAATCAATTTTTGATATGTTAGATTAAGCTAAATAGCAGAAATATTAATACTTATTTGCAATTTTTTAGGTTTATAATTGCACATTTGCAAATACTTTCTTAGCCACTATCATCAAACCCTTCATCGTTTTTGTGAGATTATGAAAGCCAATATCGTTATTAAAATATAAATGTTGGAAACATAAGAATGTATTTCTATTTTATTAGATAAATAATTATTCGAATTAATTTATTTAGCTAGATTTCTTACATTTATTTTGAAATCTATTCACATTGAAATCGAATGGCAATATAACACAAATACTGCTAATTAAAAGCATTAACAAGCATAATATAATAGATTTGTTTATTTTATTTTATTTGAGCATAAATTTTCTCTCTTTTTCATTGTTTAGCCTATGTAAAAAAATAAAAAGCTTTAAAAAACATGTACTATTTTTAAAATATTTATACATAACACTACATCTAAATCTATTTCATAAAGTAAAAAATAAGGCCAGCATGCAACCAATTTAGCATTAAAAACTATTAGGTTCACAATTAAAATATTTTATATTAAAAATTCGCTCTTAAAAATCTTTTTTTTATACTAGATTATATAGTTTTGTCATTTTTAAATTAGAAAACAAAAAAGAAACCATATTTTTGTTTACTTTCATCAAACAAATATTTTTTACTTTGGCTTTATTTCTTAATTGAAATTAACATGCACAAATAAAATCCGAGCTGACCATAAAATTATAATTAATAAAAACTATAAACTTTGAAAAAAAATATAAAATAAGTAAAAAAAAAAGTAACTATTAATACAATTTTTAATGACAAAACTTCTTATTTTATTTGCAATATCATAAATCATATTTGCTACTCCTACTCCTGGCGCTTCTGTAACATGCACAAGTTAAGGTGGATCAACTACTTGCTCTAATTCATGCCCTTCTGCTCCTACTGGGTGTTAATGGATTGGAGCTTCTCTTACAACATGCTAAATTTAAGATTGTACCTTATGTGCTAATACTATGGTTTAATATACAGATTAATATTGTTTATCATGTACATCTAATAAATTTGCTAATTCAGCCGGAAATGCTTGTGTAAATCCTTAAAATACATGTGGTAGTGGCAGAACTGTTAATTCATGGACAGATGCTGATTGTGCTGCTTGCTATGGAACTGGTTACATAGCTAATGGAAACAAATCTGCTTGTATAAATTGTAATGCTAGTTCAGGTCTTACTGATATTATTTGTGGTTTATGTTCTACTGCAAATAGTAATTCAAATAAATTTGCAAATGCTGGTGGTACTTAATGTGTAAATAGTTCATTAACTTGTGGTGCTTCAAGAACTGCAAATTCTTGGAATAGCTCAGATTGCTAATTATGCTATGGTAGTAGCACATTCATATCATATTCTGGTAATAGTTCTTGCTTTAATTGCTCATCTCCTAGTGGTTTATCTGATGCTACCTGTGCAGAATGTGCTACAGCTAACAGTAATCAAAATATATATGCTAACAATTCTGGAACAAAATGTGTAAATTCTAAGGCAACTTGTGGAAGTTCAAGAACTGTAAATACTTGGACAAATAATGATTGTATAGCCTGTTATGCTGCAGGCTATGTAGCAAGCTCAAATGGAAGTACTTGTATAAATTGTAAATCTACTTGGGCTCTCACTGACTCCATTTGTAGTTTTTGTGCAACAGCAAACAGTAACTAAAACATTTATGCTAATTCTGATGGCACAGCATGTGTTAATAGTACATCTACTTGTGGAGGCAGTAGAACAATAAATACATGGACTAATGCTGATTGTAAGGCTTGTACCCCATTAACCCCAATTGCTTAATAAGGAGGAGCCTCTTGTGTTTCTAGTTTTTCTTCTTAATTAATATATGGAAGTTATGTTTTGCTAATTTCTTTACTAATTTGAGTATAAACATAAATAGTATGTTTAGGCAGATTAAATTTATATTATGAATCAATTTTATTATTCAATTTCAAAGATAATTATTTACATTAATTAATTTAATTTTTTATATTTTTAGTTCAATTAAAACTATAAAAATTTGTTATTTTTCCTAAAAATATTTTAGCATTATTATTAAAATAGCTATTTATTACAAAATCTAAGGAATTTATTCTATTGGTTTAAATAAAATTTTTAGAAAACGTTATTTGTTAAATAATAAATGAGGAGTCAAAAGTACATTTAATTTTAAAGAATTAATTAAATATTCAAGCAATATTTTAAACTTTAATTTTTTATTTAAATCTTTAAAGATATTTAAAAAAATAAGAATGAAAATCTAATAATTTCTAGTTGAACATAAAACAGATTTATCTAAAATATTTTACTGAATACAAATAAATTTTAATAATTATCACTGAGTTTGATTTGTCTATCCATATAAATAATCTTTCTTTTTTTACCTTTTTAAATATCTTTATTCATCTATTTCTATTATTTTGAATCTCAACAAAAGCTAATGTACTAGATTCTCAGATAAAATATTATTACAAAAAACAGCCACAAATTTATTGAATTTGCAAGTTAATTACATATAATTTTTTTTTAAATGTATTCAAAAATTAATAGTGATACAATTTATCTATTTAATCTGATGATTATAGAAATTGGCTACAAATATTATTTATTTGCAAACTTTGCTAAACTGTAAATCGCCATTTTTGCAAATTTAATTTTTAATTGCTAAATATTGAAGAGGATATAATTAGTAAGATAGAAGGCAAAATGGAGAAAAATATGAATTTATAATAATTGGAAACGTTAAGAATTAAAAAAATTAATTAAATTGAAATAAATCCTAATAAGTGTTAAAAAAGTTATTGAATAAAAAAAGGATTTAAATAATAAATTTTTTTTAATACATTTTTATATTAAAAAATATAACTATCCAAAAGGAATTTATTTCTTATCATAAATTAAACCTTAAGTTGAAGAGATTTGTGCAGTTTACTAATTTATAGCATAAACTCTATGCCATATTTTTTTTTAAATATTAAAGAAAGTATAACAAATTAGTGATAAGAGAAATGAAGAAAAAAATGAAATATTTAAAATATAAAGTAATATATTTTTCAGGGTAAATAAAAAGTAAGAATTTTTTTGTTAAATTGATTTTTCTGCAAAAATATCAAAATCTAAAATAAATAAAATATTATTTTACAAAATGGCTAATATAAAATTTCAGAAATTAGTGCAATTTATAAATTTTCACCAAAATTTTTTAATTGTTAATTTGTTTATAACACTTAAGTGCTGAAGAAAATATACTTGTTAAGTTAAATGAATAAATATATATAAATTGAATTACATTAAACTAATAATACAGAAAAATACTAATCAATAAAAAGACTATTTTTATTTTAAATTTACTTTTATATTAATAAATATCACAATTTAAAATGAAATAAAATATTTCTTTTATATAAATCACTTAATTTAAAATAAGAAGAAAATTTAAAATATATTGTTTTATGAGACATTTGTTTAGTTTTACCAAAAAGATTAATATATTGTAACTGCCTAAAGTATTTGATCTATTATAATAGATATGCTGAGTAATTAAATAAGTTATGAAAAATAACACATTATTTTAGGTGTTTTAATTCAAACTTTTTACATATCATTTAAAAAAACTTCATAAATTTAAACAAACTGTAAATTATTTTAATTAAAATTTTGCATCTTTAAATTGTATAATTCTTATCATAGGTTGTTGAATAATAAAATTTTCTTTTAATTTTCTGAAAGTTTAAATTATTAAATTTATAAATATGAAATGTTCATCTAATAAACATAAAATATATTATATAATTTTAATTTTTAAATCTTGTAGTAAATGTTTTAAGGTAAATTTCTTCAGAAAGAAATAGCAATCTCAATCAAAGTTAAGGTGAACAAGATTTAGAGTTTACTGATATTATCATAACTAATGAATCTACTATCAGCTTTTCTCCCATACCTTAGGATAAACATGAAATGATTTAGGATTTATAGGTACCTTCACCAGCATATATTACTTCGTAGCCTAGCTTTCCTTCACCATTGTATTATATATAATATACTGGTTGATTATTCTCATAAAATTCCAGTATTTTGGTATCAGGAGGTAGAGTAAATGTTATATCTGAATTTTTCAAATTATTTTATTTAGAAAGAAACAGGTAGCTACTAGCAGAAAGTAAAGTTAAAGCTGTTAAAAATACAATGAAAACACTTGATTTCATTTTAATTTAAATTGGATCTTTTTTATTTAACTTTAATATGTTTAAATTTGATTTAAATGATTTAGTTTGAAGCTATTTTAATTTACATTTCTTTAAAGGAGCTCCTTTACTCTGCTATTTCTTTTATAAAACTAATTAGTAAAATCTAAAGGTAATTCTAAAGCATAATTTATATATTTAAGAATAATTGCAATATTTCATTATTGATCTGGCTAAATCTTACAGTAAGAATGTGGGTGGTTGTGATTTTAAAAAGATAAGAAAAATTCATTTTTTAGTAAGTAATGGTCAAAAAATTTCTATTAAATTTTTGACTAAAATTTTTGTCAACCAGAATCGAATTTTGTTTACAATCATAAAATATAATTTTATTTTGGTTAATTTATCAGGAAGTTTATTTACAAGCTTCTTTATGGAAATTCCTGATAATAATTTTTGACAGATAAAATATTTTTATTTCAACTAAATTATTTGATAAAATAAACTATTAATTTAGAGATACCATAATTTGTTTTATTATTTATTCAAAGCCAATTTTATTGAAAACAAACATTTTTCTTGAGCGAAATCTCACTTAGATTAGTTTATGTAAGAAAATAGTTGTAGATATAATAATATAATAATATGAATATTTTAAAATTAAACATTTAAAATACTTCATTTGAATTAATTTATTTAAAGAAAATAAGAAATAAATTCAATTCTAATAATAAAATTAGAAAATAATTCTAAATCCAAAACGAATATTTTAAATAACTAAAAAATATATTTTAATATAAATTAAAAGATCTAGTTGAATATATATTTTTTATTAAAGTATAGTTTCATTTGCAAAATAAACCTATTTAATTTATTTAAAAAGTTTTATCTATTTTGATAATAAATAAGTAAGATGTTTTATTTTGTTATATATATCAAATTTTCAACATTTATATCTTAAAAATGGTTGTTAATAAATGAGAATTTTTGCTATTTATTAACTATTTATAATTTTAGATATGATTTTAATAAATAAAATAATTTATGTTAAATGAAATTGTTAATAAATATTTAATAATTTATTAAAAATAGATTTTATTATTTAATAAAAATGAAAACTAATTTAAATTAAAGCCTTAATTTCATTAGAAATTTGATTAATCTAAAGAAGGTTGTCTTATTAATTTAATAAATTTAGCTTAGAGTAATAACTTTAATTAAAATAGCAACTTCTGGTAAATTATGACTATATCTGTAAAAAATTGTGTTTCTCTTTTATAAAAAAAATCCTAAACTATTAATTATAGGAGGATTAAATATTGATTTCTAATTTCTGTTCTGTGTTTTTTTCTATGTTTCTTCCATCCTAAATTTCAAAATAAGTATTTAATTTAAAATTAAAAAACTATTTAAATATTATAATTTTGTTATCTTTGTAAGTTCTTGAATTAAAATAAATTTAATAGTAGCCATTTAATGATTAAATATATTGACATAAATTAGTTATTAATAATTTTTTGTCATAACTCAATAATTATTTAAAAACTAATATAGAAAAAGCTAAAATTAATTAAAGAACATTTATTATTAATTTCTAAAATTTCTGATGTTTATTTCAACTAAGAAATATAAAAGAATTTAATTGAAATAAAAAAAGTTTTTTAAAAAAGTTGATAAAAACATAATTATAATAAATTAATATTAAGAAAATATCTAATTTATTAAAATAAATGGGAAAACTAATTTTTGCATTACCACTTGCTGCTTTGCTTATTCTTATAGGTACTTTCTATATGTAGAATAAATCAAATCTATCAACTGATTATTACACATTTTAATACTCTAAGTGGGCTGATTGTGTGTAAAAACTGCCAGCTTATCCTGAAAAATGTACAGATGTCAAAGGTTTCTAATCAGCTGAATCTGCAGTGAATAATTTAGTTAGCCCATAATCTTCAAATGCTCTTCCTGGCTGCATCAAATTTGCCTAATATTAATAAACTGTAGGACCTGATTCTATTTTAAACTATGGCGACTACTACTTAGATTGCTTCTATGAGGATATTGTAGTCGAAGCAGCTCAAACTAATGATTGCTACTACTAATAATATTTCTATCCTAGATATTTTAAATGCACTAAATGGTTTTGACTAATAGTTTAACAATAATTTATATAATATTTTCTGTAAAATTTTATATTTTATAAAAAACTATAAAACACATTTATATTTCCTCAATAATTATATGATAAGAAATAACTTTTCATTTTTACACATAATTAAAAAAATTGTGTTCTTATAAAATAAATATTCTTTTTAATTCTTTTTTAGCTTCTAATTTTAATTAAAAAATAAAATCGATGTATAATGAATTATCTATTTAATTCTATCAATTTTAAAATTTAATTAAATTATTTAATGTGTATTATTTTAACAAAGATATTATGAAAAATAATAAATTTAAATTAAAAATTATTTATCAAAGAGTAAAGTATTAAAAATTTAATATCTTACCATCATATTTTTTCTTATTTTAAAATCCTCTGAATATATTAATTAACAAAAAAATTATATTTCTAAGAAAATGTTTTATAAGTTCCGATTACTTAACTGGTAATGATAAAAAAATAATATTTGTAATATCTAAATGATTTATTAAAAAGAAATTTATAATTTGTAAACATATAAAAATAGTTAGTATCAAAAAAAATATTTTATTTAGAGTAAACTTTTATTAACTAGAGCTCCATGCTTCTTATTAGTTTTTTTGAAAACTTCATCGGTAGCAAAAATAAAATTTATAAATATTTCTCTACATCAAAAGCATTCTAAATTCACTTTTTGTATTTTGAAACTTCTCCTTTTATAGAAAAGTGGTTTGATAGACAATTTTTTAATACTGTAATTGATCCTTTATTTTAGATTTTTCTATACATATTTCTAAAATGTGAGATTATGTTGAAGCTGTAGAATAGATATATTAGTAATTAGGAGATATTTTATATAATATTGTAAATATATTTCATATTATCTTGTTAATTTTATCTTATATTATTTTATATGTGTGAGAAATAGTATTTTAGAGTTACTTTATTATTGCTCAATATACAAATATACAGATCATTTTTATTTAACAGTTTAATTGTTACATGTAGTAAATTTAATTAACTAAGCTAAAAATTGTTTACAAAAAAGGAATGAGAGTTAGACTAAATTAAATGTCATATGAATAAACAATTCAAAAATTAATTAATAAAGTTAATTGAAAAATATTTGAAAATAAGCAAGTAAAAAAAATTTTTTAATCTTTAAATTAGTAAGAAATGTAGCAAATATAGAACTTCCAGCTTTTCAAATTCATGATTCGGCATCATGGACATTTTAATTTGCAAATTAAAATATATTAATTTTAAAAATGAAAAAAATAAACTTTATGAACTACTTGAGTTAATCAAAATATGTTTCAAATCAATCAAAAAACAATATATATTGTATAGAGAGTACTGTAACAAAATAAAAGCTTTTAAGTAAGGTTTTATATTTTTTTAATCCATTAACGAAAATAAAAAATTTTTCAAATTATTAAAAAAGTAGTAAAGTGAAATTTTTGTAAATATGATAAAGATCAAATATTTCGAGAATATATTAATTTTCCAACAACTCAAATGATTAAATTTAAAGACTTTCAAATACCTTTAAGAATATATTTTTCTCATTAGTACATATTTTTTTGAACACCTTTTAAATTCTAAGATAGTAAAAAAATATAAAATATAGGAAATTAGTTTACTTTTATGATTTTAAATGTTGTAGAATAATGTAAAAATGAAAAAAACTAATTATTTTCTTTTATTAGTAAAAAAAATACCTAATTAAATTGCCTAAAAAATTAATTAGATAGGTTTTGTTTTTTGAAAGCTTAGAAAACAATTTTTTTTAATTATCCAAAAAAAAAATGTATTAAATTACTTTTTTTGATTAATTAGCCTTTTAGGAAAATTAAAAGATTAAACAAAAATCATTGATATGATTAAAACTATTGAAGCAATCAATTGAACTTATAAATAAATATTCAGTTAAAATTGGTATATATCATTAAAAAAAGAAAACATAATTTTTACTAATTTAATTAGATTGATATGCCTATTTTCAGATAAGCAAAAAATAGTAAAATTTATATGGCCGCGATTAAAATGGAAAATTAAATTAATTTGTAAAATAATATTTAAATAATGTAATTCAGAAAACAAAAAATAATATTTTATTCTCTAAAAGATATTTTAACCTATTTTCTTTTAAAATAAATCAGTTGCTTTTAATAGACTTTATAAATCCTTTTACTTATGTTTTAACTTTTTAATACTAGTATTTTCTTTAAATATAATAAATAAACATAAGATTAGGAAGTGAATTGGTCATAAAATATTTATTTTTTTAAATTAAACTTTATACTGTTTATAAATTTTTATTTCAAATTATATATGATTTCAACTGATGTTTACTTCATCTACCTACTTTAGGCTGCCATTATCTATTCAATAAAGTTGTCTTAAATCTTTAATATTCTTAAAAACAGTTGTTATTCAATGAAAAAATATCTTTAGATTAGATTGTTTTTATTTGATTAAAAACGTAATAATGAGTTTTCAAAAAAATACAAAAATACATTTATTTTTAATTTAAAAATTGGAGGTAAATTCCGCTGTTTTTTTGTTTCTTAAAAGATACAATCAACCTTAAATTATTCTATAACTTATAAAATTAATAAATATAATCTAATTAACAAAATCTTATCTTTTCTTACAGTCTAAAAATTTAAGTGGCTGAATTTTGTTTCCTAATCATATCCATCAACTAATTAATTTTTAGTTTATTTAAACTTGGGATAATTGTCAAATTTTGCAAATTAACAAATAAAGTAAAATAAATATTTATTCTTCATCAAAAGAATAATATCATTATAAGTATCAATAATCACATTTAAATTATCATTTTCTTTTGGATATTTTATATTTTTTCAATCTTCTTAATTGTTCCATCTAAATATTGTGAAATATAATTTATTTTTTTCTGAATTACTTTTCTTATATTGGAGGATATTGAATTGCTTTTTGATTAATAAACATACTCTAATTTTGACTTTTACAATAAACAAGTCGAAAACATGAATCAAGACAAGTTTTTTATTTTCTTCTTCTTAGACTCAAAGCATTTAGGTGACATTAATCTTTTTAGTGATCATATTCTGTTTAATAAAATCTCTCTATACTTTATGAAATCCAGCTAGAAATAACAATTTAACACTTTTTAAAAGTAAAATAATCAAATTAAATATATCTGTAATTAATAAAATGAATAATTTATTCTTTAAATATGGAAATGAAGATATCTCAGTTTTTTTCTAGTAATTTGATTGCTTTAACTATTAAATAATATAGAATATTTGGTTTCATATTAAAAATTTAAATTTATATAATTGTTTTCATAAAATTAAAAAAATAGATTGCTATGAGTGTTTCTTCTTTTTCTTTTTTAGATAAATGAGCAAGAGGACTATTTTTTTATTAATTGAATATACTAATAGCTTTCTCTAAATACAATTTTTATGGAATTATACACTATTCTATCATTTATTTATATACTATTATATTGCTTAAAAACAGAATAAAAGAAAACCTACTAAAATGTATGATATTATAAAAAAATATGTATTATACACAGAAATATAATAAATACAATAATTATTAAAGTCTGCTTTCTAACATATAGTAGTATAATAAATACTTTGGTGTTAAACATAATTAAAAACCAAAAAATTATAAAATAGGTAATATAGCAAGCAATACGCTTATTTAAAAACTAGTGAAGTAGTAGTATTCATTAGTGATTAATTATAGGTATTTAGTAAATTTTTTTGTAAACATACATATAAAAAATTTATCTTTAATTTTTAAAAAAATGAGTGTTAAGAAAGCAAATAAAAAAATACAACAAAACATATAAATGTAATGTATAATAGCCACACAAGCACAAATGATTTTATACTTTATTAATCAAAATTTAATATTTTTTAAAATATTTGATTCTGACACAGTGTACCAATTTTCTTCTTATATATTGTGTACAGATACTCTTATTTGATTCATTAACATTTCTTAACTCTTCTTCCTGAGCAATTTTATGAGCAACAATCTGAGTCTTAGTTGCATACTTGCGAAGAAGATAAACATTAATTTTAAGACAATAATTTTGCACTGTTATCGCTTTTTCTCATTAATTTTGCATTAGTGATTATGCTTAAAATGGAAAGCAATAGAAAAACTGCAAATAAAAATCTCATATTTTTTTTTGTTTATTAATTTTGTTTATTAATTTTTTTTTTATTATTATTAATTTGTTTTCAGTTTAATCCTTGATTTATAAAGTCAAATTTTTAAAACGCATTAACAATGTTTTTTCTACTTTTATTGTTTAATTTATTATATTCATGATATTTTAACTAATTTTACCAATGCCTTAATTTTATAATAAGTAAAAAATAAACAGCAAATATTAATATGGCAGATAAAATACAAAATTAAATATATTTAGAATAAATAGTGGTATAATGATTTTTAGTAACAGTTCAGAGATAGCAATACTAATTTGGTTTCTAAAATATTTTACGAATAATATTTCTTATTTTTATATTAAATAAATCTATTTTGCTTTGATAGACTTTACAATCTTTTTTATAAAAATTAAAAAAATGTCTTAAAGATTTTTAATTAAAGAAAAAAAGGTCATTAGCTTACTTTTTTTAGATGATTTAAAAAAATTAATCAATATGTTTCAAAAATGAAAATCAAAAATATCTTATTTTTAAAATTAACATTATTCTATAACAAAAAAATACATAAATGTAAGCTAATTTAAAATTTTTTATTTTTTCTACAACCTAAACATTTAATTGACAGAAATTATATTCCTAATAGTATTTATTTACTGATATCAAGCTGTTTATAGAGAATTGAACTTAGAATGATTGAAGCTAAGTAAAATAGGTTTGTTTTTATCAAATAAATAAAAATCATATAAAAAAATAAATAAGTAAATTTATATAAATAATTTGCTTTATGATATTGTCTATTTTTCAAGTTGCTTGATTGTTTCATCTAGCATATATTATAAAATCGGGTGTCTTTCCCAGGAAAAACTATTGTTTTTTTTTACCACTTTCCCTCAAGGGATATATCCTATATTTCTTTCAAAAATTGTTAGAGTGAAATTTGTTTTGATAGTCACTATATTTAGTATATAAAATTTAGATAAATTAATTATTACATCTATTTCTGTTTTTTCCTTGTTTATTAAAAAAAGGAAATTGAAAAACCAGAAAAGAAGTACAATATTAAAAAGCAAATAATTAATGATAATTTTCTTACTAATACCTTAAAAAGTTTTATTTATTCAATGTAGAATAAATATTTTTTAAGTTGCATAACTTCAAAAATGAATTTTTATCAGGTGAAAAAAAAGAATCATTAGTTAATTATAGTTAAAAATATTTTAGAAAATAAATAGTTTTAGCACTTTGAATTGCTTTTTTATTGATTTTTTTTGAGATATCAATGAAATTAAACTAAAAAACTTATGTTTAAAAAAAAAATTAGAAATTAAAATTAGAAAAAACTAATTTCTGATCACTTTTAAGTATTTCGTGTTATTAATTAAGAATTATAATAATTTTTCTGAAAAAAATTATAAACATACAAAAAACTAAAAAAAAAATGAGATTTTTCTTTGCAGTAATTTTACTACTTTCTATTCTAAGCATCTTCACTAATGCAAAATCAATGAGGTTAAATAATAATAAGGTAGCAGTAAAGTCTGAAGCAAAGTGCTATGCTTCTAATTTTATGTGCACCTCTGGCTCAGATTGTTGCTCTAAAATATGTTCATAAATTGGATTGATCAAGAAATGCTATTGATTAAATATTATTAAATTTGTAAGTAATATGTACTTTTTGTGCTTTTTATTGTGGAGTCATATAAATTCTGTTTTCAAAATACTAATAATTTTAGTGATTAAAAATTTTATTTATTTGAACACCATTTTTTATCAATCGAAATTAAAAAAAAGTTTTTTTTTAAATAATTTTAAATTATAACTATTTTAAAAAGTGTTAAATAACGCTTAAAATGAAATAATATTATAAATTTTTTCTTTGATTATTTTATACTTATTTCAATATATTAAAATAAAACTTTAATTGTTATACAGTGTCAAAAAAATAAGAAATTTTTAATAAGTCCTGAATTTAAAGTAGGCTCAGAGTTAGTTACGGTATTTTATCACTAAAATATGGAAACTACCCCCTTCGAGAATAATTGATAGAGATGATAATTATGAGATTATATTTTTTTGTTTCAAATTTTAATTGATTTTGTTTTCAATCAGTTCACATATAATTATTCGATAACACATATAATTTATCAATCAATTTATTTCTAAAATGTTATGTTTCTTTACTCTATTAGAATTGTAAAGTCGTGCTTTTTATTTATTAATTAAATTGTTTCAACCAAAAATAAGTTATTTTAGGAAATCCTTCTTGCAGTTATTTGTTAAATTAACAACACAAGTAATAAAAGATCTTATGAAAAAGAATCTTTAATGGCGTAAATAAATATTAATTATTTGATATATTTTCATTTATGTTATCGAAATATTTGATTTATATCAATATTAATATTAATCTCTTTATTACATTTTTAAAATTAGAAGATACTTAGTTACTTTGTTTTTAATTAAAGTAAAGAAACAATTTGCATTTTTTTCTACAACAATTAAAAGCACAAATAGAAGTCATTTAGTATTTTATCTTTCTTTTTTACTCTAAGAATTTTAGAGACATGCCTTTTATTTGCTAATTTTTTCTTTCTAATAAAATCTCATATATTTTTATGTAGAATAAATCTTTTTTTACTTGCATTAATAATTTTGTATGATTTAGCAATGATTCCAATTCAGATTTGCTAAAATTAGCGAGAATTCAGTTAATTATTTGTTTAGTTAATAAAAAGTATACCTCTTATATATTTAGAGTATAAAAATGATCAAATTTTATAAATTAGTTAACTTTAATGGATAAGATATGTTATAGAATCATTTAAAAATGAGAAAAGCTAGAGATGATAAAGAGCTAGCTAGATTACCAATAATTTTAAAGAAAAGATATTTTTGTTTTTTGAATAATCAACTATTTTAATCAATCAAAAATGTTTGTACTTTTTTTGTTAATTTGATATGATTTTTATGAAAATTAAAAATCAAAGACTATTTCAATAAATAAGATAAAAGCAGTTTGAAGCAATAAGCTGAACTCGTTAAAAATTAATTTTGGAATAGGTTATAAAATTTAGAATTGAAATACATATATGAGATTAAGGTTTATTTTTATATAATAAATATAGTATTTATATAATCACCTTCTAATTTTTTTATAATATTTTTAAAAAACTCAAAAAAACCTTCAACTTCAAGTGAAAAAATGTTTGCCAAACAAATTTTGGTAAGTAACTGCTTTTCTTTATACTTTCTCTATTTTATTATCTCTGACCATAATGTAAAAAATAACAAATAATAAGTTAAAATATTATTTTTTATAGATAACTTAGTATATACCTTCGAAAAAATGATTCGGAAAATAAATATCTTTACAGCATACTTAACAGAACCTTTTTTTCAATTTTAAATTCACAGGAAAATAGCAAAAATTTTATTAAAATATTTGTCTTCTAACAGTTTTAATATGGCTTTTCTATGGTTATTTTTTATATTGTTAAAACAACATTAATATGATCCTTAATCACATAAATAGTATCCAATATTAATTGTTTTAAATTCAAGCATTTAAATAAAGATTACCAATTAATTCAAATTTTAAGAAAGTGTAAATAAAATTTTATTTTAGAACACTTAAAAACACTTGCATATTTTTTCACATTTTACTTTTGATTATATTAATTAATAATAACTTATAAATAAATTTATTTGATTGATAAAATTTTAAACCTTTTATCTATTATAATAAAAATTATTAATTCTTTTAAGTTATTCTAATTTATTTATTTAAGGAATTATTTTGTAAAAAATAACAAAAAATTTATTTAATGGCTATTATTAGCAATCATAAAATATGTTATAACTTGTTAGGATCTAAAAAATAATCTTTATAATTAACTAATTATACGCCGTCACTAACTTTACTACAAATTATATACTCCAAAATTAATTATATTTCTTTTTAATGTATAAATTTATTGAATAGTAGAAGAATTGAAAATTTTTGTTGTATTTTATATCTAATTTTCTTTTAATAATGATTGCTAAAAAACACAACAAGCAGAATTAAAAGATTAGAAACCCTATCGCTTCTATAATATTCAAATCTAAAATTCATTAAATTAAATGAAATTTTCTCTTAAATTATGAAAAAAAAAACTAAAATTTACATTTTAAAAAATACAAAAAATTTAGGGTTTATTGAAAACTATAAACACTTATCTGTATCAAGCATCAGCTTATTATTAGTGAGTAACTTTTATTGATTATTATGTATGTGAATGTAAAATATATTTATTTTAAATAAAGGTTAACGAATCTAGCTAACATTTGTGAGTTAACATTAATATTACTTCACTATATAAAACTTAAAGATATAATGTAGAGTTAGATTTTCTAAAATAATAGTAACAAAGTCTGCTACTTTTTTTTGAGCTGATATGACTATTTCTAGTTTACATCAAAATTAATCTTCAAATAAAAAAAAAGATGTATTTTAAAAATCAATTTTATATTGATATTAAATGATGTCTTTTCTTTTTATATGATACATATTTTTAGAGACTTTTTAAAAATAAATATTCATCAGAATTACTAAAAAGAAGAAAATTCATAGTTTACCTATTTTTTTGTTTCAACTACTTCATAATATAGTCAATTTTGCAAGAAAAACAAATACTTAATTAAAAAACTAGTTAAATAATTAGTAGAGAGATATTTTATTGCAATAAGAATAAAGAAGTATATGGAAGGAAGATGAATTTTATTTTAACAAGTTTCAAAAATATTCAAAATAATCTTAATTTAATATTTATTTCTATTATTAATAATATTTATATTAAACAATTTTTTCTTAATTAAAGCTCAAATAAACTCATATTACTTGTTTAAGACTTTATGTTAGATTATCAATAATCTTAATGTTTATTTATTTTTAGTATTTTGAAATTTTAATGAGTCTTAAGATTCAAATTCAAAGAATTAATCTAACAAACCCGCAAATGCAAGCTAAAAAGATGTACTATTTTTTAAACATTTGTCCTAGATTCCAAGCATTTAATCTTAACCTATTCTATGTATTACTTTGCAAAGATTAGATTAAATAGTATTTTCAAATAAAACTAATACATTATTCTAAAATAACTTCATTTAAGCGCTTAAGTAATACAAATACTAATAGTAAAAATATATTTATTATGTCTTTTTAGTTAAATTGATTTTTTTAAGAATTAAAATCTTTCAAATAAATATTTCTTTATATTAAATGCTTTAGTAGAATCATATTCAATCCTTGCCTTAAATTAAGATAATTTATTTTTTTTAAATTAAACCAATATTACTAAATTTTTAAAGTTAAGATAGAATTTATTTATAATTAACAAATAATTTTGATAAAAATGCATTATAATTTATCAAAAAACACTTTTTAATGGTATTAAATAAATTTTTTATTTTAAAGACACATTTTAATTTAGATTATGTTCAAATTTTTAAAAATATATTTGATCTTCCATAATTTTAGAACCTTAATTAACTTCATTGAATTTTAAATGTGAATTATTAATAATAGATGTTTCTAATTTTTATAATTTTAGGAGATTTTTGCAAATTTATTTATTTTATAATAATTTTTAATTCAAGTATTATTAAAATTATGCAACTCTTATTTTAAAATTTAATTTCTTTATATTAATTATTTTTTACTTAATAACTTGCTCTCTATCAAGATCAAGTATTTCCAAAACAGCTAAGCTCTGGCAATAATTTATAAATTAAATGTAATTAATAGTAGGTACCTATTATATATAAATTTAGAAGAAAATTTAACTAAAAAAAAGTTAGTCTCTGTAAATTTTAATAAAATTGTTACCTTTTGCATAATTTTATTTAAAATAAATAAATATTAAAAGTAAATTAACAACATATTTAAATTGTTTAGACTTTAATTTAATAATTTTTAACTATAAGTAAGACTGTGAATATTAGATAAAAAATAAAAATATATTTTGGAAAAGCTATTTAACATTTTATAAATTGCTATTGTTGTTTTTAAATTTAAATTATAAAGCTATTTTTATTTCATCACAAATAAAATCGGGGTTGGGGTTGGGGTTGGGGTTGGGGTTGGGGTTGGGGTT
>JH719973.1:0-124723 GCA_000231845.2 Tetrahymena malaccensis 436
ATATAGAAATAAATTTCCAAATAAATAATTAAAAATTTTTAGTTATGAGTTTATCTTCTTTCTTTCTTTCTTTTAAAAATAATTTATAAGTATTTCTTATTATTCGTTTTTAATAGTATAAATATTATGAAAAATGATAAAAAATAAACTATTTATGAAATGTGCAATTTTAATTATTTACTTTCGAAGTAATATCTATGGATCGATCGATCTGTTTCTAATACATCCCAATAATATTTATTTAAAAATAAAAGTTAAAATAATAAATATTCAAGAAGTTTTAAATTATTTTTGGTTTGATATATTTTTTATAATTTTTACTTAGAAAGTTTAATTAAATACTCAAATAAATATTTGTATTTTGTATAAAAATTTCTTAAAAGTTTATTTTGATTTTTTCTTTAGTTCATTAAAAATGAGCTTTTATCAACATTGAAATAGCTAATTTGCTTTTGTGTTTCATAGCATGTTAAATTTAGCAATATTATTTTTAGAGATTTAATTAATTGTTTTAGTAGTATTTAATGTAATCAGTATAAAAAAATAAATTTGATATAATTTGTTTTTGACACATAAATCAATTAAATGAGCAAATCTAAAGACTATTAATCACTTTTGAGAAATTATATAATAAAAAATATTAGCATGATTTTTTTTTTGTGTAGTAAGTTAAAAATATTATGCTAAATTAATTAGTCCATCTAATACTTTCATATGATTAACAAATATTTTTCATATAATAAATAATTCCTTACCTAAAACTATTTAATTACAAACATTTATAAAAATCAAGATGGTATGGATCAGTTTAAAAAAACCAAAAATAGATATTATGCAACATTTTTAATAGTAGACTTATTAATAGAAAAGATGATAAATTATCAAATAATAAATAAATAATTTAAAAATAAAAGAAATCTAAAAATTAATTTAAAAATGTTGGAAAAGTGAATTTGAAATTAAAAATAGATTGATGATTTGATGGAAAAAGTAAATAACTCATAAATTCTAAGGAGGTTGAACTAATATAAATAAATAATTAAAAATTGAAGAAATAACAACTTATCATTAAATTCAGTGTAAAGTCTAATAGAGCCTATCTTAAAAAGAGATAATCACTCATCAAAAATTTTTTAAATTAAATTATGATTAATTATTAATAGCATAGTTTTCTAATTATTGAAAATAAGTGCATGAACTTTTTCAGTTGTTTTTGCGTGTTTGGCTCAATTTCAATAAAAAAATGTGTATGTGCTCATTATAAAGTTAACCACAAGATGTGCTTAAAATAGAATTGATTGCAAGCATGATAAAGCTCACTAATATTTGAATTTGATCTATAATTAGCTAACTAACTTTTGCATATTAATGGCATAATTAATGCGATATTCCTGAAAAAGTCTTTAAAAAATAATGCAATAAGTGTGCCATAATTTTGATTTAAAAAAGCAAGTAGTTATTAAAATAAATATAATCAATCAGAAGACTAAAGGAGTTAAAGCACTAAAAATAAATAAGCTGGTAATATCGCCTTTCTATTTGCTATTAATTTATCTAAATTTGAGTTTTAACATAGAAAAAAAAACATTAAACAAACAAACATTATATTATTATTAAAGATAAAACAAATTAAAAGAAGACCAACCTCATAAGAAAAAATATACTTAAAATTATCAAAATGGCGTCTAATGACTAATACAATTAGAATTTTTATTAGCCTAATGATGAAGAAAATCCTGTGAAAATGAATAATAATAACAAAAATAAAAATTCCTAAAGAAAATAAAGCTCTCGCAGCGAAGCATATTAAGTTCCTGAATTTAGCAATGATGTAAGTAAATCAGAAAAGCCTCAAGATATTTCATAAATAAAAGAAGAGAAAGAAGACTCAAAAAGTAATTTTGATAATAATCAACAAATCGATGAAGTGTAATAATAACATAACCCCGAAGTTTAATAAAATTTTATCTCAAACCAAAATAACATTCAAATTTAATAAAATGATAATGTTCATACAACAAAGAATAATTATAGCACTGAACACCTAAGAAATTTTCAATAAAATATTGAAATATAAGCGAAGGTAAACAGTTCTCCAGGTAATCAGCCTATTCAATTAAATAAATTACAAGATATTGACTTCACAGATCCTAAAAATAGAGAAATTTTGGAGGATTAATTCTTTAATAATTCTGATAATCCTAAAATGTCTTCTGAATATGAAAAGCAATAAGAGCAAAAGAATGCTGTTATCCCTAAAAAGTTTCAATATTTATCATTATTTTTGGCTTTTTCTGGTTTAATACTAATTGTTGTTGGTTTTATTGTAGCTTTCTCTGGTTAAGATACCAATTTATTGAAAGGTGGAGCTTTTTGGGTCATAGGAGCTATATGCTGCATTCCAGGAGTGTACTATAGTGTGAAAATATACCGCACAAGGATGGCTAAAAACTTAGAAGACCGCTTGGAATAAGCGTAAGATATCCCACGTTATTGAAGATAATAATAAATTAATTCGATTAAAGCAATTTATAACAACAACTAAATCATAGTATCTAAATAACCTACTATTAAAACCTACTAAATTCAAATACTGTTTATAAAGCCTTACAAATATAAGTAAAAAGAATTAATTTGGGCAGTTATGTCTAAAAAATGGGAATTTAACTATTTAATTTTTACAAATCTATTGAAAATGCTATTTATTGAGTGATTCATTCTAAAGGGAGCAGCTGCCAAAATAAGAATGAGCTCTAACTTTTAAGAACTTATATTAATAAAAAATAATAGATTAAAATAATGTGCATGCTGATATATTAAATTATTTATTCAGAGAGTCTAACAAAGAGAAAACATAATAAATAAATAACATTTTCAAATATCGATTTCAATGTATAAAATATCAACTAACAAATAAACAAACCAACAAAAAACAAAAAAATGCTTAAACTCTTTCTTTTGTCTTTAAAAATAATTAAATACATAAATTTATATCTAATTTAAAACATAACATTATTAAGATTATGAATGTATATTTTATTTATTTAGTTAAGAAAGACTATATAATATTTCTCTTTTAATTTATACTTTTTTCACACCTAATTATGATATAAAATTTCAAATTATTTCTTCTTTTCTATCTCACCCTCTCTCTCAACCTTAATTTTTGCTTGATTAAAAGCAGAGAAATCTTTTTTTCTAAATTTTTTCACTCACAACTAATAAATAATATTATCAAAGAAAGGAAAATAATTAATTTTTTAATTAAAATCACCCCAAAAATCTTAATAATATTATAATTATTGTAAAGAGACCAAAAAGCTCTACAGTTATCAATCAATTATCAAAGGAGGAAAAATTGAAGTAAAAATATAATTTTGATTTTATCTTTTGTGATTTTAATACAATCGAATGACTCCTAAACATATTTCATTTAAATATTCTTGATAAAAAATAAAATTTAGATCTAAACTTCCTATTTCTAAATAGTATTAATTATATGCAATTATTGAGCAATAAATAAATCATTAAGATTAAATTTTTTCTTTTTCAAAAGAATTAAATAAAATTGGCTTAAAATTTTATTTAAAATTTTTAAGCAAATGCTTCTTGAATAAAAGATAATTTTATTGAAATCCTATTAAAAGCCAATAATTTTTATTTATTTTCTACCTTATCAATAGCTGTAATAAATTAGTTGGATGCTTTTAACTGCTATACATAATTTATTACTTAATGGTAAGTAAAGCTATCCAAAATGTATTTTCAAATAAATATTTTGATGATATTTTCATTTTATTGCAATTTATTTTAATTAACTTGAAAATATTGTAAATCTTTTCTATAATAAAAATTAACGGATTAGATTTAAACAATAAATTTATATTTTTTATTTGTATTAAATTCAATAAGTGATTCCATTTGAAAAATTTGAATTTAAATATAACTTTTTTATAATTTAATAAATATTTTGGTTGCTTCCATACCATAATTTATTACAAGTATAGATAGAGATACTCTATGGTTTTTATGTTAGAATTATGAAAATGAATTCAACTTAATTTTTTATTTATAAATTAATAATTAATACCCTCAACATGAATACAAACTAAAATCAAAAAACAAAACTTTAGATTTTTAAAAGCATAAAAATTAATAAAACTTGATGAGTTTTTAATTTTTCATCTTTTATAGACACTTTTTTTGTTAATTTACTATATTTTTTTAATATTTTTAATTACTGTAAATTGGTTATCTGTTAATATAGACCCATCGATATCCTTAAAAGTCTTAGAGTCTCTAATTAAATTCAGTATTATATCTAGATTGTAATCATTAAAATAATTTTTGGTTATGAACATTTGGTCTAAATCTAGTGAGATGATCAGCCTTTATTAATGGAAAACAGAAGACTCCAAGTAGTTATTTGAATTACCAATGCTATCTTCTACTAAACTTTCATTTTTTTCTTGTATATTTTGAAGATTAGAAACATATATCAATTTTTGGCTGTGGTTTTAGGCTGTTGGTTAAGGGCCAATAATTCCTCTATTTTTATAAAATAAAAAGTTAATCAAAGTTAAAAAATATTAAAAATTACTACTCACTATTTGGATCTTAGGGCTTTATTAAATTAAATTCATGAGGCTTATTTGGATATCCTTGTAATGCAGTATTTAAGTTAAATTCATAAACATTCGGAGGTATGTTTTCTTCGACTTGCAATATTATTATATCATTCTTAGATGGAACAAAATTTTATCTTTATTCTTATGCCTATATATTTTATCTGGATGTAGGAGTAAATGTGTTTGAAATTTTGGATACATTGTAAAGAGAGGAAATAGGACTTTCCCCTCTAAATATTTCATCATTAATGTCATCAAATTTTTTCATAATCTTCGTTTTATAGTGGGAATTAGGAATGTTTTAGTTATTATTAACATGAATTCCATGATTTAAATCAGATTGTATCTTTTCTGGATAAAGCTAAGCTATCGTACTTCTCTTTTAGCTGTGGAGGCTTTGCATAGATTCTTCTTAAATTACAGTCTATATAGGTTATGGTTATTATCTTAGATGTTGATTTGAGTTATTTGATTTAAACTAGCTCTCTGGTACAGGTGATTTATTGGAATCTGGCATTTACACATTTTTAAGGGACTAGATAGAGAACGATCTATCTTTAGCTACAGCAGATACATTTGGAGATGCATTATTTTATTGTAGTAATCTATAACTTGCATTTTTGTTAGTATCTGAAGTTATCATGCAATTAGCATGTTTACTTTAATTTAGCTGTATCTAATTATCAGACATAGCAAAAAAGGACTATGAGTTTGCTGCTTGATTAATATTTGTACTGAGATTATTATTAGTTGTTATATTCTTAAACGATGTCAACTGATTTTGATTGTTGTAGTTCTTATTTTGCAAATAGGAATTATAGTAAAAATTAAGAAGAGATTTATTATTGCTTAAGAATTTCTATTAGATTATTTACATTTTATTAAATAATTTAAGCTAGTTTATATTTTTATAAGTTTTTCTTTCATAGATAGCTCTTGTTATGTGCTTTTCTTTTTATTATGAAACCAAAAAAAGCTTATCATAAACATAATGACATTTATTGCATTCAGAAATATCATGTGTAGATGAATTGCATGATAAACATAATGAACTTAAGCTTTCTCTAAAATGTATAGTGTTACTTTTTTATTACTACTCTGTATTACCTTCAAATAATATTCTGTCCTTTAATTCACAAAATTTTTAATATTCGGCTTCAGAAGATTTTTATAAGATTTTAATAAATCCATCTCTTGGTATTCTCAACAATCTCACTTTCTCGTGAGCTTTGTAGATGTACCTTTTTCTCATGCCAGAGAAAAAAGAAGAATATCCTATTAATGAGTACTTTTTAAGCTTTGGAAAATTTTGAGATTCTAACAATAGCTCAGAAGGATTTTCATGCTGCAAATAAATTGAAACTTCACCTTCAATTATAATAAAAAGGCTGATTTCTTCATCATTTTATTCATCATAAATTAGCTCTTTATCATTCCTAAAAACTTCTTCTACAATCTTGCAGCATTTCTTTAAAATATCCTTAGAAAAAAGAGGAAAAAGAATTTCCTACTTGACTAGCTACTCTAAATAAACCATTCGAAAATATTTTTAAAGATGTTTAGAAGCATTTTATGAATACGATTTATAAATTTAGATACACTTTTCATCTTAATCCTTTTCTTTTTTGATTTTGATGAGATTAAATAACTCCATCTTTTATGAGAATCCTAAATTTTTTTCTCCAATATATTTGCTGATAGCAGCAAATTCTTTGTAGTGTTAATTGCTGAATTTTCGATCATAAAAAACTAAAATAAAAAATGAGTAAATAAACATTCAAATGCTCTTATAAAATGAATGATCAATAAGGATTAAAAATTAAATATATAAACATATTTTAACTTACTTAAATCAATAAGATAGATCAAGTAAATGCAAAAAGCAAACTGTAGCACAAAGAAGAAGTAAATTTCGTACTCTGTTTGAGGGAAGTATATTATTTGATGAAAGAGCTGAAGATAGCAAGATTAAAAAGAATATGCATAGATAATCAATATATTCTACTCATCATTTTATCTAGATTAGTTTAGCCAAGAGTTATTTTGGCTATCTTTAAAGTAAATCCCCACAATCTATTTTGATAATATATAAAAGTTATAGAAATTAATAAACAGCAACATATAAATAGTAGGTATTTAAAACGTTTTCAACAAAATTAATATTTATAGGAGTTTTTATGTCTTTGAAACTCTCCTTGAACTTTTTAAAAAACAGAAAATAAAATAAAAAAAATAAACCCCACCAAATTAATTTCTAGAAAAAAAATTACAAAATATCCTATTGTGAAGGTGTGAAGAAATATTAATAACTGTGCTAGGATTTTTAGTACCATTAAGCATGAGCTTAGCCGTTGAGAATAATAGAAATAACTTTTTATCTTTGCCCATTTGTTAAAAATAGTGAATATTTTAAAAAATAAAAAACCTAGAATAAATATGATAGCAATATTATAGTTCTTGATTACATCAGGATCTATTACTTCTATTGTAATAATGCTAAAAAAACTAACAATATCAAAAAAAAACTAAAATCTAGTGTAGGCTTTTAAGCTTAAAAGGATTTAAGCGAATCTGTTTTAATGGTGTAAGGTAGAAATAGGCATTAATTCTTTGACAATGTCAATTATGTAAAAAGAGATAAAAAATCTAGAAAGAAACTATCTAAAAAATATATTTGTGATTGAAAGAGATGGCTGCATAATAAGAAGTGCAGTGTAGTATAACTAAGAGAAGAGAGCAATTACTGTAGATAGAGAATCGTAAATAAAAGAAATAAGACAGAATTAAGGAAAAGTCTAGTGTATTTATGGGATCAATTTTTTTTGCTATTTCTAATACTAGTTAATAATTTTTCTATTATTTTAAATCAATTAAGCTTTTTATTCGTTGAATTATACAAAAGAATTTTTCTTATTCAAATTTTTGCTACATTAATAATCTGATTTAAGATGCGATTTATCACCTACAAATGGACTAATTTTTTCTAATGATTACTGTATTCTAAAATTTTAAACTATTTTTATCGTTTCTATCAGAATTTGCCATGCTTTACTTAGTGTTTTTTATCTCCTGTAAGTTGTTAGTTTTGGGCTTTAATCTAGTAAAATTAGTCTGTTAACGTCTTATGATTGTTATCTATTTATAGTTAATGTCTCATTGTTACTTTATTTTACATCTTTATCTTCATTATACTTCAAAATATTCTAATCAACTCGCTGCTTTTAAATGCTTTCCCTAAATTTAGGCTCTGAAAATCTTTGACTGTCGAACTTTCTATCTTCAGTTTTATTTAAAAGTTAAAAAAAATATTACTATCAGTTCTACAATTATTTATTTTTGATAAAAATAAAGATGTTCTACTCACAACATTACAGCTACTCTATGAATAAATTAGAGACTCTCCTCCTGCATTGCTGGGTCCTTTAGACCTCCTTTAAGATTTACCTTTTTTAAAATTTATAAAAGAATTTTCCGATATCTAGTTAGAAACTTCATTGTTATTCTTGCTGTCGTGAGATGATATATCAAATACTATTTCTAATTTATCTTAGATAATTTGTTGCTATGTTTAATCGTTTTATTGCCCAGCTATGTCTTCAGCATCTAAATTAGAAGGAGAGACATTACATTTAAATTCTTAAATTGCTAGATACTTATCGTTCTCTTGAGCATTAAGCTCTTTCTATTTCATAAATAGGTTCATTTTATAAATACCTATTATAGCCTACACAATTTAATTAAGTCTTAATTCTGTCTTCTAATTATTAAAGAGTATTTAATTATTTATTATCACAAATTAGATTATAAACTAAAAATCTAATTTGCAATTATTCTTTTTTCAATATCTACTTATTTTGCTTTTATTTATTTAGCAAATCAATTAACATGTGCCATTCTTTTATTTACATATCTGTATGTAATTAATTAAACTATTAAAATAAACTTAAAAAAGGCTATCAGTGCAAGTGTAACAATCTAATTTACATTAATCTAAAATTATTTTTATTTTTAATTGGTCTTTTATATTTGTATAAAGTTTATTACTAATAAAACTTAATATAAACAACACTAAATATTTAATTTTGTTCATTAGTAATTAAACCATTATTAAAAGTTTTCATGTAAATAGTTAAAAAATAAATTAGAATTAATCTAATTTATAAAATTTAAGTATTTAAAATAAAATATTTGCCAAAAAAATATTTTAAATCAATTAAATCCTTTTCAAAAAAATAAAAGTAAAAATAAAAATAGCTTTTTATTTAGAAGGATTAACTAAAATTAGACTTACTTTAGATTGAAAATAAAATTCATTTTCGAATATTAACTGAATACTTACAAAAAATCAAAACATTTAATTTAAATTTTTAATTAAATTATTTAGAATTAATATTTTGAATTTAGTTAACCATATTTTTTTTATTTATTTAAAAAGTCATCAAAATGTGTTAAATTTAACATCAAATTTACCCAACTAAATACATTTAATTTAGGATATTAATAAATACTTAAAAAAATACATTTTAAGCAAAATTATTATTAAATTAAATTAGAATTAAGTGTCTTACTCATTAAATATTTATTAAAAATTAATTTATGATTGATGTATAAACAGAATAGTTGATTAAAATAATAATAATTTCTTATTTACTAAATGAAGGCAGAAAATTTCATCAATTTTCATAGATTTGTTATTCAAGTAAAACTTGGCAGTTTTCTTTAACATTGATTGATTTATTATTAATATTTTTGTAAAATTTTATTAAATAACAACAAGGAAAGTCAAGTAATCACATATTAAAAAATATATAGAAAAAATGTTAAATAAATAGCAAAAGCAATCAATATGGTCTGGCAGCGTTTATGAAGGTGATATGAAAGATGGATGGTATCATGGAAAAGGTAAATGAATCACCCAATTATTATTTTCAGATAAAAGATATATTTTTCAAAAGCTTAGGATTATTTTATTTTTAGTTAAATAGATGTATTTAATCTAAATTATTTTTACTGGTGAAATTAGGAAAATTCAAATACCCAAATGGCGTTATTTATGAAGGAGATTTTGTTAAAGGTCAATTTCATGGAGAAGGAATATTAATATGTAGCTTCGCTTTACCTTTTTATGTTTTCTGTATTATTTTAATTTATAAAAGATCCAAATGGTGGTAAATATAAAGCACATTGGGAACATGGCAAAATGATTAAGGGGGATTATTACTTTTAAGATAATTTAAAATACGAATCAGAATAATGGAATTATTGTTAGGGTGAGGATAGAAGATTCTACCCTGAAATGTTAAATGGTATTAAGCCTGCAGGTGCTACTTAGATGACTAAAGAAGAGAAAGCACCACATGACATACCAGAAGGAACTTATGGTAATTAAAATAATGAATATAATTAATTATTTCTTTTTCTCAGATAATAGTAGGCAAATAATACCTCTCTAGTTTAGTTTCAATTTTATATTTATGATAGAAGCAATTAAAAAATAAAAGTTTACTATTTAAGATAATTCTAATTTTAGTTTTTACGTTTACTTTTTAATGAACCAATTCAAGAAAAAATAAAATGTTTATTTAATTTAATAGATGTTGGTGAAGGTTATTATGAACCTATTAAATCTATTATATATGAATATGATGGTAAGATACTTAGAACTCCAAGTGAGGCAGAAGTAAGCTAATTTAAAATAATTTTTGTTTGAAGTAATTAATTTGATTTTAAATAAAATCCAAAGGTAGAAAATATCCTTAAAAAGTGCAGATATAACCCTAGAAAATCATTAGTTATAACAGGAGAAAACGATAAGATTATTAAAAGTGTAACAGATCCCTCAAAATCAAACAAAATTTGAAAATTTGGAAAATAAATTTATATATATGAGTTAGTTTAAGTTGTCATTTTAGAAATCTTTGAAAAATTTAATAAATTATTTTTTATTTTACAAAATTCTCTAATTTGTTTGAAAATTAAAAGGTTTTAATGATACTTTATTTAATTTTCTACTAAGATTTATTTATCTTCATTTTTTTTTGTAGTAGAACTAACTAATTTTCAAATAATTTAATATATATTAAGCTTGACAATGTATATAAAAAATAAGTATTTAAAAAATATTTTATTAATGGTAGAAATAAATAAAATATCATAAATCAACTTATATTTCAACAATAACCTACTGTAAAATAAATTATAAAGAAAAATAGTATGTTTTCTATGAATTTTATAATTTGCAAAAGACATTTTTTAATTTCAAATTTCAAAGTAAGTTTAAATTCTGATTATTATCTATACATTTTTGCATAAAAAAACAAAAATTTTGAGGATAATTTAGTAAAAAAAGAGACAATTAGGAACTTACAATTTATAAATACAAAACAGTAAGAAAGTTCCTAAAATTAAACCTGAATAAATATTAAGAAAACAATGATTTTATTGATTCTTCCTTTAATCATCTTACTATTTCTCATATAAAAAACTTAATAAACAATTTCTCAATACAACCCAAAACCATATTTAAGTATTGATACAAGTGCTTTTGGGTAAAATTTAATTAGAGTATAATAAAGTTTGAATGGTGAATACTACTTTATGATTTTTGACTAAGAAAAGATAGTAGTTATTCATAATGAATCATAGAATTTCTAATTATTAGATTCTTATACTTGCTAGACTAAACAGATTTTAGAAAAAACTAATTACATTTACTCTCCTACATCATTAGGATTAATGATATGGTAAATTAGTCAAGAAGGTAAAATAGTGGTTTACAGTATATGGCAAGGTTAATACATTTTGGATTAAATTATTGTTGATGATGATGAATAAAATGCTATTGGAATTTATTAAGCTTAAATTATTCTTCTTAACTTATCATCAAAAAAATTTATTTAAATTCAAAAGGTTTTAGGATCTGTATATACATCATCATTTGGTTACTTCTTTTTTAAATAGCAATTTCTGTTTATCGTGAATGTGTAATATCCTTGTGCCGTATATAATTTAATAGATAGAATGAATGGCTATTAAATATTTATTAGTTAAACAGATGTTGAATAACCATATTGTGTTATGGTAAAAGAATAAAATGGTAAAATCATTGCTTTTTTTGTCACTGCTTATTATGGTGTTAATATATACGACTTTACTTTTCTTAAAACTGCTAATTCATAAACAAATGTACCTATCAGTTAATATTTGATTGGATCTATAAGTATTAATTCTGTTGTCATTAGTAGTACCATTAATATGGATGGAAGTATTTTGTTTGTAGGTGTAAGAACTTCTGGTATAAATTGTTATGATATTTCTTCTGAAGAGAAATTGAAAAATCCAATTTTTCTCTAAAATTTGGTTTCAAATGGCTGCAGTAATTACATTCAACTTTCAAATGATGCAAATCAATCTAAAATATATTTGGCAGATGGTTTACGTTTTAGTTTATTTTCTCTTCTTTAGGAAAGCACTAAATCAAAAAGAAATTTGCTGAATACCTTCAACCAAGATATTCAGTGCTTAGTTTATACTCCTTTCTAAGATGTGTGGAGTTGGTAAATCTAGATATCTGCTAATTAGAAATATATCTCGATATCCTCTGGATAAGATGGACTTAATTTATACGATATTAGCTATGATTATCTAGATCCTGTTAAAATCTTCAATGTGAAAGTAGGCATTAATGTTTCTCATGATGGTTCATTGTTTCTAAATAAGAGAAACCTCTTAGTTGTTGGCCATTCTTAAGATGGATTTTCAATAGTAGATATCAGCAATCCAAATAAAATAAAATATTTAGTCTAATTCAAGTTTCCGTTTTTGTCTGATTGTGATGGATACGATGTAGATTAAAGCACAGAAACTAAATTAATTATTGCAGCAGGACAAGCAGGAATAGTTATTGTAGATATTGCTGATGTATATTAAATTAGAATACTCTCTCTCCTCTATCCTAAAGAATAGCTGTAGAGATCTGGAACAAAAATGGTTTCTGCAAATAGAGAATTTTCGCATGCATTTGGATGCATCAGAGGGATAGGAATTCTTTATTTTTCAATAAATCCTGTAAACTATGAAATGACTCTTCTTAAGTTTTTCAGTTCTTTTGGTTCAGAAAATCTTTGGTATGATTTGTTTTCTTATAATTATGTCTACATAGCTGATGGAGTTAGAGGATTAACTGTTATTGATGTTACAGATAAAAATAATCCATTTATTCTTTCTAATATTGTAGTTGGGGGATGGGGAGAAAAAGTGTACTAGTCAAGGGTAAATCCTAATATAGTTGCTTTATCACATTCAGTTATTGGTTCAGCAACAATTATAGACGTTAGCAATAAAGCTTCTCTAGTTATATAATCATAAGTAAAAGTTGATAATGATTCAAGCTATGCACCACTTCTTCCTAACAGTTTAGACTATTTTATTTTTACAATAAATTAAGGTTTTAAAATATGTAACCTAAAGAGTCCAATTTAAGTTTTGATTTAAAGTACAAAATAAATAAAAACTTATTTGAATGTTAAAACTTTAGCATTGAAAAACTCAACAAGTGTGAATGCAAACATTGGTAAGGATTTTGAATTTGTTGAATTTGACCCTTTAAGCGAATTTGTCCAAGTTAATCAACAAATTTAGTTTATTTTCACCCTAATTATAACAGACAGAGCAGCTTATATCTCTAATACTTATTTTTTTGAGCAAGATAAGAAATTAAATCTACCAGGTTGGATAAATTACTAGCCTTAAAATTCTCTCTTTACTGCAAAAATTCCCTCATCTGCTCTATAAAGTAATTTCAATGGAATCAATATAATTCTTGTTGAGGTGACATCTTAAATATAAGTATCTGATTTTATAAACACATAACTTAATCTCACAAGTAAAGAATCAACTTAGATATTCAATACATTGGTAAATATTAAATATAATTTAATTAATTTAAACTTGTAAAAACTAAACATTTTATTAAAAAATAAGCATTTTTACTTTTAAAAAGTTTTAAAGTAGAGAATTATCTTAAAATTTGATAAAAATATAATTAATTAATAAAAATATAAATAGATTTAAAATAACTACACTGACAACAATGGCTATCTTTAAAGTTGGATAGGAAGCCTTTAGTATTCTAATTTTTACCTCAACTGGTATGATGCAAGTCAATTTTAAATTAAAAATTATGATGATCAGAGAGTTTAAAAATTCATTCTGAGAAAAGTTTCATTTAGTAGGTATTTGGAGCCTATATATTTTAGGGTGAATACCAGTAATGCTTTTAATATTGAATATCTTGAACAAAAATCATACTTCATAAATTTGTTTTCGTAGGATATAAAGGTTATATTTTCATTGACTAGCAGTAACTCATAAATTCCTTTAAATTTAGTATTTAATCAATAATCTTACATCTAATCATCAATGGTATTGTTACAGGAATAATCTAAAGTATTTACATTATTTGGCAATACAGATATCATTAATCAATCATTCTATTCTGAGAAAATATAAATTGCAGATTTAAACTCTTAAAATGATAATACTCAGTATATTAAAAATGCTACTATTTTTATATCTATCATAGATGATTAGAATATTTAATATTCTCAAACATTTAATATAAGCTAGCTATAGTTCCTATAAATAAGATCCTTTCCTAAAATTAAAAAACCTCTTCAGTAAATTATAAATAATTAAATTAACATATTACAATCTGGAATTCGATCTGGTGATATAATTAAACTATCAATTATTGCTTAATAAATATTCTAATTCGATTAACTTCTAGAATCTATAGAAATGAAAGTAAATTTTTTTTAATTTCTCTTAATAATTAATAAAATTAATTTGAAAAAAATTATTAAAAAAATAAATTAATTTTATTTGATTAAAAAAAGTGTACTTTTGTCGAGGGTAATAATGAAAAATATTGCAATGAACTAAATTGGGTAGAAATCGATGAATTACTTGGTTTAATTATTATAAATACTAAGAATTTTTCTTTTCAAGATGAGTTAGTTTTCAAAATTTAGTTTTTTGATGGCTATTATTTTGTTGAAGAGAAGTTTAGCATCAAGATAGACCTCTTACCTATTTATTTCTAATACTTGCTTATACTTTTTTTTTCTTTACTTATTTGCTTTTTTTTGCTGCTTTATTTCCTAAGATAAAGGATTCACAATATAATTTTTAGTGATTAATTTGAATATTTCCCATTTCAAATATTGCAAAACTCTCAAGTTACTCATTATATCAACTTTTGTTCACCTAAATTATTTTAAAAGGCTAAGATGACATTTAAAGGATTGTAAAATATTAATTAAAGAAGTAAATCAAAATTTCCTATGCAATATTTTACTGAGCTAAGCATAGACTATGACTTACTTGAAAAAGATCTTGAAAAGCTCAAAAAAAAAGATAAAAAATTATATATTCCATTATTTTAACCTTCAGATAGAAATTAACCGATACCCGCTGTTTAATTTATTTTGATTAGTCTCCTTCTTAAACAGTTTTATAGAATATCTGATTAAGAATCATATAAAATATATTTGAAAATAAAGCAAATTTTACAATAAGAATTCCCGTATGTAGATTGGTATAAAGTAAGTTATTTTAGATATAAAAAAATAATATTTAAATTAATTAAATTTAATAAAAAAAGCCTATTATACAAAATACAAGCTCTAGCACTTTGAATAATATCTTTCAGAAGAAAAAAACTCATGATGAAGCAAAGCATTAAATAAGCTGTGACCAAAAATATCAAGATATATTAAACAATTTTAATATCGACATTGATAAGTTAATAAAGGTCTTTTAATACCATACTTTAAAAAATACAGGAAAGGTCTCAAAAGAGCTAATTTATGAAGATAAATATGACTTTAATTTAATATCTGAATGCTTAAAGTTAGATATTATAGGTATCGATTAAGATAATAAGCCTAATTACAGAAGATCAGCATTTGGATAATATTTAATAATCGATTAACTAGACATTTAAAATATAGTCCTTGAAAAAAATTAATAGGACGATATGTATTTCAAGCTAAAGAAATCTACAAAGAAGTAAAAAGAGAAAAAGTAATCGTTTGTAAAAGCTTTATCTTAAAAGATACATCTTGTATTATATGGGGATAATTTTAAAGCTATTGGATGCTAATAAGTCAATAGTTTAGTAGAAGATAAAAGACATTGGATATAAATTAATTAAGTATCAGATAGTTAAGTACTTATTAAAGTAGACTCTAAAATTATTAAGTAAGAAGGTGAGTATAGATTAAAATTTATCAATAGCAAAGGATATGTATGCTGTCAACAAAATTTCTATTATACTAAATTTATAGATAAATAATAAAACAAGCATAATAAAAAAGACATTTAAGAACACAACCAATCACCTACGATTTTTAGCTACATTTAATAATAATCACCAAACTAAAAATAAATCAGAGTTTCATTTGTCAAAGACTAGCTAGATTAAAATAAGCCATCGTATTTTAAAGGCTCTAAATTAGTAATATTAATTTTATTAAGTTATTTTGACAAATATGATATTTTTTATCTCCAAGATAAATTAAATAAAATTAAATATCTCCATAAGCAGTCGCATATTTTTTCTTCAAGTGAATAAAATTCTAAAAATAGTTCGATGTTTATTTTTTAATACCCTAAATTTTATTAAATGTTTAAAATATTGTTTTTTTAAAATTGCTTCTTTCAGATACAATTTAATAAATTTAAATAAAAACATAAATGATAATTATTTTAATAAATGAGATAAAACTTTATCCATAATTTTTAGAATCAACAATTATAGAAATTATTAAATTTATATATATTTTACTTTTTTAATTCAACTTTGATATTAATGAACTATTTAAAAAGGCATAATCTGAATCACCAATGCAAGAAGTTGAGTTAGTTACAAACAATTTACAAGAAATTTGTATGACTTAGAAGGAACTATGAATTTTAAATAAATAAATTAATTAATCTATATGTTTTAAAATAAATAAAAATGTTTTATGTAATGAGTCAGATTCTTAAATAGCTTGACTTAATAAAAAAATATAAAATTATTTATAATAATATACTTTATTAAAAAATAAAAATAGATAAACATAAAAAACAAGTTAGTATTTATTTACAGACATTTTATATTAAGAAGTGATAAGAAAGTAAAATTTTGAACAAAATTTATTAGAAATGGAAAAAAATCTATATTGTGGGTGAAATAAGTAAACAAAATAAATCATAACACCTTTAAATTCAAAAGAATTTTGTTCAATACTTAATACTTATTTATAGATGAACTATCTTTCAATTTATTAATTAAACAGATCAAATTAAGATAAAAAATTTGTATTACTATTTGCAACAATTCTAAGATAAATAAATACAATCAAAAGTTTTAAATAAAACAATTTATTAAAATGATGCAAATTATGAGAAAGATTTCTTAGATAATAAGTTTATTATTTTTATAGAGATAAATTTTTCTAAATATTGTCCTTTTCACTTACTTTATCAGTAAGGTGTTAGCGCAAAATACAGAATATATCTACAATCCTTTGCCTATATTTTCAGCAGATATTTCAAAATATGGAAGAGAGTTAATTTCAATTTAATTTGTTTAATTAAGATCTGAATTAGCATTTTTAAGTTTTGAATATGAAGGAATATTTATTATAGATTATTAAAGCAGTAATTAGCTAATAGCTTCTAAATAAATGAATATTACACAGGTTTAACTTGTTGATTTTAACATATTTGCATTAACTTAAGATTAAGGAATGGTTTTGATGTATTTTAACTAAGTAAAAAATGAAATTATAGTCACAGGAACATTTAATCCAAATTAATATATTATAAATACATTCTTTATCACATTAGATACAAATTATATAATTTTAGGAGTGAATTGCTATGTAAAAATTATGAAAATTGTTCAATCAGCTCTCAATCAGATTATTTTTAGTAGTACTAATTTTTTACAAGAAATAACTACTTCTGGTTTTTAGTGTCTAAGCAACTCTAATCATGTTATTGCAAATAATGCAGCAATTATTTTAAGCTCTGTTAGAGATGGCGTACATCTATTCTACTTTAAGAATATTGAAAGTCCCACTTATATTAAAAGCTTAGTAAAGATTTGTTCAGATGTTCAATAAACTTACATTATGTAAAATTAACCAATCCTCTTTACACTTTCTAAATATTATGAAGTAGTTTTAATTAATCTTGGAAATAAATTTAATAATTAAGATCCAAGCTTTTCAAGTATTGATGAAACAACACTAGATTATTTTTCTATAGACTAAACAGGAGGAAGCAAAACATATAATTACATGCTTATTGATGATGAAGAACAATATATGTATTTAGGAGTTAGAACGAATGGTGTCGTTGTTTACGATCTTACCTATCTCTTAGATCCTAATGTATCAGCTCCGATAGTAATCCAAGAATTAAAATCTCTTGGGCTTGCAAACTGGATATCATTTGCACCTCCTCTACTGCCTTTAAGATAAAAATATGACTATCTATTTCTCTCTGATGGCTCGGGATTTAAAATCTTTCAAAAAGTACCAGTTAATTTAAATTCAAATATAATTAATCTCTACAACTAAGATAATTGTATTTTTTCTGGATATACGACAGACTAATGGCCATGGTCGGTAGTAACTTATACAGATAGCAATCAGTATTTTGCAATATCTTCGGGATATGCAGGAATGTATACATTTATGCTTGATTAATATGGGTAGTTGTACTAAATTCAACAATAAATTAAAAGATATGACGAATCCCATGATGGAATTCTCTACCTGAAAAAGAGGAAAGTAATAGTATTAGGATAATCAGGATAGGGAATGGCATTTTATAATGCTACAGATCCTTAAAATTTAACTTATATAAATGAATTTAAGCTGAATGATAAGTAAAATGACTGTGATGACATTACAACTGATAAGTAGGAGAGATATTTAGCTTGTGCGAATGGGTTCTAAGGTCTTTATATTTTACAGGTAGATGACTTTATGAATCCAATTTTGTGGGCAGAGGGTGATATGATTCTCAAAAAAAATGGTGTTGAAAGTGTAATTATTGATGATCAACTTAAATTTGGGTTTTATGCAGTGAGAGAAGAAGGAGTAGGGGCTTTTTAAATAATTAAAAATAATGGAGTAAATACTATAGCGCAAACAAAATATTTTGCAACTCTAGGAGCAGAATATTTGAGATTTCACATCAGTTCTGACCAGACATTGGTGTTAGTTGCAGATGGTTATCAAGGCTTAACAATCATAGATTGTAAGGATTATCTTAACCCTAAACTTATAAAATCAATCCCTGTCCAAGGTTGGGCTGTAAAATTTACTTAATTGTAGGCAAACCCATAGACAGTTATTGTTTCTTAAATGGAGAAAGGCCAAATATCTGTTATAGACATTTCCACAATCTAAGAAGCAACAAAAATCAGCGCTTTGTAATTTGGTAGTGAGAGTGCATTTGGAATAGCTTCTCATCCTACAAATAAGTTTATTGTTTTTACTCTTTCATAAGGAATGAGGGTTTGTAACACAGTTAATTCTATAAGAATTCACACACAAATAAATCGTTCAAGTGTATTTACTTCGAAATACTTTCCTCCAATACCACTACAATCTATGTCTTCCTCTGAAAAACTCTATGTAGGAGAAAATGTATAATTAATCACTACTCCTTATTACATCTAAAGAATTGTCAAGCTTAATTAAATATATTATTATCACAATTATTAGCTTGAGTAGCTCCCTTCTTGGATTAAATTTATATAATATTAATCCACAATAAGTATTGTCCCAAATCTTGATGCTCTCAATAATAATTAAGGGTTTAATATATTACTGATTCAGGTTCTAATTCCAATTTATGCCACAGATTTTATTATGAGAACAGGAAATCCACCTACTTTCATAGTCAATTAAGAGCAATCTCAAAGAATATTTAACAAATTAGTAACTTTTTTAATTTTTTAAAAGCACTTTAATTAAATCAACTTAAAAGTGCTTTTGGTATTCTAATAAGCTTTGGAAATTCCAAATTTTCAATAATGCTTTTAGTGGAGAAAAGCTTCAAACATTTAAACACACAAATTTTATTAGAACAATTTACAGCCTCTACACATATTTTAAATTCATTTTCGTCCCGAATAATTGCTTTTTTCAAATTAAAAATTTAAATTCAAATTCCAAAATTATTTTGAGTAGTTTTTGAACTCATTTAAATAAACATAATCAATTTAATTATCACTAGAATTAATTTGAAAGATAATGAATCATTTTATCAGATAGTTTTTAAATGAATTATATCTAATAATAAGATTTAGGTAGGACTGCTTTCTGGAGATGGATATGTTTCTGATTTTTTTTAAGCCTAAATGAAACTAGATGTAGATTGGTATAAAGATGATGCAGAAAGGCAATAATACAAGGACTTAAATGATATAATTTTGTACCAAATAAAAAGAATATTTACAAGAGCTTAATTTAAATACCCAATATAATTTTTAGTCGGCGGATCTCTGAAATTTAATTACTTAAAAAGTGAAAACTAAATTCCTTTAATTTAATCTTTTTCATAAGTAATTATGATTTAAATGAATATTTTGAAACAAAATGTTTAATTTGTAAAATAAAAATTTGATGGTATAATATTTTCTTACTCCTCTAATTAGTCATCTTTCTAAATTTAAGGAGATATTCAGTAATTGAATTCTTATATGAATACCAAGATGATCATTTATGATCCACAATAAGAATATAATAGTAATTTAGTAGGCATCAGTATTTAGGTTAATTTGACTGATAATATCAATAACCCTTTGACTTCTCAAGAAGATATCTCTGTTTTTAATTTTATTAAGAAAAAAAAACAAATTGATTTGGTATAAACTTTTTAGTCACAATATGAAAGCTAATACCCAGGTGGGTTGACAGCATAAGAAAGTTTTACTATCATAATTGATAAATAGCAAATTTCAGTTGAATAAGACCTTGCTGTAAACCTTTAGGTAATTTTTTAAATTTAAATCATTATAATCTAAAGTTTTTCTTCTCTAAATTATGAAGGTGCTAACTTAATCTGGCGATTAATGGATTAATATTAATTCTGCATCTGATATGTGGTTATCATTTGATGATTTTTAAATTAAAGGAAATCCTCCTTTAGATTAATTTAATAAAAATCTTAAGTTAAAAATAATAGTTTCTGATGGATATTCAGAAACTTCTTAGTATTTGCAAATAAAAGTAGAAAAATTTCCAATAAAATAGATAATGATTATTGTAGCAATATTAGTGTCTGTATTGATACTATTCTTGATTTTATTTATATTCAGAAAAAACATCCACTTCATAATATTTTAAAAATATCATAGCCATTAACAGGAAATACTTTACTGTGGGGAAATCTATTAAAAAAAAATAGTTTTTGCACCAAATGTTTATGAATAAACTTTAAAGATATTTAATTTACTTTATAAATCGTTTGATGATTAAGAATAGGATTTAGGAGATGACTCGAAATAAAAGAAAAATCAAGCTTTCATTTCCAATTACAGAACCTCAAATTCAACAAATAACTATGATGAATTCTTCAAAGACGCTTTTTAAATCTACTAGAATAACATTAAACTATTTACCTCTATACCTGAACAAGAATTTAAGTACAATGACACTAGAATAAAAATTGCTCTCAAGTCATACTTAGCCAAGTTTATTCTAAACAACAGCTCGCAAATGCTTAAAATCTATAAAAGTTTAAAAAAATATACTAAAAGTTAGTAGGATGGGTATTATTTTGATTGGTATAAGGTAAAAAATAACTAACTTTCTTTCCTTTTCAATTATTTCCATAACATTTTTTTATTAAGAATTTTTGATAAACAGTCATTAACTTTTTTAAATATCTTTTAATTCAATTAAAAAATAAATTGTTATAAAAAAAAAAATTTTAAATATCTACTTGAAAATAATAATGGTTGTAATCAATTTTACTAAGAATTATTTTGAATTAATTAATTAATTAGAACTATGTTGAGGAAATTTCAAATATAAATTTAACTCCGAAAAACTATTCAATAAATACTTCATCAAATTAACACAACTCACTGAATGAAAGTGAAAACAGGCTTGTGTTTGGATAGCTAGATATCAAAACCATTGAATTATAAAATGCTCTTGAATAAATTTTAGATCAAAATGATGTGAATTTAGAGCATGACTTTTATGTTCTAACAGAAGCAATAAAAGCAGATTATTATGGGTTTGATTATTAATTAAAACCTAGGATATGGAGAAGTAGTTGTGGAGAAGTAATACACTCGCAAATTCATAATATTAATCCACTTTCTGTTTACAGAAAAATTGAATTAGAAGGAGATAAAAATTCATTTCTTAACAAGCTAAGATAAATATTTTGGACTAACTACAAGTGGATTGGAAGCTACAAAAAACATTTACCTGAATGGTTAGGTTATGAAATGTTTGATAATTTAATGATTCTTTCTGGAATCCCTAAAAAGTAGCATCAGGGCGAGTATAAAATCTTAATATACAACTAAGATGGTTATGTTTCTTAGTCTATTGACTTCATGATAAAGCAAAAGTCGAAAAAATAAAATTTAGACAAAAGTTAGTATCAAGATTCTCCAAGTTTAAATAAAAAGAGAACTCTTGACTAGAATTAAATAAATTTGGGAAATAACTTGAACTCTAGTTTATAGTTTAATATAAATTAGAATAATTTAATCAGTGAAAAATTTAACTACAGCTCTCCTTTGCATATAGTTAACAAAAGGGTAAGTTAATACTAAAAATAAAATTCTAAAGGGTTTTTTACAAAATTAAATACTGATGAGAATATAAATTAATTTAAAATAAAATCTAATGGACTTTAAGATCTAAATTCAAACAATATTTTTGGCAGTGTAGACATCTAAGAATAAAGACATATGACAGAGTATTAAAAGGAGTATGAGTCAGTTAATTCCTTAAACACAAATTAATTTAATGAAAATGTAATTTTTATTTTCAAATCCTTACTTGCTTATTAGGTATTTTATTGTTGATTAATTATTATTTAACTATACAAAAGGGTCACTGTCATCAAAGATAAGTATATGTCCCTTAAACATCTTAGCTAAAAGTACCAAATCAGTAGATTTTAATTCCTTACTTATTAAGTCCTCCAATAAGTTAGGGAAATAGAGAAAATCTAAGCATTTTTCACTCCTAAAACAATCTAAGAAAATCATCGAATTAAGTAATCCATTCTTTAATATTTTTGATAAATTAAATCAAATTTATGTAAAAAATAGGAGTGACTCTAAAAATAAAAGCAAGCGTAAAACCAAACATTTAATTAATTTAAAAAATAAAATTTTGTTTTTGTTCGTAATTTATTGATATTTATATAAAGTAATTAAAAATGAATTTCTTAAAAGAAATATATTATTTGTATTGTAAAATTCATAACTCAAATTTACTTTATTGAGACAATTAACTGTTTTGTTGAATGTTTTATAAATCATTTTAATAGAGGAAATTAATTTTAAAGAAAATAAAATCATTAAATAAATTTAAAATATGCTAAGTTATAATGTTACATGCGATAATTATCATTATCCTCTCGATTTATAATTTGTTATTAAAATATGCTAATATACCGAATTCTTCATTGAATAGATTAAAGAAAGATTCAAATTTATTAAATTATTTATATAATTTTAATAGCACTTTTGCTTAATCAGTAATTACATTAAAAAGAGATTCATCAATATTCTCCCTCCTAAAATAGTAATAAGAAATAATGAAGAGAATAACCATAGTTATATTAATTATTTAGGAACTCCTACTAATTTATTGCCAAGACTCTACTTATTAGCCTTATAGTTCTTTGCCTTAGTATACGTTAAATACTTAGGATTATGGTCAAATACTTATTGAATCTCAAACTCACCCGAATTAAAGATATGATGATCTCCTATTTTTAGTTTTTTAAGAAGAGGGTTTAGTGATTTTGAACTACAAGAAGCAAATGTCTAAAGTAATTAGCTACAACTAAAAAATATAATAAATATAAATTTGTAATAATTTTATATATATAAACTAAAACGGAGAGCTTTTAAAAATACTTCGTCTTGAGAATAAATAGAATTTAAATTAGGTTAATTAATATAATCCTCCTGCAATAGTTTAAAATAGAATTGATCATTTTTTAGTTTCTGAAGATGAAAATACTATTTTCATTTGCTCTGGATCTCATTTCATTATTTTAGATATCAAAAATAAACTTCAGTTAATTGAAAAGCGAATCGATTTAATAAATCCAATTTTTGGAAAATTTCCTAGTCAAAGCTACAGTACTACTTGGATAACACAAGTAGGATCTTTTGTATTTTTATCAAATTAAAAAGGGCATCTAAACGTTCTATAAATTTCGAGTGATATTACTTCATTTTAATTTATTGTTTAACTATCTAAATACGGTTATAATTCAAAGCAAACTATATTTTTAAGATCTTTAGGTGTAGTATACTCGTTGTCTCGCAATGATGGATTGTTCATGATTGATGTCTCATCTCTTTTAAAAGATAACTCAGATATTTAAGGTTTTATTCAAACCACAAACACAACTTCTCCTAACACATTAAAGATTAATTTAAATATTCAATTCATAACTTAATCCCCTGATCAAAATTATATTTTTTTAGCTGCTCGGTCATCTGGAGTAAGTATATATGATGTCTCCATAGATCCCTACAACCCTTAATTCGCTTAATAAATTAACAGTCCAGGAATAGCAATAAACTTAAGCTTTTTTCTAGGAAAAATGAATTTTATTCTACTTAGTGATGGGGAAGGCTTAGCTATATATGAATAAATTACCAAAATTAAAAATAGCATATATGACCACTATAATATTTTAAATACAGATAGTTGTGTAGCAGTAAAACCATTTATATACGAAAAATGGCCTTGGTTTATAGTTAATTCTAAAGATGATAATTTCATAGCAGTAAGTGGAGGGTTGTATGGCCTGAGCATATATGAGATTTCAGATGAAAATATAAGTAATCCTGTTTTAGTTTTTTAGTAGAACAATAATCCTTCCTAGAATGACAGAACCTATGCTCTTATTTATCTTGATTTAAGAGACTTGTTAATTGTAGGATAAAGTAAGCAGGGCACAATAATTTATGATGTGAAAGATTTTTAAAATCCTGTATTAAAGAAACTTTACAAATTAGACTAAGAAATTAATGACCATACAGATTATCAAACTAACTCAAATTAAACATTAGTTGCAATATCTTCTTTTCGCAGCATTATAATACTTGATTTAACAAATATAGATGACCCTTCTTCAAGCCTTCGGGTCTTAGCGAAATATGATATCCCCCAAAATAATTTAATTTAGAGAAGTATTTAAAGTATTTCATTTAATGAGCAATTTACATATGGATTTTATGCAATTAGGGAGTATGGAGTATTTGCCTTCTAGATAATTTAAAATAATAGCAATTATTAATTTTACTATTCAATTCAAGTATTTAAAAGCTTTTATTCAAGTGGCTCATAGTACGTTCAATATGATTTGAATTAAAAGTATGTTTTTGTTAGTGATGGAAATAAAGGTGTAACCATAATAGATGTGCAAAATCCTGATAACCCGAGTATTGCTCTAAGAATTCCGATAAATGGATGGGCTGTAAAAACTTACCAACCCACTATCAACAAAAATTTGTTATTCATTAATTAAATGGAATAAGGATAGCTCTCTTTGATTGATATTTCTGACAGACTTAATCCAATAAAAATTGCAGAAGTTTAATATGGCTATGAAAATTCTTTTTCTACAGTTACAAATAGGCTACCTAATAGGTATTATTATGCCTTTACTGTTGAATAGGGCTTTAGAATATGTCCTAACAACTAAAATATCTAATTTGTTTTATCTACCCAAACTTAGCAAACTTAGAATTTAAATTTTAGCTAAAGCTATGATGATTTTAAAGCAATTATAAATTTACAAGATGGAAATGAATAAAACGACAATACTTAGCTTAGTTAAAATGATTAATTACAGAATATAAATTAAGTTTTGATACAAGACAAAGTTAGGATGATACTTTCACCTATTTACTACTCTAGTAAGGTTATACTAAACAACTTATTCTTCTATCAAAACTTTTAAATCTAATAAATACCCTCTTGGATAACCTTCGATTCTTATACCATGTAAATAGATTTGATACCTAGCTATACAAGTTTAGATTAGGATCAAGAAACAGTTACTCTTCTACTTTAAATCTTAACTTAAGTTACTCCAGAAATTATTTAATCAACCATGATTACAAAATAATAAGCAGCTTAGTTAATCGATACTATGGTAAATAAATTCTAATTATTAATAAAATTATTTCATTTAAAAATAAAATATACCACCATCCCTCGAATATTAGAAATGAAAAAATTCAATCCTTTTAAAACTAAATTATCTTATTATTTTTAATTTCAATACTCTTTAATTTTTGAGCAATTTAGGTGAAATTAGAGGAAAGACAATATTTGGAAAAATTTAATATTAATTCAAAAAATTTATGTTTATTTATTTTTTAAAATATAAAAAAGATTGAAAACGGAATAGTTAATGAATAAAATTATTTTATCCCATCTAATGAAGGAATTTATTACGCAGTATCTTCAATAAGATAAGTTTTTGGAGATCTACCATAATATGAAGTAATATTATAGCAAGTTATTTATAATTTGAAAAAGGTTTAGTTCATTTATCCTATAACTTTAAAAATTATGCCTTCTTTAATGCTAAATAGTGATCCTTTAAACTCAAAAGCACCATTTATTTCTACTTTTTCTAATAATATTTAGCTAGATATTTAGTTTATTAACTAAAATTTATCAAGTCAATAATTTTTTGTAGAGTTTATTTAAGTACAATACTCAGAAATCGCTGTACAAATAATCAATAATAATTAAATACTAAAAGTTAAGTCTGATAAAGATTCTCTAAATAACTAAATCCAAAAAGGATTTATTTATGGTGTGAAATATTCAAATAGTTTTAAAATTGATGACATTATAGCTATTTTTATAGTTAATGATGGAGTTAACAAACCTGCAAACGCTACTTTTAAACTAATTACCTGTCCTTATTTAATCCAATTGTAACCTCTTTAACTCTCATCTTAATACAGTCTCTAATCGTAATACACCTAATAATATCCCAATGACTTAACAGTTGAAGAACAATTTACTATACGCTTTTCTCCAACCGTATTTATTAATTCAAGTAACTAACTACTCTCCTTTTCTGTAAATAATTTTGCCAACTCTTTATTAATAGTTTCATTAGCTAATTATCAACTAAATCTAATAATAGAAGCTTTGTTTTTATATTCATTATCATAATTTAAAAATAAAAAACTAATTAAATTTTATAAAAAATAAAAAAAAAACTTTTTATTGTAATTTTAAAATAAGGCATATTTATTATAAAATGGAGAGTGGATTTAATTAGAAAAAAATGGTTCTCTTTGGATTAGCTTTGATCCTACTACTTTGACTTTAAAGGGAGAGAGATATTTCTAAGATTTATTTTAGTCTTATAAAATAAAGATTAGTGCTTCAGACAATTTTACTTAGATTGAAGATTCTTTCACCATCTATTTTAGATAACTAAGCATAGTTATGATTTTTATGATTGCCTCTGTAGGATTTATTTTCTTCGCAATTACTATAGGAATTTATTTGTGTAGACATTCAATCCTTAAATTTTGGAAATATAAAGATATCTCATATAAAGAAATAACGATTAATGCTAAAATTTTATTCAAAAAAGCTATAGTATTAGCCCCTCATACTCAGTTTAACTTAAATTTAATGGTCAAATATTTACTTTTAAATGCTAAAGAAGTTTTAAAAAATCAAAATAGAGGTAAAACTCCTTCTAAAATGTAGGTTAAGCAATATATAATATCTAAATACACTGACCCTTAAACTGGAGAAATATTAATTTAAGATCTTTCAAATGATGCAAAAGCAATTTATCACAAAAATCCTGCAAAATTTAAAAACTTAAATGGATTAGAGATCAGCTAGCTAGATTCTAGAATCAATATAGCTCTTTTTTGTGTAATATCAAACTGGGCCTTGGAAGCAGACTAAGATACAAACAATGCTTTTAAATTCTTAAAAAACTATGCCAGAAATAAGATAAAAACTTGTGATTGGTATCTGGTAAATCTTAAATAAATCAAATAAGCAAAATTAATTTATTATTAGCAGAACTTTTCACTAAATTGATTTAATCATGAAACATCTTTAGAGAATTTTCAACAAATTTAATAAATTTCAGCATTTTTTTAGATTGATTAAATTCACATTTAAAAATTAATATATTTTTTAGAGAATTTTTTAAATATGAAACAAGATAACTTACTTTTTTTATCTTAATTGATAAAAATAATAATCAAAAAAATATTTCTAATTAAATTAAATTTTGGTTTAACTTGTTAACAAATTTATTTTTTTAAAAGTATTATTTGAACGTTACAGATGCGAGATAAGTAGATCATGGCACAAATAACTCAAGGACAACAGGATCGTCTGATCAGGAATATCCACCCATGTATTAAATTTTAGAAATAGACGAGGATAATATTGATTAGGTTTTAGAAATCATAAAAGAAAATAAGAGAAAGCAAAATTAGTAAAGCGAAGTAAAAACTAAGATATTAGGGAATGCTATACTATCATAGTACTATGGATACAGAGACAATCTAAAAGTTAGGAATTGGAAGGTAAATTTTGGATAAACAATGTATTTGTAAATGAACCAGCTGAAGTAAGTTTTAGTTAGATAAAAGGAAGATGATATGGCATAAAAAAATGTATTTTTATCTCATCTTTCATTTATAAAGAAATTCCGTGAGATTTTTCTTATGAATTTTAAGAGAATCAATCTGAAAAATGCAAATAAATAGAATACAAACTTACCTAAGTGGTTAAATTACGAGTTGACTGATAATAATATTATATTTTTAATGAAACCTTAGATCAAGGATATAGGGGAATACTTAGTGGAATTATAAAATCAAAGTAATTATATTTTTTATATTTTTAAAATTATTGTCAGAGGTTTCCCAAGATAAAATATTTAATTAGATAAATCTACTAATAACCTTAAGTTTAATAGTGATAATCTAAATAATTATTAGTAAGCAAATAATTCAGTTGACAAAATTCATGAATAGGATTATAAAATGAGTATTTTTAATAAATAATAAACTGTTTAATATGCTTAGGATTCACCTAAATCTTAAAATTTTCAAACAATCTAATAACTTATTAATGAAAAACCAGCAACTTAAAGCATTCAAATGCAAAATCTTTCAAATAACATATTTATCAAGCAAGGTAAATTAGTTTTATTTGTTATTATTTTAAAAATATTTTAATAAACAAACAGTAACAGCCATCTCTCAATAATGAGCCAATAAAAATAAATGAAGACGTGTTATTTTTTAAACAATTATAAACTTGAATATTTAAAAGTTAATATTGACATATTTTATTTTAAATTTTAATGTAAATAATGTGTTTTTTATTAAGAATTTAATTCATTTTGTGTTCAGTCTCAAATCAAAACGTGCTCCTTTCTGATAATTTAGCAAATTAATTAATAATTAAATTGTGTAAAAGGTTCATTTCTTTTTTATAGGATTTACTATTTTATTTACAATATTAATAATTTAACCCTACAAAGTTAAAATTATTAAAAAAATTATAACTTTTAAAAATAAGATTTTAAATGGAATAAAAACATAATTTTTCTAATTTCTAATTAATTTAAATAATATTTGAATAAAAAATCAAAACATTTTATTATTATTAAATATAAATGATTATTAAATTAATTAAAAAAAAGTATTTTTATCTATTAGAAACTAATTTAAAGTAAAAATATTACATTAAATTTTTTTAAAAATTTATAAATTATATCCATATGTTTTTTATATATTTTATTTATAAAAAAATTATTATCAGAAGAAAGTTAATGAAGATGGATATCTCTTTCTATTTAATTAAATATATGTAATGTAGCTTCTAAAAATATAATTATCACTAAAATCATCATTTTTAGTTCAAAGTAAATTAAATGTAATATTTTGATAAACATAAGGTAATATATGTGTGTATATTTATATATTTAATTTATGTAATTGATGCTTTAACAAAAATTTGTTAAAAATTTACTTTTTTAATCATTATTTAACATTTATAATTATTAGACTAAACACTAATAGGGTACTTTTTAAATTTAAATATTAAGATAAAGATCAAAAAGGCTCAAAAATTACTAAGTCTAAAGCAAAAAATTATTTTAAAATATATTTAAATCTGCTAAAATTTTAGTTATTTTCAAACCATTCATTTTTTAGAACAAAAATTGTGCTTAATCGCTGTTATCACTATAATCATTTATTAATATTTCAAAATAATAATCTTAATTAAGTTTTAAAAAGAACATTAACAATGAAGATTGCTCTCATTTATTTAACTAAAGCTGTGCTGCTTTTAAACTTTTGCGCAAATTGCTTAAGAGTTTTTGCTACTTTACCATAAATTATAGTGGAGACTAATGATATAATTTAAAGCACTTTAACAAAATCTGAAATGAATTCTGCTTATCCTAATTTTTTTTTTATGACATTTCAAGGGGCAGAATTTGCAGTCATAAATTAAAAAGATTACTAGATAGTTGGTCAGATAAAAGGAAATATTGCTAATGTAATCGTTAAAACAAATTTTATTTATTTATAATTTATGGATAATTATATTTCTATTGTTAAATTTGATACAAAATGGAAATAATTAAGTTCAGTAAGTAGATATTAACCAGAAGCAAGTATTAATTGCTTCGATGTTTTAGATGATGAGTAGTATATGTTTATTGCTAATCATGGCAGTTTACAAGTGATATCACTTCGTTCTAAGCTAAATCCTTACTTAGTTAATCAAGTTGGGCCAACTTTGAAAATAGAAACAGCTTGGATTACAATAAATTAGCCATTTGTAGTGTTATCAAACAAAGGAAAAAACCTTGGTATCTTCGATTTTTCAAACTCTGTTGAATAAATGAAATTTATTACTGAAATTACTCTTAAAAATTCAAGCTATATAACTACTTTCATGAATTATAATGATAAAAGATATTTGTACTCTTATTGTAAATATTTAGGAGTTATAACTTATGATTTTACTATGTTGTACACTGATAAAAATTAGTTTATAAATTTGGTTAAATAATACAATGATTAGTAAATTACAATTAATGTTATGGAGATGTAAGGAACAGTTAATAGCTTTGCAGTTTCTCATAAGTACAATTAGCTTTTTATGTCTATTAGATCAAATGGGATCTTTATTTACGAACAACTATCTAATGATTTGAGGTTCGTATAGTAAATTTTATCTACTGATCTCTCCAATTATGTCAGCTTCTCTGATATTGATGAAAATTTTGTTCTTCTTGCAGACGGATTTAACTTGAAAATATTTTGTTCACAATAATTTGATCAGCTTAGTGAGCCAAACATGTTAAATGTATTTAACTTAAATTAGAATTAGATTCTTCTATAAAATTTTTCAATGGATCAATAAAAAGATAGAGGAAACATTTACTACGATTCTCAGAAGCAGGTCATATTTGTAAGTAATAAAACAAATATTTTAATTTACTCAAACGAAGATATCCAATAACCCTATTCAAATTATAGGACTCTAACTGAAAAAAAGTACACTATAGCCTATTTCATTTATTTACAAATAGGCTATTTTGTTGCATTGCGAAATCCTGAAATGATAACTTTTTATTAAATTAATGATAAATCCTCTACCACATATCCTACATTTAATATACCTTGTGCTATGTGTGAGTTTTCAAGCTTAAGTGCTAGCTATGATGAAAGTATTTTATTTGTTGTAACTTAGTATTCAATATTAGTTTATGATTTAAGATCTTTAAGTGAGAATAACAAAAATAATCCACCAAAATTGTTACTTGATTATTCACCTGAAGGATTGACTTCATCCATATATCTTGCTTACTTGAAGCTCCATTGGAGCAATGCATTAGGTTTTTATTCGCTTAAAAATTATGCAATTGTATTCTTCAAATTTAAAAATGATTACTAAACAGCTTAAATTTAAATTGTTTAATAAATTCTCATTTAAGATATCGAGTATTTTGACTTTGATAAAAGAAATTTTAGTTATCTTATTGTATGCAGTGGGACAAAGGGCATAATCATCATTGACTGTCTTGAAATAGAAAACGGAAACCTTCCTTAACTAGTGCATTAAGTGAGTATTAATGGCTGGACTACTAATTTTGATTAACCTTAGTCAAAACCAAATATAATTTTAACAAATTAAAGTTAAGGAATATAAATGTCAGTTATAAATATTGAAAACATTTAAGAACCAACTGTGGAGTATTAAGTAAATATTTCAAATGACTACATAATTTACTAATCTGTATATTACAGCTAAAATTCTGACGGATTTTTAGCTCTTTCAACAAATAAGGGGCTAAGATATTGCACTGTTACCAAACCTATAATATTGTATTATTTTTTGATGAAACAATCATAAGTAAATAGAATTTAAACGTTTAACTAGTAGTAAACTCTCTTAAGGTCATTTCAATTAGATGATGAAAGCTAATACAACACATAAGTTAAAGAAAGTAAACTCATTATATAAGTCAATGACGTTTCGGAAATTAGAATATCTCCCATCTTAACAAGCTCGAAGATTAAATTTAACAATATTTTTCTTTACTAAAATTTTGAAAAAATGGCTCTTCCTGATTGGCTAACTTACAATGAAAAAGATTTGCTTATAAAAGTACAACCTCCAAAAGAAGTTCTTAACAGCAATTAAGGAGCTATTACTATTGTTCTTTAAATTTTTTAAAGCATAACTCCAAACTACTTTACTAAAATTTATCCTATTACACCTACTTAAAGCTAAAAAATATATGAATTGTTTGTAATATTTTTAATTTTTTTTTTTTTTTTTTTACTTTATGTTTTTATTTATAAAATACTAAATTAGAGAGACAATTCTATGATTGATCAGTAAGGAATGTTTTTAAATAAGGAAAGTTATTAATTAACATATTTAGAAGGAGATATCAAACACATCTTGAATAATTTATCACCAATATTACTTACTACAGCGATAGATTTAATTAAATTTTCCTACTATGCCTTGTAGTATTAATATCCTATATAGCTTAAAGTAAAGCCATCTCTATCAGTTGATCCTTTTGATTAAAATGTAGTAGAAACTTTGGATACTGCTTGCAAAGTAAAGATAAAAATCTTAAGCTAAATGGATTAGTCCGTTAAGCTATTTGCAGAGAATGCATAGGACACCATCTAAGCAACTAACTTTTTAGATTTTTCAGGAGTTTTTTTACAAGGAAGCCAATAATAATTGAACTAATTCATTTATAATTCTTTGTTTTATGGAATACCTTACAATTCAACAATAGAAGACTATGATCCTTAAATAAGATTTGAAGTTTAAGATAGTTTTAACTTTCCTGTAACTCATGCCACACAATTAATAAATTTATAATATATTTAAAGAATTTCACCACTAATTTAATAATTTTCCCTTTAATCGCAATACAATTAGCAGTATTCTTCAGGACTTACTGTTCAATAAGACTTTTCGATTTCATTTTTAGCGAATTCGTTCAAAAATTCTAATTTTATCCCAATATCATACAAAGTAATTTAAATTTATATTTTATTATTAATAAAATTTTATATTTCTTTATTAACTTATATAAAGGCTTACTTAGTCGATAAAGAACATAATTATTCAAAGGAGTAGTAAATATGCTCAACTTCTTGCAGCTATTATAATTGGATTCAGTTTGACCCATAGAATTTTAAGATATATGGGTAAGCAGGTTTAATTAGGTTTAAAAATAGCTATAAAATTCTTATAGAAGCATCTGATCAATTTGGGGTCATTAGCGATAGTTTCGAAATAGAGTTTAGCAATTTACCACTTTCAATGATTTTGATATTTGTTTTTTTATCATTATTGACATTTATTAGTTTAATTTTGATTTATTTTTTGAGAAAAAGAATACATAAAATAACAGCTTTCTATTCCTACACGCATTCAAAAATTGAAGTAATAGTCAAATAGAAATACTATAAATGTATAGTTTGTGCACCAAATATTCTAAAATAAGCTAGAATTATGTTTCTTCTGTTAAAAAAAGATTTCATTCAAAATAATAATCAAAATACAAAAAAGAAAGAAAAAAATTCAGCATTAAACAAGCTATTTGCAGAGTGTTATTTTAATGAACAGGGAAATTTAGACAATTAAAAGTTAAATCAAAAGTTGATCCACATCTACAAAGTGAATAAGCAAAAATTTCCATAAATATAAATCTCAAATATCATTTAAAATAATTCAAATTTTAAGATAGCTATTTAAAGTCTCCTTGCTCAAGAGCTTTTGCTTAATTCAGATGCTAAGACTATTTATAATTATTTAAAAAAGTAAGTAAAAAAAGATAACAGATATCTCGATTGGTATAAAGTAATTTTTTTGTAATTAAGCATTAAAGAATAATAAATATATATTAAACACCAAACCTAACCTTTTCAACTAAAATAAAGCATTTGTACAAAAGTATTTTAATATTTTTTTGATTTTAATTCAAATTATTTAGGAATAATTTTTAAATTGCTACTATGATTATATTAAAAATTGTATGGTTTTAGGTGAAATATTAAATTTTTGAGCTTACTATTTTGTTCTTAAATATTTAGCAAATTTGATTTTTACGAGCTTCTTAAATTTTAATTCAAAATTTTAAAAGGTTTTGTTCAAATTAATTAAATTTTAAAATATATTTTTACAAAATTTTTCTGAAGTAATTTAATAAATAAAGTATAAAAGATTTAAAAAGAAAAAAGCACTTTTGGTGAATCTTTTATTGAAAAATTAATTTCAATAAACTTCAAATATTTAATTTATAGAGAATTAACATGTATATTGATTTTTCTTGAATAAAATATAAAAACTGGTATATTTTATGAAAAAATAAAAATCTATTTTAAATAATTAATGATTGAGCTGTATTGAAAAATAATAAATTTTTGAATTAAACTTTTTTTATAAAGAAAATTATTTTAAATAAATTAATAAAAATAGGAATTACTTGATATCGATGAAGAAAGATTTGCTTAAGATAAAAAAGATGTATTTGAGAGTAAGTAAGATATATCTGAAAGACAATTAGTTGCTTATCCTGATATGAAATTAAATAAATAGAAAATAGAATAGATAATTCAGTCTTAAAAGAAAGTAATGGTTCTATTTTAAGATTAAAAAATTGTAAATATCTTAGAAAACGCTTTAAAATCAAATTATTACGGGTACGATTTACATACATAAATAAAAGATTGGAAAAATTGTATAGGCGAGACACTGCATGTTAAAGCAGACAGAATTAATTAAATTGAAATATATGAAAAAATGTACAATATTTCTAGATGTAAATAGATATTATGCATTCCTTTTATCAAAGAAAGATTTTATTGTAAGTATAAGAATGTGTGCTAAAATAAAATTCTAAATCCAGACTCTGAATTACCTAGGTGGATTTAAATTTTAGTAGCTAATAATTAAATACTAATAAAGCTTTCACCAAAACGTGCTAGTGTAGGTGAGTATATAATAACCTTCAAGAATTCGAAGGGATATACAGTTTATTCGTTTGGGGTATTGTTCAAATTTCCTAAATCTCCTTAAATGACATATTATGCAACAAATTAAAATAATGATTTAAATAATATTGAGATGAAATAATAAGCATAAATTTCTGAAGAAGAAAGTGTTGAGGATGATGACAGTCATCAAGAAAAAAATCATAAATCTCCTAGTTAAACTGTTATCGATTTAAGAAGAATTAAATAAACAGACAGTAAAAATATAGACACTTAAACATATCTATAAACTTAAAATAATTAATCCCCTAATTCTAAGTTAAATTTAAGATTACAATCTTTAAATTTATAATAATAAAACTCCCTTTAAAACTATCGCAGAGGATCTATGTAGTCTATAGAGCATTTTTAAAATGCAAGCTTGATAAATCTAGAAAAAATAGATTGTTATTAGACAAGCTAAAATGAAATTAATGAAGGAACTCACATTATTTAAAGCTAGAAATGTAGTTTTTTATTTTAAATTATTTATTTAACTCACTTAAAAAAAACTATTTAAATTAAAAGAAATCATTGGTAGAGACTTTAGACATAAAAATCCCTTTTGATATTTTTTTAATATTTTTAAACAATAAAACACTCTCAATAAAATTAAAGTATTTATTTTTTTTATATGTATTTTTTCTTTGTATTATTCTAAGTATGTGTGTGTGTGTCTATTTATCTAAGTATGTTAAAAAAATAAAAAAATTTTAGTATATTTTTCTTTTAATGAAGATTTATAGCATATAATTCTAGAAATTATAAAAAGCAATCAACAATAAATAAGTTTAAATTTTTATGATTTAAATTTGATTCGTTTATTAAACTTTTGAACTTATAGTGAAGAAAAGAAATTAAATAAGTTGATAATTGTTTTAACTGTAATATTTTTGGTTCAACTATAAAAAAATAAAATTTATTTAAAAAGTAAATTTAAATTATAGAAAAAGCTTGTAAACAGTTTGTTTTTAAAATTTATTTTGTGCAACAACGAAAATATTAAATAATTAAAATAAGGTCATTGAATAAAACTATTTAGTAAGTAATCAGCATATAGAAATAAAAATAAAATAAAACTATTAAAAAATATAAATTCAAATAAATATTATAAATTTCTTTGATAAATATATATATAAATGTTTGTATATTAATCATACTGCTTTTTATTCCTGTTAGTCAGTTTCTTCATCAAGTATTAATTTGTCACTCTTTTTTATGAATTCAATAAGAAGCTATTAGAAGTTTTCAGGTGTAATTATCTTTCTTTTATCGACAAAAACATTAGCTTCTTTCATATTATTAACTTGGGATTGTCTAGATTATATACTTGCTTAGGACCCAATAGATCTCTAAGAACCTCCTCCTTGACTCTTTGACTCAGAAACTTATGAACCAGCTTAGCTGCTAGCAACTTTAGAGCTGCCATCAGCCTTTTGCTTTTTTTATCTCTCTTTTCTTTCTTTCTCTTTTTTAAGTTTTGCTTATTTTTCCTCTTTTGTTTCTATTTTAAGAGTGTACTTTTGGTTAAATCTAAAAGTTTTGCTTAGGACATCTTATACTTTAAAGTACTGCATATTATCCTCTGTTCCTATTTTAATCTTATATATTTACGAGGTATTTTGTCTAAACTTTAAATAGTCTTGCATTTAATAAGTCCTAAACAAACTTGGATGGGCAAGCCAGGCCTAACTCAAAGAGCTATATAAACTTAAAAATGTTGTAATAATAACCTATTTATTTTAGAAATGAACATTAATTAAAATACAATTTATAAATATTTTTGTACTCTTAAGTTTGCAAATGAAGTTATGCTTTCAGTAGAACTCTTTCTAATATTATAGACTAAAAGTATAGAAATAGTTGGCAGATCAAGATAAATGAGCTTCTAGAATTTTGTGAGTAATATCTAAGGAATTTTGACATTATTTAAAAAGTTTGGGATAAAAAACCCAGTAAGTTAAATAGTTGAAGATGTTGAAAATCTATCTAGCAGAGAACTAAGTGCCATAAAATCAAGTTGTTAACCAAGTTAAGTGAATAGATTAATAAATGCTGTGTTATGTATTGATTTTGATAAAGACTATTTTTTTAACCTGTAAATAGATACCATATTTATAAAAGCAGGGATAACAGTCCATACTATTTAAACATGTAAAAATATCAAGGCTATCAATCCTATTAATACATAAATGATAAATAAATTAATGATTATTTAAAATATTATATTTAATTAGATTTTAATATGTGTAGAATGTTTATATTTATATTTAAATATATATTTTTTTGTGAATAATTATTTACCTAAGTCCTCAGCTGTTTTACAGTAATATATATTGTGGGAGAATATCATATTCGAATAGACACTGTAACGAAGCATAAATGAATTGTAAAGCAGTAAAACTACTGAAATACTCTTTATATTGAATATTTTTTTTGAGACAATAATATTTTATATGTCGTACAAAACAAAAGCCTCCAAAATAACAATCAGTGCTGTAAAGAATAAAAATGGTGTATCATATTGAATAGGATATTTACCACAGCTATATTAGGGTTCATGCTCAGGCAAATAATAACGTATTAGATAGAAAGGATAAAGAACTGTACAACCAATTATAATTATAAAAATGTTTAACCAAAAAAGAAGATCGACATACTTAACAATATGTTTTTCTTTTACTCGATTATTTGTAATTTCTTCATAAATCTTATCGAAATTTTTATTTAATGGACTTCTAATGTATTAAGCTAGCAAATTTCCTTGCCTTCTCATAAAATCCTAAAAAAATTAGTAAATAAATTTGAATGAATTATTTAAATATTTAAAAATATACAGTAGAGCTTTTTTTGTTTTTGTTTCTTCCTAAGAAAATATCTAATTAAGCGACATCTTCATCAAAATAAAAATCTGTATTTTCTATATTTTCAGGTATCATTTTATCAAACTCAATAATTTATTGATTTTCAACATTTTTTTTTGAAGATTTTCTGATAGAAGCCATAATTATCTTAATATAATTTTGAATTTTGAAGCTAAGAAGCATAATTAAATGAAAAACCGTTAAAGGGAATAAAATCAAGCTAATAAATAAGATGGTTATTTTATTTTTTTTCCAAGTGTCTTTGATTATTAAATTAATAGCATCAAACAAACCTAAATTCACAATGTTTTACACTATCATACGAGCATCTACAACTTAAGAGAGTCCTCCACCACATTCTTCAAGAGCTTTTTTGTAAGCTTTTTAAAGATTTCTGAGTCTTTGTACTTTATCTTTAAAGGCTTTATTCTTTTCTAATTTTTTTACAATTGTTTTATCTAGTGATTACTACTCTTCAATAAATAAGAATTTTAAATCTTCGCTCTCATATTCATTCTGATCATTTTCTTCTTTACTTATCTAACTTTGGTAATCTAACTTTTACTATTATTTATATTAGAAAAATTTAAGTAAATTAATTTTTAGATTTATTAAACTAAAAATTTTTTGCAATAAGTATTGGATTAATTTGCATATGTTGAATATTTTAGTTCATTAATTTATTTTAAGTTGAAGCTGTAAATTAATACTTGTTTTTTGATTAAAACATAAAAAATATAATAAAATAAATAAAAAAAATTTGTTAGTTTCAAAATTATTGATTGATAAATGACTGAATTGATGAAATCAGCATCCAACTATAAATTTTGAGAAAACCATATAAAAGCTTTTAAAAACGTTGGAAGCGTGACTTCAATATTTGAATAACTTTAAATGGGATAATAATTAACTAAATAAAAAAAATTTTACCAATTCTCTTTGGACTTCGTCATGCTCAATCTTGTCTTTACTTAACTAATCATCTTCATTCTTTTACTCCTCTTCTTCATCAAATAATTTAGGTATATTAGGATCAAACATTTATAAATTTAGCTACTAAGGATTTGCTACATGATTCTCTGCACTATCTAAATCGTCTATCGAGGATTTCTTATTAAATGGAACTACTTTATTATCTGTGAGAGCATTTAGTTTCTTCTTATTCTTTTTAATATAGAGGGCTATTTCTTTCTTATATTTTTTGACAACCCATACTGCTTCACTCATTATGCTTCTTTCTAATAACTCTACTTAAAGCCTAAGGTGATCAGCATCATTACCTGTAGCACTAATAATAATCTTAAAACCTTCTGGGATACGATTCACTATACTTGAAAATAAAAACTTTAAACCAAAAGGTGATAAACGACGATTTTATGATAGATCAAGTAAATTAAGATGAGTCAATTTATTATCATCACCTAGAATTAGAGAAAATTTTTCTGCGAAATCATCACTAACATTCAACCCTCTTAAGTTAATTTCTCTTAATTACTTAAGGCGCTCTTCAATTAAATAGCTTAAATGCTCAAAGAGTTTGTCATCTAAAACGTGATCAGGATTAATCACACCGCTTATCATGTCATCATCTTCTTTTTCCTAGAATTAGTTTCTAACTTTAGAAGACCTGTCCTTACCTTCTTTTAATTCAAGTATATTTTAATTAAGCTTGATCCAAGGTTAGATGTGTTATGATATGTAATAGTTGAGACCAAAGATATTGAGATGATTATTCTCGCCTAAGTTGAGAGCTTCTATAAAAGAAAACAGATTCTCTATTTCATAATTGTTATCACGCTTGTTGATTTCTAGTAGCTATATTTCAAACTCCAAAATATCTATTTAATTGTCTAATTCTTTTTATCTCTGATTAAATTCGATTATTTTTTTATCTTCATTTTTAAGCTTTTGACTCATTAAATGCAGCTTTACTAGTTCTTTATGCAACTTTAATGCTATTGGGTTATTGTAAATACGAGATGTATTAGATTGCAATCTTTAATCAGATATTTTTATCTCCTCAAATTCATGTTTTATCAACTTTTAAGTTTTTTCTTTCTTTGTTTTTGTTTTATTTTAAAATTTGGAACTAGCCACTGCAAGGCTCATCCTATGTTCCATTGTTTTTCTACTTTTATGGGAAAAAGGAGTATGAGGCTAAGAGTCATTCTCCTTGGAATCTACCAAGATAATTTGATTGTTATCTGTATTTTAGTTGAGATTATTATTTTCATTCTCTTACTACTAGATTACCACATTTGCCTTTATTAAAAATAAAATATTTTAAATTTATTTTGTTAAAAGTTGATCAATATCTTACTGAATTAATATAAGTTGAATCTGAAGGAAGAATTATTTTTTTATAAATACTATTTTATTATTTTAAGTCATCAACCTAAAAAGATACTTTTTGATTTTCATTTGTACTTCCAAATTTTAGCTTCTATAATGTTTAATAAGTTTGCATTTTGCTTGTACCTGTTTCTTAGCCTTCTTACTGATCATCAACTTTTTCATTTTCTTCAACTTTCTCATTTTCATTTTCACCACTTAAAAATTATTAATCAACATCTAAATTTTTTTGATCATTCATTTTATCACTAGCTTTCTCATCTTAGCTTTTTTGTTCTTTATCATTATCATCTTTATTAAGATTAATATTAAAATGAAAATATAGTATAAAATAAGATAATAATAATAATAAAGGTATTCAATTACCTAAAACATTTTCATTTTCCTTTTCGTCGTTTTACTCTAGTCTGTTTTCTTTATCATTTATTTCATCCTATTCTTGTTTTTTAAACAATTCTTCTCCATCTTTTTCATCATCATTTTATTAAGAATTTAGGTGCTATTCTTCATCATTTCCTTATTCAAAATTATTTATTTCATGGTCGTCTTAACTCATTTTATCATCACTTTAGTTATCTTATTCTCCATCTTCTTTTTCATCATTTCCTTAGCTTTATTATTCTTCTTCTTGTTCATCTTCTCCGTTTTCCTCCTCGTTTAGTTATTTTTCAACTTAATCTAAATACTCTTAATCTTGCTATTCTTCTAATTCATGAGAATCACTTTTCTCTAAAAGCTCCAAATTCTATTTTCTTTAATTTTGCTAGATTAAATCTCGCTCATTTAGCATAAATTAACTGTCATCAATTAATTTCTTTTCAACTTCTCCATCATCAAAGGGATCATTTTGAGGTAAAAATTCCTCTTGTTTTTAACCAACAAATGGTGAGTCCATTTTAGAGTCTTCCTTCTTAAATTTTGATTCCTTTGATGTGCCTTATTTTTAGAGTGCAAGTTTTTCTTTTAAATTTTTCTTCTTTTTATCGACCTTCTTTTGAGGAACCTTCTTTCCTACAGCATTTAAAATTTTAGTATATTTTCTATCTTTGATTTTTTGTAGCTGCTTCTCCATCTTTTCTTTTCTTCTTTAAACTTAAATTTACTTTTTCTGAGCTTTCTTTTTCATTACCAAAAGTAGCTATTTAAGTTACTCGTCATTTTCTTTCAAAATATTTTTTTGTTTTAATTTATCACTTTCTAGAGCCAACTAGTAAATTAAGGAAAGAGAAGATGCACTAATTTTCTTTTAAAACGTTTCATTTAGAAGGTACATGAGTCTGATAGACGTTGGTATATTTTTTTACTAAAGTATATGATTAAATCCATATTGAACTAAAGGGAATTTTTCAGGTTGTAGATAATGGACACTTTGATATTCTTTACATATCTTTTCTATGTGATTATCATTGACTGCTATCTTCATATAGTAAGGTAAATTTTACATCAGAGCAGTTATATCTAAATTAAATATGATTTTCTTAATGATATACTCAAACATTTACAATAGTTCATGATTATTAGATTGATTTATTTTTAAAATAAAATCAAAATTTAAATATTTAAAGTTGTGCTTAAAGAAGTCACTTTCAAAAAGGTTTTTTAAGAACTGCTTTTAGTGCTTTGCTCTACTTAAAGGGAGAGTATCCAAATATTTATTTAGTTAGAACCTTTTGAATAAAAATATTTTTTTTCAATTAATTGTATTTTAATTTAAAAAAATAGATTTGTTTTTAAAACTAAAACAAAAAACATGATTCCTAATCTAAATTTTCTAAATTTAAAGAATTGATTTTTAACATTAAATTTTATTTTCAAATCAAATCAAAACAGAATATATGTGAATATTAAAAATAATAAAATAAATAAAGCTCACCATGGTTTGAGATCATCACTGAGAAGGATGTTGAAAGCTACACTGTTTTTAATTTCAAAGCAGTCTTCAAAATTAACATAGTGTAATAAATTTGATTATTTGAGTTTCTTTATTTTAACAAGATGATAACTATCTGCTGTGGTCTTTTTGAAGCTTATTTCCCTCAATCCTTAGAAAATACTAAGGAATTCGTAAAGATTGTCTTCATCAATAGAATTCTTTTGTAAAGCTTAAATTTAGTAAATCAATTATTTTTTATCAATGTCTTTTTTATCATTTTCTTCATTATTTTTTTCTCCTTTATCATCGTCATTTCCTTATTCATCCTCATTTTATCCTTGATTATCTTCGTCTCCACCGGCACCTGCCATAGCTCCAGCATCTTCTTATTTATTATTATCCTATTCATTCTTATTTTTGTCCTTATCATCATCATCTCCTCCATCTTTATTGTTTTCTTCTTGATTCTCTTCTTAATTCAATTCATCAAATTCATCTTCTTTAGTTTTCTTTTTGTTAGTTCTAAGGTCTAATATCTATTGAGCTAGAGAAGCTTTACTGATAAGATTCTAATTTCCTGAAAAATCTAGATAACTAACATTTTCAGGAATCTCTTTATCTACTTTAATTACTTCAATTAGTTCTTGTATTTGTTGTAAATTTAAATTTGGTAATATCCAATTAATTACTGTTTCAGCTAAGTTAGTATTTTTTGTATGACTGAGTAAAATCTTAGCTTCTTCCAATCCAAATTAGATATTTTATTTGAATTATATTTCTTTCAGGTTTTAAATATACAAGAAGAAATCTCTGATTTTTGTCGAGCTTTCTGGGAATGATTTAATTATTATTTTTTACAACTAAAGCAGAGGCATAAAATCTTTTATTTTATCCATTGTCTTTGTAATTTATTCTATTATTTCTCCTGCTATTTCTTAGCTGACACTATCTGGAATTTCTAGCTTGTTTAAGAAAAAGCATGCACTCTTATTCAACAAAATTGCTTCATAAACAGAACCATCTATGTTTGCGAGATTCTTCTATAGGAGATTAAACACTTGAGTCCAATCAAATCCGTAAAAAGGTTGAGAAAACAGTTTCTAAAAATGAACAGATTCAAGCTTTTTAAAATCTATTTTATCATTTTATGCAAGACTCGAATTGAATCTCACGTTGTCTTATTTGAATAAATTCAAAAGGAAATCATGGTCCTCTACATGCTCAATTACTTTTATCATTGTGAGTCTCTAAATTTTATTAATGTTGAATTTTTGAAAATTCAGCTTAAATTTTTTTCCTTTTTAAAGTGTATCACCAGATTAGGAAAATTGATTATTAGATTGCTTTGATAATTATTAGTTCGTATTCGATGATTCATTTTCAGCACTTACTTCTGCAAATTTAGGAATTAGCAAATAATTTAGATATTAGAAATAGCATGAGCTTTAAAGTATATCAAAATATTCTTAATCTACTTCCGTTTAAGCTACTAAGCTTTAAATATCAAAAGTCCGTGAGAATATGTCTGATTTTATGAGTAATTTTGCACACTTAAGTGATATGGGAAGGGCTGTTACTAATTGTTTTATCCCTGAAAAACATTTACTCTCAGCTAGTTTAGTCAAAAACAGTTCCTACTTTTCAATATTAGAATTTCTATCTATCTCATTTTTATCATCAGTTTATGATTCTCTTATATCTATTTTGTATGCTGAAAATTATATTTTTTTTGCAAAAATCTTTTCAATTTATTCTTTTTCAATATATTGCAAATAAATAATGAAATGCTCCTAAATTTCCATGTATTTACTGTTTAAAAAGATAGTTTATATCCTTTGATTGATTGCATAATTTTCAATAAAAAAATTTATATTGAAATAATAGGGCTTAATGTATTGCTAGTTGATAATTCTAGAAAGTTATTAGCCAGTTTTATCTATCAGATGACTTTTTTCGTTGAACAAATCAAGTATTTTTACTGTTTTCAAATTCAAAAATTTCATGTCTTTTTATGAAAAAACACTATCAAAACCGAAATTATAAAATTTCATGTGTTGAATACAACTCAAATCTTAAATTTGTCTAAACACATTCTAAAAATCCACAAATCTGATTAAAAATTGATAATAAGTTAAGTCTAGGGTAGTGTGGCGCTTGTTATACCATTCTCTTGTCTTAAGGAAATATCTTTCAAATAGTTAATTAAGTTTAGGGATATACTCTTCCCAAATATAATAAGTCAGTTCTTATTTATTTTTAAACTAATCCTTATTACTATTATCTTGTAATTGCTTTAGAATTTCTTGTTATTCCTCATCTAAATCTTCTATATCATCCTCCTCTTCTTCATCATCCATTTCTTACTCTGCATATTCTATTAAAAATGGTTTTACTTGCTCTATTAATTAAATAAATATATCTTCAAAGTCAAATCTCACACTTACATGGTGCTTCTTTACTGCTTATAAAATATATTCGATTTCGCTTACATGTAATCCTTTATTATTATTGATAATAATTTTATCTAGGTTAAAGAAATTATTCTTCTAAAACAGACTCTAGCATTTAGTTTTTTCATGAATATCCTATTCTTGCTTAAAATATTAAAGGATTTCTAAATCGCTTTCAGTCTTTTAGCTCATCAGAGTACAAAAAGAGAAATTTATTGTTTTCAAATTTCCTACATACTTACTGTTTGCAAAAGCTTCCCAAGCTCTTGGTTTTATTTTATCTTAATATTCAAAAAAAAATTTTTAATTTTTCATATTTTACAAATTAAAATCTTTTTTTTTAATGAAGAATAAAAAAAACTTTCATTAAGAACATAAAATAAATTAATAGCACCATAAAGTTGTAGCATGACCAATTAAATACCATAAAATTGATTAATCTTGGTCCCAAAAATTAAAGAATCCTTATTTCTTATAAATACTATTATTTACTTACTCGCTTGATTCAGAAAAATCTAAACTTTGAGGTGAGAAATAAAGGGGAGAGGGTTTATGGTTTTTTTTGAATTTTATAAAAATTTATTAGGGCTATAAAATTAAAAAGCATTTACATAATTCACTGAGATCAATTTCCTTCGAATTTAAAAGGTGAGGAAGTTATGCAATTTCAACAATAATTTAGTCGTCTATTAATTTCTTATTATCTTTTAAGAGAGATTCAATGTCAAATCTTGGCTTATACTTTTGCTTGAGCAGTATGACTAAATGCTAAATTAATAATCCATTATATTTTAAATGAAAGTTTAATATGTATTAATAAATTACCTCTTTGATTTCTAATGACTTTATAAAGAGCTATTGTAATCTAGGGAAACTTTTTGATTAAGCAATAGTGATCCATACATCTTTGTATTCTTCTGCATCTTTGACATCATTAAGAGTTACTCTATCAATAAATCCTGTAAAACGCGAGAGTTTGAAAAGAGATTTAATTTAATTCATAAATAGATTGCAATTATTAATTTCAATAAATTTAATATTATTCATGTAAAAAGAGTTAATCATGGCTTGAATAAATTGTGAAGTATCCACTACTTCTGGCTTTTTCATGAGGTTTTCAATTTTTAAATTCATGCTCAAGTATTAAGCTCTCAAAAAATAATGATAAGACTTTACTAAAATCTTATCATCTTCTTTTATATGTATTTTTTATAGCTTTGGTAAATTTTTGGAATTTGCGAGAGATATAAAGGCATCTTCACTGATGTTTGTTGTGTTTAGATATATTTCTTTTATGTTAATAGCTTTTGGAGATTTAAATATTTTTATCAGCTGTTTTTTTATAAAAATAAATTAAAAAATTTAATAAAATGGGATTAATTAAAAAATTACAGAAGCTGATGTGCATTCTATTTTAGATATGTCAAGAGTGGTGAAATTTTAAAGGTATAGAGATTGACTTAATTCATATATTACATGATCATCCAATTTGGAATATGTGGATTCACAGTATTGCTTAAATAGATTTTAAATTCTAAAACTCATATTAAATGGAATTGTGGAAAGAATCTAACACAAGCTATTTTATGTGACTTTAGTACCTTCTATATTTAAGTCTACTAGATAGGGGAATTTTTTAATCTCAGAAAATTCTTTTAACTTAAGTTCTGTTTATTTCTTCTTTAGCTCTTTGTTTGACATCATTTCTGATAGTTTACTAGTCTAGTTACATAATTTGATTTGTTGAAAACTTGAGATAATTTCATCTGTTGACACATCAAAAAGCATATTCTTAATTGAATTAAATATTTAAATATTAAAAAATTGTTTAAAAAGTTAATTTAATAAAACTTACGATAATGTGCTCGTCTCTGATTTGTTGAATGTTTCTTACTGACACATATGTGATATAGTTATATTTACCGACTATCGAATCACACAGCTTGGAGAAAAGATTTCCAGAAATATCAGTATTGTCCAGTACGAGCTTTAAAAGTGTTTAGTTATTAATGAGCTTGTTGAGCTGTAAAATATATTTATAATCCAACGCAGATAAATACTCATAAGTCTCAAACTATATTGAGTCTTTAACTTGTTACAATTTCGATTCAAGATTTTATGTCAGTTGTTTAATTGCTGGAACACCTTGAAACTCGCTCGGGATTGAAATAATTTTAAAGCTAAACTTTTCACAAACTTTTTAGATGTTCACTTCTTTAGGATTCCAGTCAAAACAGTTTTTAAGAGCTTAGTAATTTTACTTTCTAAAGTTTAGATATATATATTTTAATTCTTTAAAAGTATCATATTCTTTTGCAAAGCATTCATTTATTAGTTGAATAAGAGTTTCAGATTAAATTTATGGGAATATTTCTAACTAAATGTATGATTTTTTAAAAATATAATCTCTGATTTCTTTGTTAGCTAAGTGTTTCAAAGTAGCAGAAAGCCTTCTCTGTTTGCTCTGCAGCATTTCCATCAAATCAAAATTTTCTGAAGAAAATGTTTTCCAGAATCTTAGTTCGCTGAACTTTTAATCTGTAAGATTATATGTGTTTTCTATCCACATATATTTCAGACCTTTAGGGAAAGGAGTTTTATCAATTGACATAAAATTATCAAACTCTTCAGCTTCTATTCCTGTATTAGCCAAATCCAGCTATTCTATTGTATCTTACCTTGAGCTATTTCCAATCAGACGTAGCCCTTTCGAAGTGATCTTTGAATACTAGAAATTAAGCTGTCTCATCTAATAGAAAGAGTAAAATAAAAGATTAAATTATTGAATATTCAAAAAAAGTTAAAGGAAAAAGTTAGAAGTAAAAATGAAAAATTAAAAAATTTACCTCTTGATCAGTGAATTTGTATAAAATTAGTGATACAATTTCATCATCTACCTCATAGTAGTATTGTGATAGCAAACTTTGATACTTGAAAGAATAAAAATCAGTTAACAGAATATATTCTAATGATTTTTTTATTTTAAGGTTAGGGCATTTTTCAAAGAAAATTATTTATAGACTCTCTCTTAGATAAACAGACGCACAAATTGCTAGTACAACTTTCTCCGTGAGCAAAGTATAAGAAATGTCTATTTCTTTTAGATTCTTGATGATTTAGGTGCTTAAGAAGAACCTGCACATAGAATCATCATTAAGAATTTTATTATGAGCCAAGTATAAGTACTCAAAGATATTTTTAAAATTAGGGAATTCTTGGCTGGTTTAGTTTTGGTCTTCTTAATTCTCTTCTTATTTAAATCCTTTATTGAGATTCTTCATTAAGCTGTCTTTTTGATTTGAAGCTTTCTTTTCATTTCTTCCATCTACTTCTTCTTGTAGAGACCATTTTTGGTCACACAAACTTAAAGAGTCAAAGAATTTATTATCTAAATTTAATGCAAATCTTTTAATAAAGTAGTCATATCTAAATTTTTTCAAGCTATTTGCACTTAAAAATAGATCTTATACAAAGCTTCCAAAAAATATTTCATTTAACTTAGTTGGCTTATTTGAAGTAAGAATCTTATGCTGGTATTAATCTTTTAATTCTTTGCAATGTTATTAAAACACTTCAGGAGTCATTTACATAGCGGATGCATAAGGTATTTTATCCATATACTTTTTAGGTAGTTCTGATGGTAGCTTGTATTCTTCCACTTATTTCTCTTCAAATTAGATTGCTTCTTTTTGATCTTCTGCAGAATAAATTTAAAATAAAGAAATAAATTATTTTAGAAATTATAAAATTTGAGCTATAATAATTAATCCATAGTCTTATTTTTAGAGACTAAGTTAAATCAAATCAAATGAAAAAAAAATTGGCTTTGAACATTATTAATAATTTAAGGATGAAATAAAATATGCCACTTCTAATTAAATCTTTGAGTTGTAAAGTATTATTTTTGATTTTGAAAAAAAAAATACTAATTTATAAATTACTTGTTAGCTAATTCATAATATCCTGGTATGAATACCTTACATTAAACTCCTAGTAACGCTATTTTAGAAAAAATTATAAGATAAAATGTTAAATTAAAGCTAAAAAAACTTACATTGTTATCTATTATGAGAACTTCTAAATGACAACCATCTTCATCTTTTGACATATTTTTAATCACATTCCATTGCATCATACTATAAACATATGAGAGACCTTATATACTGATATATGAAGTTTTTCTTAGGTCAATTGTTTTTATCAGTAAACTCTTTGAGACTATTTCTTGCATAATATTGTTCACTTCTTTATCTTGAGAGAGCGAACCTTACAAACTGATTTCCTAAATAAATCAATAAAAGGTTTTAATAATTTTTCATATTAAAAATTTATAAAATATCCATTCAAATATTTATTTTTTTATTAAATTGTAAAAAATATTTTTTTATTTTGGTAACTCTTAAATTAAAAAAATAGATTTAGTCAGAATAATTCATATTTAAGTTTTATTTACTTTGATTGATTTTTTTCTATCAGAATACTTTAACGTGTCTATGACTCTACCACTAACTAAAGAAGGATTAGAGTTGAATAGATAGAAAAGATCGAGGTTGTAGAGCATCCTAGAGTCAACTAAGTAAGAAATACCTCTTTCACTAATTTTTTTACAGTTTGTTAGAATAATTCTCTCTAAGTTACAAAAGTTTTCTGTGACAGCTAAACTTTAGAGAGCCTTATCTGAAATCCATGTCGAAGATACATTAATAGTTCTAAGCTTCAATCTTTTTTCACGACCTTTGAAACAAAGATATTTAAATCCGATATCAATATTTTTGAATCCATTATCAGATAAATCAAGATAATCAGCATTGCACATGTAAACAGACTATGCCATAGCTTTCATAAGTTCTTCGTCAATTAGCATTTTTAACTCACAAATACACCCTAAATCAAAACTTTCATTGAGTTTCTCCATTTTGCATAGTAAATGAAGTCCTTGCTTACTAACATACAAACATCCCTTCATACCAATATATTAAAGCTTTGAAAAAAGTGAATGATGACCACTTTTTAATTAGCTATTGTAAATGTACTCAAGCTAGGCATCGCCGAATTATGTATTTCTTACATTCAACCTCATTATAAATTTCATCCAATTTGAGGAAAGCAATGTTTGAAACCCTGTCTAAGAGAGAAACTAGTTATTTTCTAAATTAAGCTCTCTTATATTAGATGATACATTTTTCGATTCTAAACTCTTTTTTAAATCTTTCATAAATAATAGGCTTTCATCTTAAATCTTTTAACCTACTTCATTAAGAAGTAATTCTATTTTAAATTTAGTCTTGTTTATTATATGTCTTAAATCAGAATTCTTTCTCTAATTAATTAATTTAATTATTTTAAATAATGTTTCTTTCAGTTTTAATTAATTTAAAAACCAATTTATTTCAAAAATATACAGATTAAATATCACATTTTCACAAAATCATAAAAATTTTAAAAATATTGTTTACTTTAGCTTAAAATTTTGAAAACATTAAAAATTTTGTATTAATTGTTTAATAATTATGGCTAGTTTATTTTGTGGAATTTTATAGGGGCAAATATTTGTAAAAGCAAAATAGTTTATATTAAAAAAATAAGAAAAATGAGGGATGATATTTAAAATAATTTAATTTTATATGAGACAAAAAATTTTTTTTTTATAATTACAAAGACGTCAAGTATCGATGAGTCTACGAAGTGGGCTTTGGAGCATTTTATGAATATAAAGTTCTTCATTTTAAAATCATCAGATTTTTTTTCTGAGTTGACTGAAATCCAGAACTTGAGTAAATTCTAAACAAATGCATTAGTGATTCTTGTATCGTTAATGTTAATGATTTCTAGGTTTTTGAAAATATCTCTTTGTATCTATGGATTATCAAAGCTAAATTCATTTAAAACTAATCTACCCATACTATTAAGGTTCATTTCGAATATGTTTTATACCATATGTTAGAGGTTAATAATAAATTAGTTAAAGACATCATCTGTAACTAAATGAGAGCAGTCTTATAGAATTTAAAAAACATCAAAATTTTCACAAACCTTTCTCTACTTATGCTATTCAGATTTAAAAATATCTAAGATTCCTCCAAAATTAAAACTAAACATAGATTTAGATGAATTATCTTTGCTTGATTTTTTTTGTTTTTTCATCATTTCCTTTTCCTTCTTTTTTATTTCCTCTTTTCTCTTCTTTTATAAATCTAATTCTTCTTTCATACGCTTTTTCTCTTTTTCAAGCATCTCTTATTTTTATTCTTCACTCACTTGGAATCTCTTGGAGAATATTGTAGCATAAGATTCGTTTGCTAATCCATCTATCATTGATTCTATACCTCTAGTTGTAAGCTAGTTGCAATCTTTGATACTCATATATTGCAATGTCCTTAAGAGTTTATTGTTCTAGTCACTAAAAAATCTAGCACAGGCTTCGTCATCAAAATTAGTTCTCTTCAAATCAATGTAAACAAGATTTTTTTCAGGTAATAGCCTTAAATTAGAAAGCTCTTTTGAGGAGGCTTTGATTGTGTTAATCTTCAGTTTACATAGCTAAGAAAAATTATCATAGAAATATGTTATAAATCTATTTAGAGAGTCATCAAATAGATTTGTTTAGCTCATATCTAATATCTCCAAGCTAGGCAGCTAAACATACTTAAAGAAGCCTCTTATTTTAAATCCTCTTATTTATTTACATGATCTAATAGATAAATGTCTTAAGTTTAAATGAACGCTTTCTGCTTCACATGCTTCTAAAATAGAAACACAATTTGATTTATCATAAGCTTTTCTCTTATGAGATACCCAATATTCTTGTAAACTGTTTTGTTTCAGTTAAGATGATTCTAATAAAATGTCTATGAATTTATTGCAAACTTTGGTATTAGAGACATCAATATAAGCGCATCTATTAAGCAATCTATGCTTGAATAGTTCCTCAATTAAAGCTGAGGTGACAAAGTTACAATCAGAAAAATCTAAATGCACAATAGAAGGACTCTTTTTACTAATAATCTTAAGCTTTTCATAATCCCTATGCTATTCTCCATTACTATTGAGCAATAGCTGGCCACTCTAAAATAATTCGCTTTCTTTATTCTATTAGTCATTATCACTGGTTAATCCAAGTTGACTCAATTAATCCCTTATAAAGGCATTTCCTTAAAGTTTAAAAAATAAATTAATATGTAAATAAATAATTTTTTAATTTTACTTTTTGTTTCTAAGATATCAATAATAAAAGTTGAAATTTAGCAATTTATGCAATCCATATTTCTCATGTTGATGCATCTCAAAGTGTCTATTTAGGTCAAGTACTTTAAACCCTTGAGAGTAATCTTTTGTTTTTTATAAATATGTTATAAGCTTCAAATTTATTAAAATTATATTGTTTGATTGTTTACTTTGGTCTGGGAAACATCAATTTCTTACAAGCTAAATGAAACAACTGAATTATCTGAAACAGTTGTACAGAAAGAATCATCAATATTTGTTTTGGAAACATTTAAGCTTTTCAGATTTTTAAGCTTAGTACTTATAAGTAAAGTTTTTAGTTCTTTCATGTCAATGTAGCAGCCTTTGAAGCTAAGAACTTGTATTTTAGATAGGCAATCCATGTGTCTTAAATTGATTAAACATTTAGATGTGATATTGCAATATTTTAATTTTAGAATTTTAAGTTCACTTAAAGAGTAAGGAAACATATTATTAAATGTTATATTAGCCACTAAAGAGTCTTTTCCTTCTTTTTTGTCCTTCTTTTACTTTGCACTAATATCGAACCCATTATAAGAAATTGTTTTGATATTTGTATAGTAATCTGAGTTAAGAGGAAGACTATCGAAATCATGACAGACACTATAATCAAATGATATTCTTTCTAAATTGCTTTTAATATCTAAAAACTTTTCATCACTTTAGATTACTTCAGATTGTATTTCTTCTTCCTAATCCTAGTCTTAATTACTCTCTGAATTTTCACTATCATTTTCGTCTTCATTATCTTATCTATTTAGAATTTAATTCTTTTTTGCTTAATTATACAATCCAGCCTAGGATTTTTTAGTAAAATTTCTGAATTATAGCATTTAATTCAGAATTTGTCCTTGTTCGCCCTATAGAATTGGGTGTTTCTTTATCTTAAGCTTTCTCAGTTATCTTGAAATAAAATAAATAATTTAATTTTGCTTGAAACAAAGTTTAAAAAATTATTTTATGAAAAATAGTGTCAATAAAAAATTATTTTATGAAAAATCAGCTAAATAAAATTTTTATTTAAATGAGGATTAAAAATAAGTAAATAAGCTATGCTTAATCAATTAAATAATTTAATAAGTTATAGAAATAGTATTCACTTATAAAACTATGAAGCTGCAAATTAAATGAGTGTTGTTGATCTTAAAAATGATACTCCGATCAAAGAAAGCCCATTTCCTTGTTTCTTATTTTCTGGTTCTACAAAGGAGTCGTTATCCCAGTCTTTAAGACAATCCAATGCACTTGGAGAAAGATAATAACACCTCTTTAACTGAATTTCTACATTTATAAATGAATAGGTCTATTTGGTGCTGCTAGATGAGTTTTTGTTATTATGGTTCTATTTTTAAGTAATTTCTATTTAATTTATTTTTTATAAAAATAATTACATCATCAACACTATGGGATTTCTAAGCATTAATTTAATCTAAGACATCCTATAGATTCTAATCACTAATAGGGCATTCTTCTACTGCAATAAAACCTAATTGCTTAAAGTCTACTTAGTTGAAAAACTCTCTGATTAGTTAGTTTGAACACTTCTTTATTGCTAAATAATTTGCATGATTTATTAGAAAGGTATCAGATATTTTTGAAACCTCAGAAAAATCGATGCGGCTTTTGAAAAAAAATTTAATCTTTTAACATACAAAGTTTTCATTAGCATCTATTTCGCTTGAAATTAATTAACTTTCTCTCATTTTTTCATAAGCTTCATTTAATGTCGCCACACAATAAGTCTTTTTCTTTAAGTTTGTTCCTAATCCACCAATCCTAAAATCCTATTTATAATAAGATGAAAATTAATTAGTTAAATTAAAATTAAGTAGTAGTTTATACCTACTCTGCAGTTTAGTGATAATATTCATAATCCAGAGCTGCGACCATGTCCTAAGTTATAATTAATGTGGTAATAAATATTTTTTTCAAAATAAAAAATGAGAAAGATAAAATTTAAGTTGAGATATACATAATTGCTATCTATTTGTCTCTTATAAAGGTAGAAAGCTATCTGCTTGTTGAGCTTTAAAACAACCTTTACATAAATTTTTTTCATTCCTATCTAATCTAATATTATTATAAATTTATGTCAGATTGAAAAGCTGCTTTTTATAAGTAGAATATTTGTTTTTCTTAATATTATGTTTAGTTTTTTAAATCAGAAAGTTATTTAATTATTAATTAGTGTTTTCAATTATTATCAAATTTGGCAAACATTTATTTCTTTTAAATTGCAATGATACTAAACTAGCATTAACAACAAATACAATTTATATTTAAATAAACTTTATATAACGCAAAACTACTAAAAAACATTAAAGAAATTTACAGAACTTTAAAAGCATTATATCTATTCGAGCGAGGACTGCAAACCTAACTAACTAACTAAAAAAAAATAAAAAAGTGTACATTTAAATTTCTTAGTCTAATAAATTTAGAGTTGATTCTATTTAATTTAATAAAATTTCTATTAACCTAATTTTGTAATTTTTTTGTTTTGATCCATATCTCAAACAGTCCTATTCACATAAATTGTTGTTTTGTTTCTATATTTTATATTAGTTATAAAATTTTATGGAATTTTATTTGTATATGATAATTCTTTATGTGTTTTAATGAATGATATTTATTAAAATTTTAGATTTCAGAAAAAAAAAAATTCTTATTTTTGTACATGCAAATTTCATAGTTTATTATATTGATTAAATATATTTTCATTAGCTAAAAAATAATAATAAGTTTTTATCCAAAATATAGCAGATAATTATATAGTAATTTAAAAAATTAAAAACAATTTAATCTAATACATGTATTCATTTTAAATCAGATTAATAAAAAAACATTTTTTATTTATTAGCGGAAAAATATCATCTGCATAACTAATATGCTGACTTTAAAAGTAAAAATAGAATGTAAACATTAGTTAGAAGATATATTAATAAATACATAAATATTACAAAAATATATTAGCATGCATCATAAGCAAATACTTTTTTAATTCAAAATAATTTATCTTTATTACTCTTCAAAATTTTAATTAAAATATTTTTCAAAAGAGAATTAAAAACGAATTTTGCTCACAAGTAAAAATTAAAAAAAACAACCTAAAATGATGAATGAATGAAATAGATGATATTTCAAAAAGTCAGGCTGGTTTAAATTTGCTTTTATAATTACTACCGTTATTACTTAATCTAAGTTAAAATTAATTAGGACTGCTTTGATTTATATTTTTTTTCAAGGTGAATGATTATTTTGTATCATCCAAAGCATTTATAGATGAAAATTCATTTAAGTTCATGCTTATATTTGCTCCAGTCATATTAGCTCCTTGATTAGTGTTTAAAGGACTCATTTATATTGGTCTATCTAAAGAAAATTTGCTTTTAGAAGGAGTTACGATATCCGAAAAAAACTTCACTGAATTATTGCCTTTAGAAATTGGAGTATCTAAGTTTTGCATATCATTAGCTGCTTATTAAATTTTTTACTCATAGAGTTAAATTTCATTTTAATAATATTTTTTGATGGTAATCATTTCTCTATTTTTTATTAAATATTCGATTCTCCATGCCTACTTTCCTCTTGACTCAATTCTATACATAAATAATAGAGATATTATCACAACCCATAAAATTGGCTACCAAGAAATAATCTCAAAGATATCTTTAATATAGTTTAAAGAGTCTATTTTCTATGAGATAGATTGAGCTACAGTTGAGTTCATCTCTAGAGGCCCGCATATCCTTTAATTAGTTTAAGAATATTGTCCTCCTTAAAAATATTCTCCCTGGACTTAATAGCACATAATTGCAAAATATATCAGAGATAAAATGTTACTTATTACAAAAAAATTGACAAGTTTTTACTAAATAAATTAGCGAGAGATACTTGAGAAATTTTAATATTTGAGTTTTGTAATAACTAGCCAGTTGAAACCAAAAAAAATTAGATGCGTCAAGCAATTAAAAAAGGATATAACAGGAAAAATAGGGATTAATATATTTGTTATCATTACTAAAATGATGATTTGATATGAGTCTTCAACTACTTTAAAGGGAGTCAATTTTCTTATTTATTACTCTTTCGATTTCAATCCAAATATTAGTGAAAAAAAATTTGGAATAATCATACTAACTAAGCACCATACTGCCTAAGCAAAATAAAGTGATAAAATAGAATATACAAGCTATTCAGATGTACAATTATACTTTGAAGTTAAATAAAAAAAGCTATTTTGTAACCCTATCAATCTAAGATTTTAATCTGAAAAACTAAGAGGACTTAGCTTCATGCATGTATAAAATATTGCTAAAGAATGAATTAAATATTATTTCCACACTTTTACATGGCAAGAAAGAGTATATGTCTTCCAGTTTTCAAATTAGGTTAGGAAATAAGAAATATAAGCCGATGTATAAGCAACTAATACACATGCTAAAGTAAAAATAAAAGGCATTTTTAGTATTAGAGTTGATTGAAAGAAATCTATTTAACTTAAGTAATGGATCAAATAAAGTCCTCCTAACACTATACAAATTTCAAACGCTATGACTAAAATTCTTAGCAAGTATATCCAATTTCCATAATTTCTTCTCCTTTTCATATACTGTTCTGTTAGATTCCATGTCAAACAGACTCTTTTTTTCAAAGCAATCTATTACCTTTTCACAAAATCTATTTAATTTAAAAATACATTTAGCTTTTATTGGCTGAAGTAAAAAAATCTTTAAAATTGACATGCTTGAAATTTTTATACAATATTTATTTGACATTTGACATTTCTTATTTAAAAAAAATAATAGGGAAAAATTAGAAATTACCATAGTTTTTTAAACGAAAATTGACAGAAGAAAATACTAGTTTAAAGTTTTCTAGTTCTTTAAAAGACTGGGCTTCACTTTATATTTCCTTTCTATGTGTGTGAGATACTCTTTAGTAAAGTAAAAGAACACTGAGCATAATAAATAAAATGAATATGACTATGAATACTGATAAATTTTTTTGGTTGTATTAGTGATACATAAAGATTGAGAAAGGGTTGTTCAAACTGATATCAGATTTATTTGATAGAAATTACATGATGATAAAAGGAAGAAATAGCATGAAAAAAATCCAAGAAGAATTAAAGTGTATAGCTATGGAAATAAAATGAAGTTATTCATTTTTAGAGTAATAATTTAGAATTCTGTTAACATACTTACTGAGGGGATAATTATTAATTATATAAGTTATAGTTTAATTAAAGCAATTATATTTTTTTATAAGCGCTTATTGCAATTCAAAAGGAAGATCAAATACTTATTCATTTTAATTTTCTTAATGTAAAGCTTATTCCAAAAAGCTTCTTCTCTCTAGATTCAGATTTAAAATTGAGCCCTTTCTCACTTTCAGTTTGTCTTTTAATTTTTGAATGTAAGTTTTATGTTTTACTACTTTGTTTTCTAAAATGTTTTTTTGTGTATTTAAAAATTCGATGTCTTTTTATTTCTCTAAAATGTCCTACTTCTTTTCTAAGTCAAGAGCGAGCACTTGTTATTGCTGCTTTTCTAGCTTTTGCTCCAAATCTTCAATGACCATATTTTATTGATCAAGCAACTTTGCCTTACTTTTCAAATCTTATAGGTTTTAAGTATTTACAATTGTTTTAGAGAGCCCTTTTTTTCTTTCAAACGGCCTCTTCATTTAATAATCATCTTATTTGTTATCTTAAACAAAATCTCTTTCATATTCTTCTTCTCTATTATCGTCATCTCCCTCTTCATCAATTGTCTTTTTATATTTTACAATAGAAGTTGGCTTTCTATATTTAGGTCTATTATTCATATTAAAATCATCTCTCTCACTATTATCTAGAACAATTTGCACTCTCTTTTTTACAACTTATTCTCCATCATTTTATTTGCTAAAAGTCTACTAACGTTTTTTGCTTCTTAAAGATCGCTTATTTATTTTTTTTTAGCTGTTCTAAGAAACGCTTTTCTCACTATCACTTCCACTCTAGCTTTCGCTTTCACTTTCACTTTCACTGCTATTAGAAGAAGAATCTTATTTTTAGCTTTTGTTTTTCTTTTATTTTCTCATTGAGTGGTAAATGTTTACTTCAAGTAGAATAATTAATTTTCAGTTTGTTTGTTTAATTAATTTAGAAAATTGATTTATCTTAAGGTCTGCTACCTCTAAAATTAATATAAATAATATTTAATAACTACTCACCTTTACTTTAAAAATATGGTTTTTAATATCACTTAATTAGTTTAAGAAGAATATTTGAAACCAGTAATTGATAATTAAATAAAAATAATCTTATTTTATGTATTTATGAATTTAAATTTTTAATAAGATTATATAAAAATACTAATAAAATATATATTAAATAATTCCTGTTAATATATTAGGTGTTTTTATTAATTAATATTTTTATATAAAAAATTTATTTTACAGATTTTAAAAAAATTAATTAATTTTAATAATTTTCGAAAATAATAAATAATTTAAAACTCTAAAATGATTTTAAAAGTTTATATTTTTGTTTTAAAATAATTTTAATACAAAATATTATTTTGTTAAAATTTAAACATAAAAATACTTTAGAAATTTTAAAGAAGGCGCCTTTTCTGCGCATTTTATAAGCATAAAAAAATATGTGAAAGATACAAAGAAACGATTTAGGTTTTAATAAATTTATTCAATTTTTGAATGAAAAATCATAGATAAAAAATAAACTGATTAACAAAATCAAAGAAAAAGCTGAGCTTTAATACAAAAAAGTAGTGCTTTATTAAAATTGTATGCAAAAAAATAGAATGAAAAAATGAATGAGAAATTAAGACTTACTTTACAATTAGCATGAATAAAAAAGTAGGTTTGATGTGAAATATAATTAACAAAATAAGAAGAGAGCAAAGATTTATGAAAAAAAAAGCGAGCTTTTAATTAATATCAAAATCAACTAATCAAATTCATATAAATTAATTGAATAATCAATTAAAAAAGAAAATTATTTAATATTTTAATATATGGACGAAGAAATTTCTGAATTTTAGGGTGAACTCTCCTTGGACAAAGGGAGACACAATAATTAAAAGGAAATAGATGATGAAGAATCCACTTAGCAATAGAATAAAGGATGGTTGAGCAACTTGCATCGCGAGTCAAGGGTTGGAGAGAAGGAATATTAGGCTCAAATTCCTGATCTTCTTTACCACAATGAACAGCAGCGCATTCAAGTTTTTAAGAAACATAAAAGGCTTTATGAGCCTTATATAAATGAACTGTAAACTTACACTTATAGGAATAACTTAAGCGAATATGAAGTTAAAGAATATCTAAATTTTGCGAAGTGCATATCCCTTAAGGACAATAAGAATGATAATGAAGGTTTGCTAATAGGTTTGCCTTCTTCTGATTAAGTGGAAGCAAATGCACTCAATTTCTTGGCAAAGTGTGACTATTAAGTGATCAAGGCAAAGTTTTACCTTGTTTTCCCATCTTTAATGTATTTTAATGCATACAAATCCAAAATTTAGATACCTGTTTCTTTAACTGAGCAAGAAATGCAAGAAAAGATTGATCAATACGTTTCTTAATTACAAGAAACTAAATTAGGTAAAATATGCTATTATTAACACAATATAAAATAGAATTATTTAGGCCAGCTCTTTTAATATGTATAAAAAATTATTTGAAAATGGGTTAATCAAAAATAAAGAAAGCAATATATTTGTTTAGAAAGTATGAATTTTCCTAGTTCTGCCGAAATTGCGCTCTCTTTAGTTTTTTTTAACCTTATTTTTATAGTAGATAGAGTATTTTTAAAGAAAAAAAAGCCTTAATAAAAAGATGCTTTGTAAATGGAAAATAAATACTTTTTAAATTTATACATAGGTTAACATGAAAAATGGAAGCAAGAGTTGAACGAATTGCTAGAAACAAGAAATTAGATACAAAAGGTAATCTTAATTTTAAATTCTAATTTTAAAATTATGGAGGATAGAGGAGAGTTTCTTTAGCAAAAGGAAGGAGAAGAAGATTAAAATAAAGGAAAAAATAAAAGAAAATAAACAAGGTGTAAAAAGGAATTTTAAATTATGTTGAATATTTCGCACTTAAATGGCGAAACATGGTAGAAGTTAACGTGCTTATTCGGGATTAATTATTAGGATAGGGTGAAAAGCAAAATATTATGATGAAAAATCTCATTTATAAGACAACTTTTCTTAATTTTAAAAAATATTTTGACTCTCATTTTACTCTAAAAGTTCCTTTTATTTTATTCTTTTCAAAACTTCCCTCCCAAGAGCTTGTATTTTCTTTGCTTCCTCGCTTGTATGCTCTTCCTAATAAATAAACTCCTCTCTGATGATATAATTTTATTTATAATTAAAATTCAAGATGAACAAATAATATTAATTGTATTTATGTAATATAGATCCATACTCATTTAGAAGCTGGAAAGTTACTACGCTATGAGATTCCAGATTACATTAAAGAGGTCTTTGATAAAGCTTAAAAGTTTTCTAAAGAACTTAAAAAAATTATGCAAGACCGTGCTACTCTAGACGAACTAGAGTAAAAAAACATGATATCTCTAAACGAGCATAAAATTATTACTAATGAAATGATTTAATTTGAATAAAGTAATTTGATTTTAACAATTTTTGTGAAAAAAAATGTTGAGTTTTAACAAAAAAAAGAGTAAATCAAAGAAGACTACATTTTTTTTAGTCGTTCATTTTAATTAAAAAAACAAACAATTTTCGAAACAGGGTATTTATAACTAATTTGATATCAATAATAGCAAAAAAATTCATAAATAATTTAAGAAATAACTTTTAATTTCTAAGAAATTAGAACAAATAAATCGCTATTAGTTTTTTTCAAAGTAAATAAAAGGAGATAGGTTGATAGAATGATAAACTAAACAAAAAATAATTAACCTTTCAATTCAATAAAATTAAACAAAAACAAAAATTATGCCTATGACTATCAAAGAATTTAAATTTATATTGAAAAAAAATAAATTAAATTCTTTATCAAAAACACCTCTCTTTAATAAAATATCTTCTATTTTTTCATATTGGTTTTTTACAAACTAATTTTTTTAACTCCATTTTTATTTTATCAAAATATAAAGTAAATAAATATTTTAAAATTATTTTCAAATTAAATGTAGGTATCTAACGTTGCAGAGACTGGCTGCAGAGATTAGAGCCATATTATGCTGATTAGGATAAAATCAATTTAAAAAATCTGAGCGGATTTATAAATGAATATAAAGTAATTACTTAGAATTATTTACATAATATTAAGAATTTAATTATTTTAACAGAGTTTGCCTCTTAAATGTGATAAATTTGAAAAGAGATTCAAATACGTTTATGAATAATCTCTTGATCTCATAGAAAAGATTCCTAACTTCTCAAGAATATCAAAAACTAGAGGCACAAACAATCATGAGAGAATAAATATTAAGGAAGCCATAAAAATACTATAGCAAATATAAAAATTAAATGTTTATTGTGAGGAATTTGATTCGTTTGAATGTGCATTAATCATTACTCTAGAAAAGATTAACAATTTATAAATGCATCTAAATGATGAAAGACTTGTTTTTACTATTGACTTATTAAAATAGCTAATGAATGTATGAAAAAACTTCCAAAAATATATTTTAAAATTATTTTTTTTTAATTAATAGGAAGCATCTGAACTAAATTTTTAAAGCCCCATTTAAGATTAAATATAAGATCTTTACACTTACTACAAATTAATTGAAAAAATAAAAAAATAGATTCATGATAATTCTAAACTATCGTCTTTGCTTGAAGAAATCACTAAGGGTAAAGAGAAAGGCTTTTAGTCCTAGGAGTTAGATTAATTAGAGGCTTAAATCATCAAAACAATAGAATGGTAAATAAATAATAATATATTTAAATGCCTTTAATAACAATTTAAACTAAAAAAGGTTCAAAAACTTCGAAAAACTTCGAGTAGAGAAAAAGAATGTGCCTGAAAAGAAATTCTACAACAACTTTAAAATAGACTAAAATGAGTATAAAAAACTATAAACATTAGAAGAGATGAAGCTTTAATCTTAACAGTTAAAAATTGAAGAAAAGTCGCTTAAAGAATTCAAAGAGATTTTAAGTGAGATATAAAATTGGAGAGATAATTGGAATTAAATGAAAAATTTGTCATTTGAATTCGAAAAATTTAATGAAACTACCCCATAATAAATTGACAATAACTAAAATACTCAAAAAGAAAATATGGAATTAGAAGAAAATATCTCAAATAAGCAAGGAGAAACTCAAAATTTAGAAAAATTCAAAGCAGATTCTTTTGACGAGCTTTTCAAATTCATTTAAAAAGGTCTAACATATGGTAAGTTTTTAATTGATTATTTTATCTTTTCAAATTAACTGTTATTTTTATATAGGAATATAAACTCCTGAGCTCTTGGAAAGCTTTGAATATTATAAGAGAGGTGTAAGTTGGACTATTTCTAGTTTGAGCTACATCAATGAATACTAAGCTACTTAAACAAAATCAGATATTCTTCCTGATAATTTATTTAGTCAATTACAGGAAGTTTTTAATAAAAATAAATACGAAAGTGAACTTAACGTCAAAAACAAGCAGAATTATGAAAAGCTAGACATTTATCTAGAATTTACCAAAATACCTTCCTTCTGTTATAAATCTTAGCAGTATAACTACTTGAAATAATTAAAGTAAGTTATTATTTTTGCTTAAAATTATATTAGATTAACTTTGTTTTATGCTATCAATTATATGAAATTTGATTTATTTAATAATTAATCTTTTTAAACTAATTTACTTAGAAATGATGTTGTATAATTGGAAAAAGAAGTTTAAGAAATTATTGATTTGGATCTGGAAGAATTGCAGTCTTTGGATTACTTTTCAGTGTTGGAAACTATTCCAAAGCTTGACGAAAAACATAAAAAATTGCCTATGAATAATGCTAACATTAAAAAGTTATGGAATATTTATGTGCTTTAAAAGTGGGGCAGAGAAGCTATGCTAGCAAATAAATACATAAATGAAGAATTTAAAGAAAATAAAAACTTGTAAGAGTTGCTTAGAAAGGAAGGCATTCTAGAATTTATATCTATTGTTGACTAATTAGCTCAATAGCTATAAAAATCTGATTTGCAAGATTTCATAGATTCATGTAAATAAAGCTGGACTTAAATTGACCAAAAGTTTGGCCGCTTGCTAGACATAATCTTAAAAAATCCAATTCAAGAAACTCAAACTCTAGTAGAAAGTAGTTAAGACAACGATAAATGGACTTACCAAAAGATCAAAACACTTCTAAAAAATGCTTAAAACTTTACTTTGAAAAATGAATTCTTGAAATTGTTCTAAGATATACAATCATACATAGATTAAACTGACCAGTGGATTACAAATTTTTATACAAAAACAATATGTAAAAGAATTATTTATACAAAAGGTAAATTTTTTATAAAATTAACAAAATCCAATAATATAATTATTTTTTTCTAAAATAATTAGATGGAAAGAAAATAACTAAGAAAAAAGGGATCAACTTAGATGATTTAAATTTGAGTCCACTACTTGAGAGAAAAGCTTCGAATGTAGACTAATTACCTGAAAATCAAATATCAAGACAAAGTTCTAGGTATATCGGGGCTTTTGAACTAGATAAATAAGATAATATTAATGAAAAAAAGGAAGATGATGAAAGTGAAAAACTTTAAAATGATTAATTCTCAGCTGATATTAATAATAATGAATTATCAAAAAATGAGAAAAATTACACAGAAAATCAAGAATACATCGAAGAAGATAAAAGTGGATATAATTCAGCCAAAAAAATCTATTGTGAGTATAATGATGATACTAAAATGGACATTGAAAACCTAAATAAAGATACACCTTACAAATCTAACTCTGTTGCAAAAGAAGACCTCTTGGATGCAGATACAACTAACAAAGAGGAAGAGTCTAATTTAAATGATGAAAAAAGTGAAAATGGCCTAAATAGAAGTTATTACTCCAAACCTGGAACAAAGATAAATAAAACACTCGATGATTCTGAAAATAATAAAACTAAAGATGTAATCTCTGTTTTTATAATCCATTTTATTCAAATTATTAATTTAATTGTTTTTATTATCTAAAAGGCTGAAAAGAAATTGTTAAAAAAGAGCAAAGTCAATACATTCAACTATTATTTGAGTTACCCAATGATCCTCATTCAGTTTTATCAAGGACTTATTAGAGATATCAACAATCAAGAAATGATTATGGCGCAGAATAAAATGATTGAGCTGATAAAATATAAAATAAAAGCAGGAGAACTTTTGAAGAGAAAGTAAATAAATTTTATTAAATTGACAACAAAAAAAACCCTTTTTTTTTGAAAGACCTACCTTAGAAGAGATGAAAAGCTACATTAATAGAGGAGAAAATTTTAATTGCTACATACCAGAGCTAAGTATTATGAAAAAGATCAACAAATGGGCTAATTAATGGATCTAAATGGCGAGAAAAATTTTAGATTCTATTTCCAAAAATAAAAAAAATTTAAATAACACAAAACTAAAGTCCAAAGACGTTCTCCCATTAGATTTCTGTGAAGAGAAATACGTGCTAACATTTGATCCTAACTAGCTGTGCGTTATTATAACACCAAGAAAAAATACTGAGTCAAATTAAGTTCAACCTAAAACAATAGATTTAAAGAAGAGTAATTAATTTAATCTTCATTCTATTTATTTATGTATTTTTACTATTTTATAAAAGAGAATGAATCTGGATTTTATGATGGAGATTTAGAATCTTAAATAGATTTCTTGAATAAGTAACAACAAGCTAAAGAGTTAGAGTAGAAATAAAGTGCAACTATGTAATTGAAAGCTGGTCCTGGAAGAAAGCCAACTACCACTTAACTAAAGCCTACTGGTAAAAGAAATATGCCTAATAAATATATTAAATCTAACTCTAGTAGTGCTTAGTTATAAAATTAAAATCGCCCAAAAAGAAATTCATAAATTCCAAAACATCTAATTTAAGGACAATATCATTTAGATACCCCTAAATTGACTCCTGACTTACCCAATTAAAGTCCATCTAATTCTCAATAAATTTAAAGCATGAAACTTACACCTGTTAAAGCAGGTAAGGGTATAAAAGAAGCCGTCTTTGAGAAGGTAAAAAGAAAATATGTACGCAAAAACCAAATTGACACTATTGCAGAGTAGCCAGAGTTGAGAAAGAAAAGACTTATCAGCAAAGATGGTGCTAAATAGATATTAATAGAAGATAGAAACATGCCTTTGCAGGATAAAAGACTAAAGAAATCTCAGCTTAAGCAAGCTGAATTACTACAGGCTAATGGAATAGATGCCGAAGTCCAATAACAAATTGCATAAATTTCATAGCTTCATTAGCATTCTCACATATAAGTTATTTAAGAAGATGAAAATAAGGCTTACTGTATCTGCAGAGGTTATTCTGGAGAAGAATCAATAGGATGTGACGGGTGCTAAGACTGGTTCCATTTTAGCTGTATAGGTCTAAAGCCCTAGTTAGGTAATGTGTTAAAGAAATATTATTGCATGGGATGTTGTAAAAGATTTAATAGACCTTACCTCTAAGGTCACAAAACTGAGTTCATATGGGATTCGACTGAAAAAATATCAATTGACTAATTCAACGAAATAGTAAAAGAAGGTCTTTCATTACCACTACAAATCAAGGAAATTGATCTCATTCTTGAGTTAAAACAAAAAGGTATTCATATATTCAAAAAAAAAAATTTCTTCCATTTTATAGATCTAATTTTTCTTAAATTATAAAATAAGTTGATGAGTAATTACTCGAAATGTCTACTTTGATTGAAAGAGGACCTGATTTACTAAAGATAATAGAAGTAATTTAAAATAAATAGATCAAAAAAGTTTATTTTCTCCTTATGAATTAATATTATTTTTAATTTAAAAAAGTTATATGAATAAGCACAGAAATTAGATAGCGACTAAAACTGTGAGTAAGTTGAAGAACTTAGGAAATAAGAAGAGGAAAAAGATAAACAACTCTTCTAATGTTATTTAGCTCGTAAACAAATCATTTTACTTTTTAGTGATTTATTTTTAAAAAAATAATATTATTATAGATTTTGGGTTTCCAATTGATTTTCCACAAGCTGATTAACTCCTTCTGTTAATTCAAAGAAGAGACTTTACAAGATAGATTTTAAGACATCTGTACTCTAATAAGCTTCCACTAATAGAATAATTTTTCAATTAAGTACAAAAGTTATTCGATTTAAATAAAATCCTTGTAGAATCAAGCTAAGACCTTTGCCTATACAATCATTTAAAGCAGATATATGAGGTAAAATAGTTTTTAAGAAAGAAAAAAAATAATTTTACAAATTAAAAAATAGAATTCAATAGAATTAAAGAATAAGCTACTCTAATTAGGTAAACAGCAAGTAGAATTGGAATAATATTCAATGTTATTATCTCAAATTGAGAAAAAGTAACTTATAATTCCAAATTTAAAGGAGCATAAGTAGATTGTAATAAACAAAATTTTATTTAGATTTTTATAATATTAATTTATATGATTTTCTAAACCAAGGTCGAAGATTTCCATAAATGGTAAAGTGAAGCATAAAAATTGATAAATATTTTTAATAGCATGAACAGATACAGTAAGCAACAACTTGAAATAGAATTAAAAAATTTAATTGATAAATATGAAACTCGTATATTGATAAAGAGCAAGTTGATAACTAATTTGAAAAATATTCAATAACAACTTCAACTAGAGCCATAAATTAACTAATAATAATAAATGCAATAAAATATTGCATATTAAATGAATCAAAATATGTAATTTAAGACAAATGCCATGGTTCATCCTCCTCCTCCACCATACTCCGAACAACAGATACAAATAAATAATTAAAAACAAATTCGTAATTAAATTTTAAATTAAATGCAAAACTATAATTACGATAACTCCGAAAACTAATTCCCACAAAACTCCGCTGAAATGAGAAACGTTTACTAACAAAACTAACGTTATCCAAATGCAATAAGTAAATTTCTTATAATTATTATACAAAAAATATATTAAAAATATTTTCTAGTAACAGGAAATGAAGATGAAGAAGATGAAGATTCTATTAAATCATTTGTAGAAGATTCAAATGAAGAGTATGGAGAAGACTTTGATGATGAAGGAGAAGCTGAAAATTAAAATAATAATAAACATGACCATTTGTTCTACTAGAATGGATTTGGTTATTAAAACTAAGTATAAAATATGCAAAATAGCCAAGATGATAATGAAGAAGAAGAAGATGGAGATGAAGAAGAAGATGATGATGATGAAGACGAAGAGGAAGAAGAGGAAGGAGATGAAGATGAAGATGAAGAGGAGGAAGAAGAAGATGATCAAGCTTAAGCAGAAGATGAAGATGGGGATGAGCAAGATGGATAATATTTATAATAATAATAAGAAATGTAAACTGAAGCTTTTGATTAAGAAAATTAAGAAGGAGAAGATGATGAAGAAGAAGATGAAGAATAAGAGGATGAGGATAATAACGATGAAGAGGAAGCAGGAGATTATGAAGAAGAATAAGAATATGATGAAAACGAAGAAAATCAAAATAGCTATAACAAGCTTAAATAAAATGAACACTTTTAAGAAATTGGAAGTGATGGATAAGAAATGGATTAAGAAAACGATGATGAAGTTGATGAAGAAAATGAAGATGAGGAGGAAGAAGAAAATGAAGAGGAAGAAGAAGACGAGGAGGAAGATGATGAAGAAGACGAAGAAGAATTAGATGAAGAAGATGCTAATGGATAGGAAAATAATAAGTTAAATATTTAAAATGAAAATAAAATAGATTCTATCAACTTAGTTTAAAGAGAATAATAATACATAGATTCTAAATAAATAATTAATACTAATAAAATAGAATAAAATTAAGGTAAATATAAGGATTTAAACAATTAAAGTCCTCAACAAAAAATATCAATGTCAAACGGTAGAAGCGAAGATAACTTTCAAATAAACATAATGAATAGTAACAACAATCAATATAACGAAAATAATGTTAATCCAAATGGAATAAAAAAAAATTACATCTATTATGGAGAAAATTTCTCATCAAATAATTAGAATTTAATACAAAGCTAAAATGGAGATAGTCATATAAAGAATTCACATATCACTCAATCCAACAGCAATAACAACAACAAATGAATTAATGATTCATATCTATCAATAATTTAAATAATAATTAAAAAAATGTGTAAAATAACTAAATAACTCAATAAATAATTAAAAGAATAAGTATTTACTTGATCAACAAAGAACCAATAAATAAATATAAATAGATAAATAAATAAAAATATCCTCAGTATAATATTATAATAATATTCACTTTTAATTTGTATTATACTTGCATATACTAAATTTAAATTAATTAATTAGAACAAATATCTAAATATTTTTAAAATTTACAAGCAATTTACTACTTATTAGATTTGTACATTTCATAAAAATTATTTTATTTCATTATTTATTTATTTATTATTTACTCATTTAAAAAAATTTTTTTTGTATTATCTAAAGCTTTAAAAATTTAAACTTAAAAGTTTAATCGATTCCTAAAAATTATAAATCATTTTAATTTCTTAATAAATGAAATGAATAATATGTTTTGGTGAACATTTATTTATAATCTTTATTTAATTTTGAATGCAATTGAAATAAAATAATAAATAAATTATTTTAAACAAAATTTATAATTAATAAATAGGTTTAATATCTTAATTAAAATTATGATATGTATAGACGAATATTTATAAATGTAATAGTATGTATTTGTCTACATAAGAAAGTGATAAAAAGCAATTAATAATTTTATTTATATTTATTTCTTATATTTATCTTCATACTAATAATAAAATAACCAAGTACATTATTATATCTATTTATTTATTCTCAGAAAAGCTTACAATTTAGGATAGCAAAAAGCTTACTTAATTATTTTGAATATTAGCTAGTATTGGACAAATGCTAAACTGTTTCTGATTTATTTGTTATTATTATAAAATAATATTTGTATTCTGTTTGATACTAATTTAATATATATTCTAATTTGATAAATATATACTATATTATGAAGTTTTATTGGAATAGTTAATACTAAAAATAGATAATTTAACATCTTAGCTGAAATAATTTGAATTATATCCATTTATCGTATAACAATTTTAATTTTGTATTATGTTATACGAATTTATTACTATTTCACTATTTTAATTTTGCCCTATAAATATTTAATTGTCAGGTGATTAGGAATATCCTAGCATAGTAATGAAACCATCAAGATAATCGAATGATTTAACTTGACTAATTTATAAATTATTTTCTTGATAGATGAAAGTTACTTGGAAGATATAAGATAGCTAAAATTGTATATTAAATGTTGTGTCAGACACCTGTAGAACTTATGAAATAAAATCTTCCTGAGATATGACAAAATAGTATTACTGTAAAATACTCTTCAAATTGAATAAATTATTAAGTTAAGGATCTATATTATCATAAAAAGTAGTTATTATATTTCCATTCGGATAAAAGATTAAGATTAGATTGCCAAAAGCGTATATTATGTTTTCACTTACTATGTATTCAGAATTTAGGTTCAGTCTGTATATTGTAGCTTACTTTTATTATTCATCAAGAGTAATTTATGAGAATGATGTTCTAAAAGGACCAAAAAGCCTAATATCTTAGCTAGAACTAGAAAATATTTTAGTGTATATATTCGGATATGGAATGTCTTAAAAAAGTTAATAAATCTAGCTGCTATTTATACTAAATGAGTTATAAATTTCATTTTATAAAATTAATGTTATAGAATAAATATTTATTTGTTATTGGCATATAAAATATAAATTTAAATCTGTAGAGTCAAGCTTATAACTTGTTTGACTAGTATCCTCTAATCCAACACAATTGATTAAATTAATGTTGTTGGCTATAACCAAAGAGCCTATTTAGAAACTGTCTTGATTTACTATTAAATCTTAATTTTACAAAATTTTGAATTGATTTTGATTTTATGTCAATATTGTTTAATTTTAAACTCTATTTTATATCGTACCATTAGAGTTGCTAAATTACCATCCTAGTAAATTACAATTGAATATACTTGGATCACTTCCATCCTATAATTAAAAGACTTGATTTGAAGAAATAGGGGATTTAGAGTCTTAAATTTAAGTCTTTAAGGTTTGGATAGAAGGGGATTGCTAATTCACTAAGCCGTATGCAGCTGATGTATCTCTTCTTAAAATAAAATTAAATGTTTAATTTAATTCATTTTAAGACATAGTAAAATTAAAAGGTAATAATATTTAAGACTGATAATATGTATCGGCAAGTTATAATTTGATAGAAATTTGTGAACTTTATAGGATATTATAGCAATTAAATGTTTACTATAACTAACAAATAGTGCCCTCTGCATATATGTTTAGCTTACTTTGCTATAATTATAAAATACCATAAAACTAGTTTTAACTTGAGCAATGATTTACCCTATAAACCATGTATTTATTAGGATATGATAGTTGCTAAAATAGCAAATATTACTAACTGATACCACTACTATATAGGATTATAGGTTAAACAGTTAAATTAGGAAAGTTTTAGGAATCAGTGTAAAGACTTCGAAGGGATATAGGGTTTGATGCTTAAAAGCTATTATAAGAGTACTAATTGATAATAGGATTGCTTTATTTATCTTAGTAGTAAATAAAAAATGAATCTTTGAAAATAATGACATTTTATAATTAGCTTAAAGCTGGTAAATTTATGGTATTTCCTATCAATATTTAATTAACATAATCGTATGCCTTAATATAACTGCTGCTATAGATAAAAGCTGTTCCATTTATTGTAATTATTTAGCTATTAGAAGGAAAGCTATATTAAATAATATTTTAACTTATTAAAATAGGTTAAAATGGACTTTAAAATGATGGCTAATAACTTGTTGATGTGATTATGCTTCCACATTAAGTAATTAATATGTTTGCAGATATGTCAGATGAAAATGTGAAGTACTAATTATTATCACATTACACTGTAATGGTATTAATGAGAAGGTTATTTAAGTTATCTAAAATGGGTAAAAATATCATTTTTTGTGATAATGTAGAATCACTTTAAATATTAAAGCTACCTTATGAATCAACAAAATCAATAGGAGAATTTAAAGTGTAATTCAAAGGAATATTCATATTAAGCTAACTAGAATTATTTATATTACAGTAATAAATAGAATACTACTGATTTTATGGCTCAAATTTCTATAACAAAGCATTAAAGGATGTTTGTTAGATTTGAAAAATCACATAATCTGAGCTATTTTGCAACAAAGTATAATTAGTGGAGCTTGAGTGAAATTGAATTATAGATAAGTTAGATATGTTTTAATTATTTGTGTTTAAATTTATTTGTGAAAGATTTTATCCTAAAACATAATTCTCAATATCTTAGTAGAAAACATAAGAATTATTATAAGATTATCCTGAAAATTTATATCCTATCGTGACAGCAGAGGATTAAAATTAAATCTATGGCTAACTTACTACTTTAACTGTTAAACTTGTTTTGTAAATCATTGGAATAGGTTCAACAGTAATTTCAAATTGGATTGGCTAATCAACTTAGCCTTTGATGATAATTGCCGGTTAAAAAAATTGGATGCTTTGAGTTTCTTAAAAGATGTCCTATTCCCCAGATTTTTAGCTAACAGCGATTAAAGCAAAGTTATTCAAGAAATTGTAGAGAGAGTATTATATGTTTAAGGGGGCAATTTGTTTGAATATAATTCTAGAGTTAGAAAGATCTAAGATTTAAAGTTAAGAAGAGCTTCCAAGTAACAAAAGGTTGTTAGATAAAACTAAGCCTGTTGTAAAAATTCCATTTATTTGATAGTCATTACAAAAGTTTAAGGAGTTATTGCTTAAAACAGTTGAATATTTCAAAGAACATACCTTAACATTTAAATAATCAATAAAAGTTAGCATGATTTAGTTATTTATTTATTAGCTAAAAATTTGATTGTATGATGAACTGGAGGAAATGTTGAGAGAAAAGTAGACATCAGAAAGAAAAACTACCTGATTATCACAATCTCTGAAAATCTGATAGGTTTATACATAATTTAATTCTTAAAACTACTATATATTTTAACAACTAGAACCTAGAGATATGAATATTTATTTAATTTCATTTTATTAAAAAGTGTAAATAAAGTAGTTGTTATCAAATAGAGAAGTTATTATGATTTAATTTAATTATTAGAATGTTTTAGCCTTATAAATTAAATATTCATTTTAGATAGATTGAATAGACAATTTTTATGAAGTTTAGTTAAATGTAAATTAAAATACAGTGTAATTATAGTCTGTCAAAAAAGCTAAGCCTTAAGTTGAAGAGTATAAAGAAACGCTTGTTTATAGGGTCTATTCAGCAGTTAATATCAGCAACCTATCTAATTCGTAAGATATTATTTAATTATTTTAGATAGAGATACTACCAAAAACTAAATAGTAATCATTTTATTAGCCATTATAACTTTAAATTATGCATGCTACATTCTTTTGAGTGTCACTAATTGGATAACTTGAAGGAAAAGTGTAATTCATACTTTAGATTGTTGGAGTTGATTAGCTCAGTGAAGGAAGAATAGATTGAAAACTATTTGTTGATTATGGAAGACTGATTTCTTAGATATTCTATTAGTAGAAACTACTTAGATCTAAGTAATACTATTCATTTGGAAGTATTTAGATAGTTTTCTAGATCATTTATTGCTACCCCAAAGAGTAACATAACAGAAGAGTTAAAATAGAAAAAAATTTCAAATTTATATCTTCTTTCATTTTTAGGTTGCTTATATTGCTTAAATTTAATTATCTTAATATTCTTAGTTTTTTAATATATTTTGACAATTTTTAAAGATATAAATAATATCAATATAATTTTGTAATTAGAAATACAATAATCAAAATGTAATAATAATAAAAGAAATATCAAAAATACTCATAAAAGAAAGCTGTGTTTGCATGATATATCAATTTATTTGCTATATATACAATGTTGATATGCTAAAGGTTTGTAATAAATATTCAATTTTGTTTAATTAAATTTAAAAATTATTTTTGCTAATAGCTACTATATAAAAAATATTAAATTCCCCTAATCTTATTCTAAATTATTTTTAATAATTATTTATTTTTTATTTGCTTTTAGTTCAATTAATTAACAAAAACTGATTAAAATACATTTTTACAAATTGATTTTATAAATACGTCTGGTTAACAGTTAGTAATAGGAATTCAACTTTTTCTTTTATGTAATTTTTTTACTAATTAATCAAATGACTAATTTATTATAATATGATTAAACTTTCATATAAAAAAACAAAATATAAAGAAAAATAAAGTTCATAACAAAATTAATATTTAAAAAATATAAAAAAATCAAAATAAATTTAATTTGAATTTAATATTTAAATAAATTATAAAATAGAGAAAAATAAATAAATAAATAAACCTAAAATAAGCAATTTAAATGTTTAACAATTTTAAAGAATGATAATAATAAAATTTAGGATAAAATCAAGTTTTCAAGCATTATATTTACATCAAAAGAAATCTACTTATAAAAAACATATTATAATAAAAAGAAAATATGTAAATATATTTAGATCATCCTAAAAGCAAATTAAAAGTCAGCATTTAACATAAAAAAGCATTGAATTCATCTTTGTTAGCCAAAAAGCAATCTATAAAAAAGACTTCCTTGATAAAAAAGCTGAAAAAAGTAAACCAAACGTTAAGAAAAGACTTTTAATACAATTAAATTAGAAAAACTAAGATCAATAAAAAATAAAGTAATATTTTTTTAAAAATTTATAATAATTTATTAAAAAACAAAGAATATAAAATCATAAAAGAAATTTAAAAAAATACAAATCAAAACTTCTACATAAAGCATATAACTTTTCAAAATGAATATTTAAAAATTAGATATTTTCTCTTCTCCTTTCTAATTTAATTATGGAATTCAAAATAAAAGAAAAGGTAGTGTATGTGGTGCTATTTTATCAATATTTCTAATAATAGTCATACTCATATACTCTTCATACTTATTTTACCAGTATTTTACTAATTAAATTAACCCTAATTATGCCTCTCAAAGTTTTATTTCAGAAGACATTATTGATATTGAGCTTACAGACAGCCTTTTTGGATTTAGATATGAATATGGTCCTAATCTCAATCTTGATGATTTACAAGATTAACAAAATAAAACATACCTAGTGTTTGTTCCTATTTTCTGTTATTAAAATGGAAGTGATTTCTAAATGTTTCCTTTAAATTATACTAAATGTAGTAGCCCAAAGCTTTAAGGTTTTAATTGCTTAGATTTTTCTAATATTAAAAACTACACTCTCATTTTAAGTACCTTAGATAACATATCTTCAAATATCTATATGTTTGTTTATTAATGCTAAGATACAGATGTATTCAAATAGTTCATTCCTAATAATTGTGCTGATAAAACAGATATAAATTCTCTTATCAATAATCCCTATGCTGATTTACGTTTAAAATTCTACACCTCTCAATATAACACCACATCATAGTAAACATAATCTAGCTATAGAAATTCTGATGTATATCTGCAAGGGGATGAGTTTCAATTGTACACATTTAAAACTCAAAAATAGATTACTAATATAAAGCAAGGTGCTATAATTCAATACGAGAGCACTTTTTCTTCTCCTATATCATATGAATTACAAAATTTTAGTTTCAATAGATAATCTTTTATGCAAAATGCTAATTAGACATCTTATTTGCAAATTAATATTGAAATGGATGAAATTGTTTAAATAATATAGATTCAATACTCAACATTTCCTTAAATACTTGCTTAATGTAACAGCACTTTAGCTCTTTTGATGTGTCTAGGTTTTTTAGGAAGAAATTTTGCTTAAAAGCTAATGAGGCAAGACATTTTTCTCCTTATGTTATAGAATATGTTCCTTGGTACCTATCAGAATATATTAAAAGAAAGCTACATTCTAGATAAAAATGAGAATGATTTTTATAAAAACTAAATTAAATCAGATTAAAACTAAACAGTAGATAGAGAAGAAGAACTAAAAGAAGAGGGTATTTAATAGGTTTTCGTTCCTTCTTTTGACACTAAATTAATATAATCACTTGATCCTACTTAAATGCTTTCACCTAAAAATCAAGAATAATAACTATTATCTATTTCACCAAAATCTTAAAATAATAGGTTTTTTTTAAATGTGCAAGCTGAATAAAAGTTGTAAGTAAAAAAATAAAGTATGTTCAATCAAGAAGTAAGTTTAAATAGTGAATAAAGGAGGAAGTAAAGGAAAATAAAAATAGCAAATTCACAGCTATAGAAATAAAATAGTTTTAGTGATAGTAATTAAATATAAAATACAATTTGTGAAAGTTAAGAAGCAATTAAAGAACCCTTTAAAGGATTAAGCAAATATGCTCATTTCAAAAGAAGTTAAAGCATTTATTCAGAAGGCCTATAAAATAGCGACAATATTTAATAAATAGATAAGACCCAAAAGTTCAAATCCACATAGGAGTATTATTTAAAAAAGATAAAAACTATAAAAGACAAATCTATATTAAAAAATATTCAAAACAAAATATTTAAAATGAAGTATTTTTAACTTTATTTATTAAAAATTATTAAAATAATTCATTTTAAAAAGATTATTTAGGGTAAGTGATTACTAGTAATCCTTAGGATTAGGTACATGTGATAAACGTGCTATAGATGATCATATTAATTAAAGCTTAGATATATTGTAGCTCTATAAAGATATAATATTTTTTAAGAAAGCAATTTCAATTCTTCTAGGTAAGGATTAACTGGCAGTTTTACAACTGATTGGATTGTCTTCAGAATATTTTAAATAATAACCTAAGAGTAAATATAAATAATATATATTTAATAAACAATAAGTTTTGATTTATTTTTCTTTAATGTGTAAAGCAATCAGCCATTTTGAAGAATAATATTCAATTTTAAGCAATAATGATATGTAGGAAAAATATATTAATTCTTTCTTTAGAAGGATTCATGATAGCTAACATATAAGTGAAACAGATTTAAGAATTTTAGATTCTATATAATGAATTTTAAAATGCAGAATTAATAAATAAATAATTTGTAAAAAGCACTTTAATCTATGTAAATTACAATATTTAATTTATTAAAGACAATTTTCATCATATACTTTTTATTATATTCAGTATTTAAAAATGTTTAATATTTTTCTTTTAAAATAACAAAAATATACCAATTATCAGTTATATATATAAATGAATCCTTAGATTCAGTCAGTTAATTTCTGACAAACAACAAGATATTTATATTAAATTAATCTATTTCCCAAAAATTACAATTAATAAGAGAGGCTAAGATAGAAAATAGGTTTAAATATGCGTTATAAGAATTACTTCAAAATTAATCAGATTATTTTGATACCTATTAGCTATTCAATCGGTCTTTCATTTTTTATATAATTATTTAGTGAATTCTATTCATCAATCAATTATTGATATAATTTTTATTGTATATTTAATCAATATTTATTTTAATATTGATCACTTTCATATTTATTTTATGTTTCAAAAAAATTACAGATTTTCTTTAATTATTTGCTGCCTCTGATTTTATATTACATTTTAAAATATAGAAAGCAAAATTATAATTTTATAGACTAAGTAACTTAATGTAGTGATATTTTTAAGTATTTTATTTTATAGATAAACGATTTAAAGATTTTTTAAGCTTGCGTAATATTTATTTTCTACAAATTTAAGTTATCACCATCAAATAAAAAAACTTACTTTTTTACTTAATATTTTATCTATTAACAAAAAATTTTTAGTTAAAAGTAAATTTATTTCCTAAATATTGAACAAATAATTAAATTAAAAAAAATAAACATACTTCTACTTTTTACTTCATAAAACCTTAATGAAATTATAAAAGATAGATTTGTTCTCATTTCCATTCTAATTTGATTTTGGGAAGAATAATTAAAAAAAAGGCACTACTTTTGGAGCTATTTTATCTATTTTGTTAATTGTAATCTTTGCAGCATATTCTAGTTATTTGTTTTACTAGTATTTAAGCAACTAAATAAATCCAAAATATGCCTCTCAAAGCTTTGTAACTGAAAACTCTACTGATATTGAACTTTCAGAAGATTTGATTGGATTCAGATATGAATATGGAGTAAATGTTAGCATAGATGACTTACAAGATTAATAAAATCAAACATATTTGGTATTTATTCCCTATTTTTATTATCAGAATGGAAGTGATTACTAATTAATACCTTTAACTTACAGCAAATGCACTAATTATAAATTAGAAGGTTTTAATTGTATTGATTTTTCAATAGTTTAAAACTACACTCTAACTTTGAACAGTTAAGATAATATATTTTCAAATATTTATCTGTTTGTGTATTAATGCTAAGATACAGACATCTTTAAAAATTTTGTTCCTAAAAATTGTGCTAATTAATTAGACATAGATTCTATAATTAATAATCCTTATGCTAGCTTACGGTTGAAGTTATATACATCCCAATACAATACTTCATCCTAATAGCCATAGCCTGGATATAGAAATTCTTATGTATATTTGTAAGGAGATTAATTTTAGCTGTATTCTTTTAAAGCTTAAAAATAGATTACTTACCTCAAAAAGGGGGCAATAGTCTAAGATGAAACTAGTTTTTCTGCACCTATTTAGTATGAAGTTGAAAATTTCTAATTTAATAGATTGGGATTTATAAAAAAAGCAAATCAAACATCTTTAATATAAATTAATATTGAGATGGATGAAACCATTTAGCATATTTAAATTTAATATTCAAATTTTCCTGAGATTCTGGCATAATGCAATAGTGCATTTGCTTTTTTGATGTGTTTAGGCTTTTTTGGAAAAAGTGTCTCGTAAAAATTAATGAAGTAGGATATATTTTTTCTCTTTTTGTAAAATATGTTTCAAGGGACTTACTAAAAAATTCTAAGAGAAACGAATAATTTGGATATAAAAGATGAAAATCCTCATACAAAATTGTTAAAACAAATTTAAATAGCATAAAATGAAGATTATATTTAAATCTAAAATGATAATAACCTATAATCTATTTTTATTCCTTCATTTAATACGAAATCAATAAAATCTGCAGATAACTCAATGAATAAAATTTAGAATAAAATATATGGTTAACAAAATAAAGTTCAAAATTAATTCACTCATTAAAAGAATGAAAATGAAAGTAACTTAAATTAAAGTAAACTTTTAGACATCAAATAAAAGGTGAAGTAAAGAAAAATAAATACCATTAATTCACCTATAAAAATAAAAAGCAAAATAAATATTGACCAATTTTAAAATAATATTGAAGTTAGCACTTTGAAATCATAAGAAACAAGTTAAGAAAAACTTTATTTACCTTAAACAAGAATTAATTCTTAAAAAAACGCATATAATCTTAATTCAGAAAGCCATTAAGGCCATTTAAAAATAGATCATTCTGAAAGCATCTAAAAAATAAGCAGTTATTATAAAAAAGTGTTTGAATCTATCCAAAATACATCTCTGATGAAAAAAATCAAAATTATTATTTATAAAACAAGGTTGAATAATTTTATTTAAAAATTCAATTTTAATTATTAATTATTTAAATTAGGCTTTGCAGAAAAAAACAATATCTTAAATCTAAGGGATTAGATATATAGCATAAAAATGTCATAGAGGATGAGGTTACTTAAAATTTTGATATTTTATAAATTTATAAAGATCTTCTACTCATAAAGAAGGCTATTTTAATACTTCTCAGTAAGGATTAACTAGCTGCTTTACAGCTTGTTGGATTATCATAAAGCTATTTGTAATTAAAATCTGATGATAAAAATTTAAATAAATAGATATCCTTTAATTGTAAATTTCAAAATTAATATATTTTTAAAATTAATTTATTTTTTAAATTAATTAAGAAACACCCGGTAAATTGAGTCATTTGGAAGAATAATTCTACTTGTTAAAATAAAATGTATTACAATAGTAGTATATAAATTCCTTTTTTAATAGAATTTGCAATAATAAAAATATAAGTGATGTTGATTAAAGAATTCTAAGTTCTTTATAATGAAAATTGATTTTAGAGGTGTATGCTTTATGTTACATTTTAATAAAAAAATTAATACCTTTATAATAGAAGTAAAATTTAATTTTAATTTTTTAATAAGTTTTACAGTATTTCATTTATGTTAAATAAAGTGTGATTAAGATATTTATTTTATTGAAAATGGAAAGTGAGCATGTATAAAAATGAATAATTAATTTATAAAATTTAAAATAATTAAAAAAAACCTCAATTAATTATTTCATCATAATCAATCCTTTAAATTATTAAATTAAGTTAAATGAAAAAATAGCTTTTTAAAGCTCAAAACCTATAAATTTTACACCATGTTTTTTTAATCAAGAGAAAAGGTAAATAGAGGAGTTTTCTTAGTTAAAAAATAATAAACAGTAAATTAAATCTTAAAATCAATGTTCAGCACCATTATAAAAAAACTTCTATTATACAAAGTTTTTTTTTTTTTTCTATTTAAATTTATTGAAGAAAAAAAAAAAGAATATTAATTACAACCATTTAATTAAAGGTAAACAAAATTAATCAAAACTTCAAAATAAATCCCCATTCTTAAAAATGAACATTTAAAAATTAGATATTTTCTCTTCTACTTTCCAATTCAATTTTGGAATTCAAAATTAGAGAAAAGGGAGTATATATGGAGCTATTTTATCAATATTTCTTATAATAGTCATACTCATATACTCATCCTACTTATTTTATCTGTATTTTACTGATTAAATTAACCCAAATTATGCTTCTTAAAGTTTTATTTCAGAAGATACCATCAATATTGACCTTTCTAATGATCTCTTTGGATTTAGATACGAATATGGAGTTAATCTTAATCTTGATGATTTACAAGATTAATAAAATAAGACCTATTTAGTATTTGTTCCCTTATTCTATTACTAAAATGGAAGCGATTTTGAAGTAATTACGTTAAACTACACAAAATGTAGTAGCCCAAAGCTTAAAGGATTTAATTGCTTGGATTTTTCTAATGTTAAGAACTAATCTCTTATTTTAAGTACCTTAGATAACATATCCTCAAATATCTTCCTGTTTGTTTATTAATGTTAAGATACAGATGTATTCAAAACATTTATTCCTAAAAATTGTGCTGAATAAACAGAAATAAACTCTGTTATGAATAATCCCTACGCTGACTTACGTTTGAAATTGTACACGTCTCAATATAATACCACATCATAGTAACAATAATCTAGTTATAGAAATGAATATGTATATTTGTAAGGGGATGAATTTCAGTTGTACACATTTAAAACTCAAAAACAAATTACTAAGCTTAAAAAAGGTGCTATAATTTAATCTGAGAGCGAATTTTCTTCTCCCATATCTTATGATTTGCAAAACTTTAGCTTCAATAGATAATCTTTTATGCAAAATGCTAATTAGACATCTTATTTGCAAATTAATATTGAAATGGATGAAATTGTTTAAATAATATAGATTCAATACTCAACATTTCCTTAAATACTTGCTTAATGTAATAGCACTTTAGCTTTTTTGATGTGCCTAGGTTTTTTAGGAAGAAACTTTGCTTAAAGGTTGATGAGATAAGACATTTTTCTTCTTATGTTATAGAATATGTTTCTTGGTACTTATCAAAATATTATAAAAGAAAGTAAAATTCTGGATAAAAATGAGGAAGATTATTAAAGTTAAAATAAATCAGAATAAAATCAAATATAAGAGAGAGAAGAAGAAATACAATAAGAGTGCATTTAATAGGTTTTTGTTCCTTCATTTGATACTAAATTAATAAAATCAATTGATAATAACTATATGTTGTCACCTAAAAGTTAAGGCGAGTCACTATTAATAAATTCACCAAAGTCTTAAAATAATAGATTTATTTAGTATGAACTAGCTGAATAAAAGCTATAAGCAACGAAAAAAAAAACAATGAAAAGTATGTTCAACCAATAAATAAGTTTGAATAGTGAATAGAAGAGGAAGTAAAGGAAAATAAAATTAGCGAATTCAAGATTATTAAAATAAAATAGTTTTTAAAATAGCAATTAAATATAAAATACTTATGAAAATATTACTTAAAAAAGTTAAGAAACTTAAGAAACTTTATTTAAGGGATTAGGTAAATAAGATCATTTTAAAAAAAGTTAAAGCATTTATTCAGAAGGTAAATAATAGGACAAAGATGGTATTTCATAAATAATTAATACTGAAAAACTCAAAACTACATACGAATATTATTTAAAAAAGACAAAAGTCATTTAAAGCAAATCTGTAATGAAAGACATTCAAAACAAAATATTTAAAATGAAGTATTTTTAATTTATTTGTTTATTTTCTATTAAAAATTCTAAATAATTATTAATTAAAGATTTTTTAGGGTAAGTGATTACTAGAAATCACAAGGATTAGATAAATTAGACAAAAAAGCTATTGATAATCATATAAATTAAAGCTTAGATATATAATAGCTTTATAGAGATATTATATTTCTTAAGAAAGCAGCTTCAATTCTGCTTACTAAAGATTAGCTTGCTATCATATAGCTAATTGGATTGTCTTCAGAATATTTGAAATAATCTGGAAGTAACATATATAAAATAAGTAATTAATCATAATTTATTTTAAAATATAAAGAAATGAGCTATTTTGAAGAATAGTATTCTATATTAAATAATAATGAATTATAAGAAAAATATATAAGTTTATTCTTTAAAAGGGTGATTGACAATGAGTAAACAACTGAAACTGATTTAAGAATATTAGACTCTTTATTATGAAATTTAAAATATAAGTTTTTTATTTGTAATCATTAAAACACAATATTGTTAGATTTCCAAATTAATACTTTATCAATCAATTATTTAATTTATTGTTTATCTACTTTCTATTTTATTTTAGTTTATTAATAATTTAATTGTAAATATATATTTACAAATAAATGCTTGGTGAATTTACATTTTTATGTTTTAAATTTAAAAGATTTTATTATTAAATATAAAGTAGTTAAAAATACAAACATTTAATAAAATAATTAGAATTTATTATATTATTCCTTTATCATGTTAATTTAATCTTTGCGATGGAATTTAAGAATTTAAATTTACTTTAAACCATCAATTAAATTAATTATACATATAGTTAATTTAATATATTCTAAATTTTTTAATTTGATAAAATTTTTTGAACAACAATACCACATAATTTTAGTAAGACCTGAAAAAATTGATTTGAGTTATATCTTTGATTATTTAATTTAATTTTTTATGGTTAGAAATTCTATAGTATGTGCGTTTAGTTAAATTCTAATCATTGTTAAATTTTTTATTTTAATATAAAGTTTAAGAGGATTATCTACTAGATAGAGCATTAAAAAAAGTGAGAACAAGTGTTTAGGATGGCTAAAAAATTAATAAAATAGTATCATATATTATAAAAAATTAAAGGATCAAATGTGAGTGGATTCTTTTAAATTAAAGAAATATATAAATTAAAATAGCACTAATTATAATTCTAAAAAACAAAAACTTAATAAAAACTAGACATAAAACATCAAATTAAAAAATGAATATCTCTAAAATAGATATTTTCTCTTCCCCTTTCTAATTCAATTTTGGGATTCAAACTAAGAGAAAAGGGAGTATAGTAGGTGCCATTTTATCAATATTTCTAATCATTGTCACACTCACATATACATAGTACTTGTTTTATGAGTATTTTAGCAATCAAATTAACCCTAACTATGCATCTCAAAGTTTTGTTTCAGAAGACACAGTCGATATTGATCTTACAGGAGATTTATTTGGATTTAGATACGAATATGGAGTTAACCTAAGTCTTGATGATTTGCAAAATTAATAAAATAAGACATATTTAGTGTTTGTTGCTTTATTTGATTATTAAAATGGTAGCGATTACCAAATGATTAGATTAAATTATACTAAATGTAGTAACCCTAAACTTTAAGGATTCAACTGCTTTGATTTTTCGAACATTAAAAACTACTCTCTTATTTTGAATAACAAAGATAATATATATTCAAATGTTTATCTCTTTGTATACTAATGTTATGATACAGATTTTTTAAAAACATTTGTTCCTAATAATTGTGCTGAATAAACAGAAATAAATTCTGTTATTAATAATCCCTACGCTTCTTTAAGTTTAAAATTTTACACCTCTTAATATAATACAACATCATAGGAAAAATAATATAGCTACAGAAATTCAGATGTATTTTTGTAAGGGGATTAATTTTAGTTGTACACATTTAAAACTCAAAAATAGATTACTAATATAAAACAAGGCGCTATAATTTAATCAGAGAGCTCATTTTCTTCTCCTATTTCATATGATTTACAAAATTTCAGCTTCAATAGATAATCTTTTATACAAAATGCTAATTAGACATCTTATTTGTAAATTACTATTTAAATGGATGAAGTTGTTTAATTAATAAAGATCCAATATCCACCATTTACTCAAATTCTTGCTTAGTGTAACAGTACTTTAGCCCTTCTAATGTGTTTAGGTTTTTTAGGTAGGAAATTTGCTTAGACACTTATGAGACAAGAAATTTTTGTTCTTATGCTCTAGAATATGTTTCTTGGAACTTATTAAAATATCTTACAAGAAAGCAAAATTTTAGATAAAAATGAGGATGAATTTTATAAAAATTAATTTAATTTAGATTAAAATTAAACAGAAGAAGTAGAAGAAGATCAAAAAGTAGAGAGCTAATAATAGATTATTGTTCCTTCATTTGATGCTAAATTAATAAAGTCAGTTAGTTCTAATCAGACACAATTAGCTAATTATGAAAATTATTCTCTTTCAATAAATTCTCCTTTATCTTAAAATAGTGCTTTTATTTAAGAAGAGATTGCAGAATAGAATTTTTAATCAATCAAATAAAAAGCAAATAATAAATGTTTGAATTAAGAAATTAGTTTAAATAGCTTACAAAATAAATTTTAAAAGAAAAAAAAATTGGTTGATACCCTATCAATAAAATAGAATAGTTTTAGAGAAAGATATTCAATTTAAAATAATTTAGAAAATAAATAAAAAATCTTATTTCAAGGATTAAATAATATTGCTCATCAAAAAAAAAATTAAATCATTCATTCTTAAACCTTAAAAAATAGTGTTTAATAATCATAAAAGGCTCGAGGATAAAAATCGACAGAAGAATATTATTCGAAAAAAATTAAAACAATATAAAACAAATCAGTTTTGAAAGATATGCAAAATAAAATATTTAAAATTAAGTATTTTTAATTTCTTTTTTTATTTTATTTAAGCATTTTTATTCAAATTCATTTTAAATTTATTTAAAATAGATTTTTTAAGAAAAGTGAATACTAGAAATCCTAAGGTTTAGATTAAATTGACAAGAGTTTTATAGATAATCATGTTAATAAAAGCTTAAATATATTATAGATCTATAGAGATATTATATTTTTAAAGAAAGCAACTTCAATTCTTCTTAGTAAGGACTAGCTGGCTGTGTTACAGTTAGTTGGATTATCTTCAGAATTTCTGAAAAATGGTGAGAAAGATTAATAAAAATGTGAAATTTAAAATGAGAGTAAAATAAACATAAATTAATATTTAATCATTCTTTTATTTAAATTATAAGATAAAGAAATGAGCTATTTTGAAGAGTAGTATTCTATTTTAAATGAAAATGATTTATAAGAAAAATATATAAATTCTTTCTTCAAAAGAATGTTTGATAACCAATAAATAAGTGAAGTAGATTTAAGGATATTGGATTCTCTTTGATGAAGATTATAAGAACTTCTCTTACTTTTTTGAAAAATATCAGGTTATAAATAACTATTTATTATATTTTTGTAATAAGCTCATAATTAATTATTAAGTATTATAATACTATTTTATGATATATATATTAATTTTATCATAAATCCTTAATTTGGTAAATATACATATTGCTTATATCATTTGTTTAAGTTTAACTTATTGAGCTTGATTTTGATAATAATTAGTAAGTTAAGTAAACAAAAAAAATAATTAGTTAATTTAATCAATGTTTCAATTTTAAATTCTTTAGGAAATCTTAAATTAATTTAAAAACTTTATCAGCTTTTTTAAAATTAGGATTATCATAAATCTATCTTCAATTGCAATCCTTGATAAAAATTAAAAAAAAATCTTTTCAATTTTAAATTTAAATATTTTTTTTTTTTAAATTAATTTATCTTCTGTTGAACAAGTAAAAGCTAATAAACTAAGATTTTGAAAGAATAATATTTTTATTTGAGTACAATCTATTATAATTGTAGTATATAAATTTGATGTTTAACAGAATCTATGATAATATAAAAAAAAAATTATATTTATTAAATAGTTTTAAGCTCCTAATAATAAATATTTGCTTAGTAATAAATATCTTTTATGGGAAAGTAAAATAAATAAATATATATATGTTAAAATATACAGTAAACAGTCTTTGGAATGTTAATATAAGGTTTTCAACTAATCTTTTATGTTAAATAAAGAATAGTGATTTTAATTATTTGAATGAAAAAGGAAGAAGGATAATGAGGAAATAGATAAATAAATGTAAAAAATTGTTTATATAAATTTATTTTTAAATAAATTAAATTCACTAAAATGAAAAAAATTATATTTCAAAATAAATTAAATATTATTAAGATAATAAATATAATGAATTTTTTTATTTTTTTTATTTATAATAAGATAAAAAGAATGAAAGAACATACTGGATTTATCTCCTTTTAAAAAATTAGAAAATTTTCTTTCAAATAATGTTATTTTTTATGTAATTTATTAAAATTTGTAATCTATTACAACCAATTAAATAAAAGAGGAGAGAAGAAGAGTTAATTAAAACTTCTACATAAATTAAATACCTTACAAATGGATTTTTCAAAGTTAGATATTTTTTCTTCTCCTTTTTAATTCAATTTTGGAGTAAAAATAAAAAGAAAAGGGAGTATACCTGGAGCTATTTTATCAATATTTATAATAATTGTCATATCCATATACTCATCATACTTATTTTATCAGTATTTTAGTCAATAAATTAATCCAAACTATGCATCTCAAAGTTTTATTTCAGAAAATAAAATTGATATTGAGATTTAAAACGACCTCTTTGGATTTAGATATGAATATGGAGTTAATCTCAGTCTTGATGATTTATAAGTTTAACAAAATAAGACATACTTAGTTTTTGTTCCTTTTTACTATTATTAAAATGGAAGCGAATTCTAATTAATTCCTTTGAATTATACAAAATGTAGTAGCCCAAAACTTTAAGGATTTAATTGCTTGGATTTTTCAAACATTAAAAACTATACCCTCATCTTAAATACCTTAGATAACATATATTCTAACATTTACCTGTTTGTTTATTCATGTTAAGATACAGATGTATTAAAATCATTTATTCCTTCAAATTGTGCTAGCTAAACAGAAATAAATTCTCTTATCAATAATCCCTATGCTGTTTTAAGTTTAAAATTGTACACCTCTCAGTATAATACCACATCATAGTAAAAATAGCCTAGCTACAGAAATCTAATGTATATATGTAAGGAGATTAATTTTAATTGTATACATTTAAAACTTAAAAATAGATAACTAATATAAAAGAGGGTGCTATAATTTAATCTGAGAACTCTTTTTCTTCTCCTATTTCATATGATTTACAAAACTTTAGCTTCAATAGGTAATCTTTCATGTAAAACACTAATCAGACATCATATTTGTAAATTGATATTGAAATGGATGAAATTGTTTAAATAATATAGATTTAATATTCAACATTTCCTTAAATACTTGCTTAATGTAACAGTACTTTAGCTCTTTTGATATGCCTAGGCTTTTTAGGAAGAAGCTTCGCTTAGAGGCTCATGAGACAAGAAATTTTTCTTCTTATGTTATAGAATATGTTTCTAGGTACTTATCAGAATATATTAAAAGAAAGCAGAATTATGGATAGAAATGACAATACTTATTAAACTTAAATTAAATTGAATTAAAATTAGATATAAGAAAAAGAGGAAGAGCTGAAAGAAGATAGTATTTAACAGGTTTTTGTTCCTTCATTTGATACTAAATTAATAAAATCGATTGATACTAATTTGATGTTATCACCTAAAAATTAAGAATAGTCACAATTAATAAATTCACCAAAATCTTAAAATCCTAGATTTACTTTATATCTGAAAGCTGAATAAAAGCTTTAAGTAACAGCAAAAAAAACAATAAAAAGTATTTTCAATCAACAAATAGGTTTGAATAGTGGATAGAAGATGAAGCAAAGGAAAATAAAATTAGAGGATTCAAGATTATTGAAATAAAATAGTTTTGGTGAGTAAAGTTAAATTAAAAATACTTTTGAAAATAATACTTATAGAAGTAAAGAAAGTTCAGAATCTTTATTTAAAGGAATAAATCAATAAACTCATTTTAAAAAAAGTTAAAGTATTTATTCATAAGCTTAAAAATAGAATAGGGATAGTATTTCATAAGTAAATAATACTGAAAAACTCAAATCAAAACATGAATATTATTTAAAGAAGATAAAAGTAATAAATAACAAAGCTGTTTTGAAAAATGTCCAAAACAAAATATTTAAAATAAGGTATTTTTAATTATATTTATTTATTTATTTCTTAATAATAATAATAATCAAACTAATTTATTTAATAAAGATTTTTTAGGGTTAGTAACTACTAATAATCGCAAGGATTAGGTTAATCAGAGAAATGTGTTATAGATAATTATATAAACTAAAGCTTAGATATATTGTAGCTCTATAGAGACATTATATTTCTTAAGAAAGCTGTTTCAATTCTTCTGAGTAAGGATTAATTAGCTATATTACAGCTTATTGGATTATCTTCAGACTATTTGAAATAACCTGATAGTAAAATATTTAAAATATATGTTTAATATTAATTTCTTTTAACTTAATATTTAAAGAAATGAGCTATTTTGAAGAATAGTATTCTATTTAAAATGACAGCGATTTATAAGAAAAATATATAAGTTCATTTTTTAAAAGAATGGCTGATGATGAGGAAATAAGTGAAATAGATTTAAGAATTTTAGATTCATTAATATGAAGTTTTATATATTAATTTCTTTCTTTTTAATACTTAAAACTAAAACAATAATAATTATGAATAATAAATAGATATTATTTCAATTAGTTTTTTAATGTTTTAATAAAAGGTTCCTATAGTTTACCAAAATTTATTATTTTGACAATTAATAATTTATTAAAATCTTCAAAATAAATATTTATTTTCTAATTAAGTATTTTATTTAAAAAAACAAAAAATAAAAATAGAAACAAATAAATTATTAAGATTCTTTTATTTAAATTTATAAGGGTATTTTTTATATAAAAAATACAAAATTTGAACAAAAAATGTTTAACTTAATAAAAAATGTATTATTTAATATTAAATAATTAATTGATAAGTTCACCCACTTAAAAAATATTTTTAAATTTAAATTTTTTTTAATATTTAAAGTAAGGCTGGTAAGAGTTTTTCTTACATACATTTGATGTATATTTAGTAATGTTTAATTAATAAAAATTATTCATTTAATTTCAAACTTTGCTCGCAAAGATTGTTGTTAAATGGTTTCAGGTGGCACAATATTAGGATCAAAGAATATACTGTCTTCTTCCTCCTCTTCATATTTATCATTTTTTTACTATTCTTCTGTACTTTCATCAAAAATATTTTGACCATTTTTAAAATTCAAAGCTAAATCTGCAAATTTTTTCCATGCCTGTAAAGCAAGAGTTGCATAAAGCTATTATAAATTTATTAATTATTAATATTTTGATTATAAATAATAATTTAAATTACTTGGGTTTTAATTGGATTATATACTTTCCATCTTCTTCTTTAGCTTAGCTGTGAAAGCTCTAGTTCCTAAAAATAATAGATAATATTCAAATTTTTACTTTATTTTTTTTTCTAATTTTATTAATTTACTTCAGCAGTGCAATTCGAGAAAACTGAAGAATTCATATTATTAAAAGAAGACATGGAACCATAGCAATAGTTTTGGTCAGTTTGAATTCTGTTAAACTTTTCGCTAATTAAATAAAAAAGGAGATCTTTGTAGTAAAGACATTAGTCTTCGTTTATTTTAATCTTCATGTTCATAATTCTTTTCTGATATTGCAGTTTAGATACTTTTTTCTTTTTATTATTTTACCTTGTTTACTCTTCTTCTTCCACTAATTTTAAAATAAAAATATTTGTTAATAATAGTTATTCTAAAATAATTTATTTAATTACTGGCAGTATCAAATTTTACTAGGAAGTAGATGAGATTAGATGCTTTCATCAAAGAGCCATTCTAAGAAAACTTATACTTATCCCAAGTACTCTCAAAAATAGCTACAATCTACTTATATTTGTTTTTAGCTTAGGCAGTCTCATTTAAATCAAATTTACGAATGATATCTAAAACAATTACCGTATTTAAAATGCCATTGCATAGATAAATAATTATTAAATACAATATATTTTTATAACCTTAAGATTAATCAATTAAATAAAAGTTAGGATTAAGGTTGAAGATTATGAGTAAATACTCAATAATGCTTTTGCAAGAGTTTTCTAAAAAGTGAGATAAGCAAACTATAGTCGTCACAGAAACTGTAAATGTGAGAATTGCCTACCTAAATATTTGTTTATTAAATTTAATTATAGGGAACATATACTTTGTCCTTAAAAGCATAGGAAGCTATATCAAAAATTGAATTTATAAGATTCCATTCTTCAGCACATCTGAAAAAGTGTTAATAACAAACATTAGAGAAAGCATGAATGATTGAGCTAGAAGGGTCTAAATAAATTATTTAATATAAAAAATTATTAAGAGTAATTTAAAAATGTTTAATAGAATTATTTTTACCTTATTTAAAGTTGTTAAGCATGAGAAAGGAGTATGATAGAAAATGTTAGTATGGATTAAGCAGTAAAGCAGTATTAAATATGAGAAACCTTAAATAGCTAGTGATTTAAGCTAGTATTTCTCTACCACTACATACAAATACTCATCATTTGGTAAATACTCTTCTACTAAACCGATAAGAAAGAGGGAAAGATAGAATAAACCTGTTACGATAGAAACAGTAAAATTATGCCATTGACTTTTCAAAAATCTATTAAAAATTGATGTTTGCTGGTTTGTATTTCTTGACTTGATAAAATAGAAATTGAATTTATGATTGGCAATCTTTTATTTTATTGAAGTCCAAATTATGTTTGGATTCTAATATTTTAATTATTGCTTAGAATACTCTACAAGAATAGCACTCACAAAGAAGTTCACTGAAAAGAGGTATAGTAATTAGTTGATGAATAGCATTACGTAGTCTGATTAATTTTATATTGAAGGTTAGACGAAAAGGATAAATATCAAATAAATTGATAAGAAGATAAATACTATTTATAGTAAAATTTTCTTTGAATGGGATATGGCTTATATTATATCAGCAAGTCTTTTAATACCAAAGGGTACCAAGTACATTAAAAAAATTACTCTCAGAAATCCAAAATAAGTGTTTTATATGAAAGGCTGAATACCATAAACAGTCAGACATATGCCAAAGAAAATTAAATTTCTTAAAGATTTTTGCAGATATGATTTTCTATCTAATAGCAAACCATAGCTGATGCAGTTAATCAGAATGATAAGCCCGAATACAGATGGCTCTACAAATTTCTCAAAGTAAGAAACAAAGACAGTAAATTCATTGTGGTAGTTCAGTGAAAATGCAGAACATAAGAAGTAGAAAAACTCTTTTATAGAAATTAACAAATAAAATAAAGATGTCATTTAACGAAACAATATTGAATTAACTAGCTTAAGACAGCCTATTCTTAGAGAGTTTCTTCTAGAAAACAAGAAAAATGACTTTGTGTCAGGATTTCTATTATTTGCATTATTTTGAATAAAATTTCTCTAAATTGATTAATCCAAAGATGGATTGACAGACTAATTACTTAATATTTATCTATCTTAGGTTCTTGAATCATCCTATAAATCAATTTCATCATCGAAGTTATCATAATATTCTCCTGCTTATTATATTTACTCGTTTGCTTGTCCGAATTGATTGCCAATAGTGCTTAAAATAGCCTCATCTTCTTCAATTTCGAAGATTTCAGAATACCTGAGCATCATTCCTTTTAGCATTGGCTAAAAAAAAAAGAACATCAAAGTAAGAGGTATGTATGGAGAAATTGCATTAGAAGAATTACAATCAATATATGCATGATAAATAATGAAGTTGAAGAATACTATAACAGCAAAGTCTAAAAGCAGAGTTGCTAAGTGAGTAGAAACTGCATTAAAGTACAACATATGAGAGCATATTCCGTAAAATATAAAAACAGCAAATAAACGATAGTAACTAGGATTATACATTACAAGAATATAAAGAAGATTCTTGAATATAGAGATAGCACTTGACATTAATTTATCAATCGTTATTTCATAAATAATGAAAAAGAGATTAAAGTATCTCAAACAAGAACAAATTAAATGAATTGCAGGGCTCTCTTCTATATTTTAAGTAGTTGCCAAATATTAAAGGATAGAATACACAATTATGGAAATGCCTTAGATGATTGAGTACAAAGCTTTGTTGTTATAAAGATTGCTCATAATTTCGTTGTCTTTCCACACTGCAAGTTTTCCTAGACTTAAATGAGGTCCTACATATTCGTAACATTGCTCTTAGCTTACTTTTTAAACGATACTTAAGAGATTCTCAACAACTAACTTTATGAAAAACAGACACACTAAAGCGCAAGTAAATGCCAAATATATTTAAGGTTAAGTTAAATTATATTCATTCCCAAAATTGTTAGATTCAATTTTTGATCCACTGGTATAAATTGTTAATACATAATATCTGAAATACTCTATAGAGCTATATGAAAGTATACCTTTTGGTGAAAGTTCTGTTAAGTCGAACACATTAAAACTAATATTAAAGAGCAAAATCAAAATAACTAAAAATCCAAAAATCTCTAAATTTGGCTTGAAGGAAGATTGTATAACATCAGTGATACTTCTTATTCTAATAGAAAGAGCTCTCAAACTCCACAAAGAAAATAAAAACTACCCGAAAAATAAAATATTTAGTAAATTTGAATAAAATTAAGAATGTTCTTCTGAAATAAAAAAATTAGCAGCACTTAGTCCTATCCTATAGCATATAGAAAAATCAATATTAACCACTCTCTTTATACAAAAAGAAGTTAAAACCCAAATAATTAAATAGAGTGAAATAAATAGTTTAGTCACAATCTAAGGTTGAGATTGCTATGGTATTATGTATCCAAACAATAAGCAATTAAAGATTACTAAAATCTTGTAAAATACATTCACCTTTTCAAGAGCTCTTCTAGATTAAATTACTGAAGAATTTTATTATTAAGTATCAATACTTTCATTAGCACTTGTTGGATTATCTAAGTCTAATTTAATTTAAAAAAGTTTAAAGAAAAATTTATTTATTTATTTAATTTAAAAAAAATAGTTTAAATAAATTCGAATAGTTGTTTCTAAATTTAAGAAAAAACATTTTTATTTTTTTGAAAAATAATATTTCTAACATTTCTTGAAGTTAGAAAATAATTTTAACAAAGCAAATGTTATATAATTTATAATTTAGAGGGTTGTTTTTTAATTCATTTAAAATCGGATTTCATACCCAAACCAATCAAAGTTTATCTTAATATTATTTTACATCAATAAAAATATTATTGAACAACCCTATAAAACAATTTTTAATATTTAATTTAAATTTAAAGTAATTCTTTTTAAAAAATTAGTTTGGTCTTTAATAAAAAGTTTAATGTTAATTCTTATTATTTTAAAGGCTATTTTAAAATATTAAATAATAAATAAATTACTTTTAAACTTTTACTGCTAAGGATCACGGATAGCTAGCTCTTCATTTTGGGATTAAGGTATTTAATTTTTTTTCTATTTATTTTATTAATTACTTTTTTTATTCTAATACTAGACTAAATTTGTTTTCTTGGAGTTTTCTTAGGAATTATCAATGGACAAGTTAGAATTATCATTTAGTTAGATAGATCTTATTTAAATATCTTGGTGAATTTTATTATCTTTAGTGTTATCGAAATGATGAGCACTTTCTTCACTTTTTAAGTTTGCAAAAGCTTGAGTCTCATTATTTCTACCAGTCATCGTATATTATTGGTGTTCTGTTTAGATAAAATTTACTTGCTCTGATTCGTACTTAGCATTGGTTGATTAGTTAAAAAATGTAGAGAAAAGCTCATTAGCACTTTATTGATTTTAACTTACTTTCTAAGTCTAAAAAATTTTTTCGTAACTTTATTTTTTTGATTTTTCTTCTTAACCTTTAACAAAAGATTTTTTTCTCTCCTTGGTTAAGCTATCAGTTTATTCTGCTTTTTGTTGCTCTTCTGCTTAATTATCTGAATTTATTATGTAATAGTCGTTTTTTTGTTATTTTTTATTTGTGTCTTTGTATTCTTTACTCGTTTAATTCAATTATTTTGATGCTGCAATGTTATTTTTTTATTGAGTGGAATCAGCTCTGGCTTAGAAAAGATGTTTACTGAATTCTGTACTTTGATCTTGTTGAAGGATAATCTCACAGTTATGCTCTTCGCTTGCTTCTTATTAATCCTCTGAATCGTTTTGGAATTATTTAATATTTCTTTTGCTATCGTCTATACTTGTTGGATCATTTGAGCTATGCATCATCTTAATTGAGTAATTTAATTCGTAAGAGTTGCTTCCACTGAATTATTTAGAGTCAATACTCATCATTCCATTAGCATTAATCTAACTTTGCTGGTTGTTATTATTATTATTGTTATTATTGCTGTTGCTACTTATATTACTATTCTAATTATGATCATTTTAGCTTGATACTTTTTCAACACTCAGCTTAGAAAAACCGAAAGAATTAGTTTGATTAGATGATGTGAAATTCATTTCAATAATATCTGGTGTTGATGATTTTTTTTCATTTGCTCCATTAACAATTTCAGGAGAGTTGTATGAATAGTTCTCGCTGTTAATGCCTCCACCAACAATAACTATTCCTCCACTGCTTTAGGGTGGATGCTCGTTTTATTGCTGGTTTATCTGCAGCATATTTGAAACAAAAAAATTGCCACCACTCTTATTATATTCTTCACAATCATTTGACTTATTTTTCATCATTCTCAAATGCTCTGGTATCTGATTATCATTAAAATTTTATATTATTTCATCACCGTTATCACTAGCGCTACTACTTTTCCCATCTCCATTATTATTTTTATTCTCAATATGAAACATAGAGTCTTCTACTTAATGGTCTACCATTATACTTCCTTTTTTTTAATTTCTTTGAATAATTTCAGTGTTTTGGGCTGGAGACTTTTAGTCAAATGCTTAGTTTTGACCAATTTAAAGTCCAAACTCCTCTTTATGGAATACTTGCAATTATTAATGCTCATTATTTGCATCTTATTGATTTTAGTAAATTAGCTCTTAACTTTACTCACTTATCTAATTATTTTATTCATAATTAGTTTTTTATTTATTATCAGCTTTTACTTGATGTTCAGTTGTTTTTTCCTCTTCCTCCTCCTCTTATTTTGCTTGCTAATCTTTTTCATTTTCAATCTCATTGTCATTCTTAGCTTCAGATGTCTATTCATATTTATTTTGGCTCTTCGTCAAATTATTTTGTACTTTATCATCGCAAATTTCGTATTCATCTTGTGAGGTGCTTTTTTTTGTTTTGACTTCGTCAGTCTTACTAAATTGAATAGTAAACTAACTACTGTTCGATGAAGCTTCTATTATTGCATTTGATAACTATCTATTCATTTATTCTTTTGAGTATATTTAATTTCTTTTTGCATTTTGCTCTTCATCTAAGGAGGCTATGTCTTACTACTCAATTTCTTCATATCGTTCATCGTTCTAGAGAATCTACTCCTTATTGTAGCTCTCCTCATGAAAATTAATATCATCAGAATCCTCGATTTATTTACTGATGCTTGTAAAGTTATGCTTATTCATTTAAGAAGATTCATCCTAAATCCTATTTTCATTTGTTTCAATCTTAGTTTCTTCATTTTGAGTGGATTCATCATGGTTTACCTACTTGCTACACTAATCATCTTTTTGGTTATCTTATTGCAAGTCTTCTTCATCCTCCTCATCTGTTATGCTATTATAATTTAATGAGGTAAAATAAAAAATAGTTTTTAAAAAATATGATTAAATAATTTATAAATATCTACATTCCACTTTCCTCAATTTTAACTTCTTGTGACATTTTGAATTTTAGATGATTTTTTTTATAAATTTAAGCTTTTTTTCTATTTAAATCAACAAAACCCAACTTAATTTAATAATTTAATAATTAATACTTTTTGCTGACTTTCTCTTCCTTATATTTTAAAAAGAAGAGATAACTAACTAACTATTCGTTTAATAATAAATCGATTGATAAGAAAGTTATTTATATAATTTATCAAAATCAAATAGTGCTTTTATGAAATAATTAAAAATTGTCTTAATGATAATTGATTTCTGATAACTAGCTTTTTAATATCAATTTAAATTACATTCTATCTAATCATATTCTAATTAAAAAAGACGATATTTTATAAATTATTCATTGATTTTGATCCAAAGTCATACAAAAATTTATTAATTCTACATACAGTTTAAAATGCTATTTAATTATTTAAACATATTAAAAACTTCTCTTTCAAAATGTTTTTATCTTAAAGCTTTTTTTAAATTACTCTGAAGAATTAAATATAATAAATTCCATATTAAATTAAATATATCGAGTGCTAATTAAAATAAAAAAATCTAAAAGTATGCTACTGATTTAATATTTTGAATTTTTATTTGTAATTTAAGATAATTAATTACAATAAATTTGAATACAGTATAATAAAAATTAATTTGATCTAACTAATTATGTAATTTAAAAGTAGAGAAAGTGGATAATCAAATAACTATTATTATCAAAGTTACATAAATAAAATGATAAATTATTATGCAATTTGATGAAATTTAATAAATTTTTATAATTTAATATCAAACTTTATGAGGCCAATTGACACTTTCAACTAAAGTTTATCTTTTAATAAGTTGGAGAGTTGATTTTTAATAAAAAAGGACATACGCGTTTTGCTTTGGTATCTATTTTATATAATAGTTGATATAGAATTTATATAATTAAATATAATAGAAAAATTCTTTATAATAATAAAAATTAAAGTGAATAATTAATTCATAATTACATTTTTTTCTGGATCTTAGACTAATGTAGCTTTGCTATCATTGAATAAATACCATTACTTATCTTCTTAATTTTTACAGTAGGCAACATAATGTCCAAAATTTAAATAACCTGAATGAGATATCACAGAAAACAAATCATAAATAGGTTTTTCCTTTTACAAAGTCTTTGGAATGAATTCACTCATATCGAAATGGTGAACAGGGAATTCAACTTTAGTAGTTATTTTTTTCTTTGATTTAGCAGTATATTAAAATCTTTTCATACATATCATTAAAATAGGAGGTAATTTCCACAGGTCTATTTTCTTCTCAGACTTTTAGAATTCTTTACATTCAGGGCAAAACCTATTTTTCAGTTAAAATTACAAAATTTAAATGTTAATTTTTTTATTTAAATAAATCTATTAGCATTTTTACTAAATAGTATATCAGAATAAATTTATTAATTATTGAATCAATATATTTTCAAGATATTTAAGTATTTGATAAGGATACTCTTTCATTTAATGAATATTTTAAAAATAGAAATGAGAATTCAAATTTAAAGTTAACCATTTGCAATATTAATTAAATGATTACCATTTTTCATCTCCATCAAGTATTTCTTTTTCTGTAAATTATTCAATACAATCTTAAATATTTATTTCATTTTCAGCTTTTTATGGTATAGGTACTGTCAGATACATAAAGGGTTCAAATTAGTATTTGGCTGTCTTGCATTTTAAGCATTTTAGTGTATTTTTGAGCTATCCTTAAAAGAGATCTACTATAACACTTTTATTTCTTTTTAAATAATCTCCCCAAGAATCAGCTGCTAATTTTTCTAGTTCTTTTTGATTTAAGTTTTTAAAATACTCCTTTTGTTCTACATAAGGCTTCTTTTCAACCCTATTTAAATCCTTCATTTAAAAGCAAAATTTGTAAAATTCGAAATAATTATTTAATAATTTCAATAAAAATTACCTCATGAATTTGATCCAGCAAATAAAGCAAAAACTCCTAAGAGTCTTGTTATCTACCTGAAGAATACTAACATTTTAATTATAAATTAATTGATTAAAAATGATAAAATAAAAGTTTTTTTCCAACTAAATAATAAGAAATATTGCAATTCAAAATATAAGTGAAAATAGGTATTTTAGAATAAGCTAATAAATAAATTATTGACGTGCAAAAAAAGAATAAATAATAAAATAGATTTTATTTACTATTTTGTTGAAGTAAGAAATGACTCTTAAGAATTCATCAGGACTGGCTGAATCTTGTTTTGAATTCCATATTTATCTAAATATAATTATTAATTAATAATTAATTAATTATATAAATTATTCTAATGACTAAAATCTATATATCTACATAAATAAAACAACTTAAGATAAATCTTACCTCACAAGATTGGCAAATGCTTTTATTACAACACCTCCAGAACCCATAGGGTTTTATATATTTATTTCATTATCTTCCTTGTTCTGCAAACAATAATCAGTCAAAGGCTACAAATTGCTTAAACATTAAAGTGCTATTTGTTAGGTAAATTATTTTATTTAATCCTCAGCTGTATTAATTGTGATTGTATTTAATAGTAGTTACCAGAATTCATGAAGCAGGTATTTCCTAAATTAACTAATCCAACTTTTCCTTTAACATTGTTATCTGTAAGATCAATAACTTGCTCTTCCTCTTATGTACTGTCTTTCTTTTACTTTTTTTTATCTGAGTAAAGCTTATTCTAATATGTTTCGATTCTTTCCTTATGGTCTTTCGTTATGATTAGGTTATTCTTTATTTTAAAATCATTAATAAATTTCTTTTCCTCCTCCTCTTTCCTCTTTTCTTCCTCTTCTTCTTTTTTCCTTTTCTCCTCCTATTCTTTTTTAATTCTTTATTCCTTTTCTTCTTTGGTTTCTCGACCTTTCTTAGCCTTTTTGCTTTAATCTTCATTTTGTTCACTTAAAGATTGAGTTTATTCCTAATCCTCTTAATCAATATCTTCATCTTTTTTCCCATTTTTGCTCTTCACTTATTTCTTTTATTCATCCTTTTTCAGCTACTTTGAAGGTAAATCTGTTTCAAATTATTCTAATAAATTTATTTTAGCTGATCTTGTAACTCTTTATGACATCGATATTTGCTAATTCTAAAATAATTGTTTATTATACTTTTGCAAATGCAAATAATTCGCTATTCTTATTTTAATTAATATATATTTACCATAAAATTTCTTAATTAAATACAAATAATCTTTCTTATCAAAACTGAATTATTTGGCTATAAATCCATAATATGTATAAATAAGTTAATAAACCGCGATAATTATTTTGTTTTCTCTATTAAAAAATTGTTTACGATAAACTGGTCATTTTAAATAATAAGAAAATATCAAAATAAAATAAAGTGGATATCTGATATTCTATTAATTATTAACCTCTAAATTACAATTATCATATTATTCTGATATTTTTTTCAAACCTATTTTAAATTCTTAAGATATTTATTAAGCTGTAGGTTTTCATTTTAAAAAAACTATTTAATATAAAATCTTAAACCTATAAGACTTCATCAGTTAACAAGACTAATAGCAAAAATGTCAATTTATTTAAATATGTGATTAATTTTTTGAATTAATTCTTAGACATAATGATTCTAAAATATATACTTAAAATAATGTTTTACTAAAAATAAAAATTAATTTTATTTTAATTAACTCTGAATAATATTTTAATAAAAAATGAATGATAAAATTTTAATAAATGAAAAATTAAGAAGTGCATGAAACTTTTAATGATAAATTAAAAAATTTTTTTTATTTTTAAGTCTAAATGCTTTTTTAATGTCTGAATTAATCCTAATTAAATAAAATTTTTTCTGTTTTTTTATATCTCAAAAATATTAATTTCAGATACTATTTGAAGATATTTTAAGCATTTTTTAAATATTTAAATTTTTACTTTATATTTTATATTTAAAAATATCTTTAAATATTTAATTGTAAGAAAAAAAGAAAGGTCCCACTGGGATTCGAACCCAGGTCAAGGGATTTAAAGTCCCCAGTACTAACCACTATACTATGGAACCGGAACACAATCATATCGTATTAAATTTATGGCTAATATCTCTTTTCACAATAAACATTTCAAATTTTTTTGAATATTTAGTATAATAATAGTGTTATTTCTTATCCAATATTGAAAATAAGCTACCATTTTATACATTAGAAAGCTATGTTTTGTTTGAAAATAATAATTTATAGAATTGAATGCAAAATAAATAAAACAATAAGTATTTCATATATTGAAATGATGGTTGTATTTCAATATTTAAATTGTAAAAAATTAATATTTATATTTTTGAGATTATTTGAGCATTGGTTTATGAACAAGCTCAAATTAAATTGGTTAATAATCGAATTTGATTCAACTAAAATTATTAGCTAATAATTAACACCTTTTTGAAATTAAAATAATATTTTCAATACTCCAATCACCTCTTCTAAGAAAAAAATTTGCTTAATAATCTCAAATGATAGTAACCTTGGTATTAAACAATAATGCAATATTTAAAAATATTTATATTGAGTCTTGATAAAAAAAATTCTTGTTGCTTTATCACTTATAAAAAATAATAATGGGCATTTAATTTTTTAGAAAAAGACTTAAAATAATCGAATTTGTGTTTTGCTTTAGCTTACACAAATTGAAAAGAATATTTACTTTTTGATTTTTAATTTAGATTAATTATTGAGGAGTTTAAATTTCTAAATTTAATTAATAAGTAAATTTAATATTTACAATTTCTTAGTTGAGTTGAGAATAGGCAATTGTATGATAAGGATATAGAAATTTATTTAAAAATAACTTGGGATTGAATAGATTTGATTAAATTTTTAAAATTTAAATAAATGAAGAAATAGATAGAACATATTTAATTTTGAAATTTGAAATTAATATCCTTTATAAAAAATAAAAATATTTATTTATATAATGAAAAATAATATTTGTCCTCATTTAATTATAACTTAAATCATTTACAAATTAATTGATTCAATGTAGCTAAATTAGTATACTCAAAAGGATTTAAATTGTATGCTCAGCACTATTATTTTCAAATAAATAATTTTAATTATAAAAATAAATAATTAACTCTAAATAAATTTCTATTTTATAAAATGGATTAAGAAAATACAGATTTAAACAAGTACCCCTAATTATAAAATTAAATAAACGATTATCCAATTTAGCATGTTCCTATTTAAACGTATTTTGTTGGACAGTTAGTAAAAAATTAAGAGTAAGTTTGTCCATATGAACAAGAAAACTAACAAGCAAAAACTAATGATTAAGAAAAGCAAAACCATACTATTATAATAAAATCAAATCCTGACTAAATTAATATTCAATACTCAAGTCCTGAAATAATTTATTGCACTGCATCGATGAGATCTGGAAAAGTTCTTTGTAATGTTGGTGTTGGAGTTAATGGTATCACTAATGCTCTATAGTAAATATACCAAGAGCTGAATTTATAATTACCAATATTTTCATTAATTGGATCACTAAATCTTCTGTCTTCTAATTAAATGAATCATAAAGTAATTAAACCCATTATCGATAATAATCAAAATATTAATTCTGAAATAATAAAAAATGGAAAAATTGCTTATTGCTGTAAAGCTCTCTAAATGATAATTACTAAATAATTCTATTACTTAATTACTATTCTCTCAGTTTGCCTTCTTATGCTTATAATTGGGTATGCAGTTTATATAAATAACTCAGTTTCAGGCAATCAATTAGCTGCACCCTTTATAATTCATATAATTTTAACAATAATACAAATGATACTATTAACATTCAGTCTACTTTTCTGCCTTCCAAAGCTCATATAATTTAACATCTTTTTGGCAGCTCTAAATAACTTATATACAGTTATAATATTCATGATTTCTTTTTTCATTGAAAATGGTAACAAAAGCTATGATTTTTTAGGCGATCGTCTTGTAATTCAAATACCCTGCTTTTTAATGTTTGTAGCTTCGGTCTTTTTCTTTTGTGTAATTAAATCAGCAACATAAAGATTACTCATTTTAGTAAAATAAGCAGGATAACTCGAATTCATTGATGGATGTTGTATATGAAATCATTATTACTTATCAAAAATAAATTTATATATTTTTAGTATTTTGATGGGATTTATAAAAGTGGTATTTCATTTAATTATCTATTTACATACTTCTTAACATTTATTTAAGTTTAGATAATTCAAACTAATAATCTTATGTCTTAAAGAAATTAACTTTACATAGCACTTAAAATTTTATCATTTGCGAAGCTGAAAATGAAAAAATATCTACCTGTTTTCATTAAAATTTTAATTGGGAAAGTATCACAATTAAATAGTTTTTAAATCTCGCCCTCGAATAAATTGTTATCTTTAATATTAATCTTAGATAATGAGAAGTTTAAATGTATATTTTTAAGCATATAAGTGATATTTTTATAAGTTTAATATAATCTTAAAAGTAATTTTTAATTGATTGCTCTTTATTTTAAAATAAAATTAATATTTTTAAAACATAAACATGAAGAGTATTGGTAAAAAATTTTAGTACATTTCATAAATTTAATTGAATTTTGTTTGTATTATTTATTTTTATTTAGACTCTAATTTATTTTGTATTATTAGAGTTGCTTAGCCTTGCTTAATAAAAATAGTTTTTACAAAAAAAAATATAAATTTATTTCCAAAATAATAGATTATTTAATTTAATTTTTTCCTTAAATTACATATTTTTTGCTTTCCAATATAACACTAAATATAAATATAAATTTAAACTCTTGAATAGATTATTAGTAAAGTTAATTATAAAATATGTATTAATATTTTTTAAACTTTATTTTCAAGCTAACAAATCTTGTAATACCATATATAATTTAGTGCTTTTATATGAAGCTAAAGCCTTGTATGTCTAATTATAATATAGATAAAACTCAAAAATTATTTAAAACACTTAAAAACACACCCTAAGAATCGAAATTTTCATTTAACCTCAGTTTACTTAATTTTATAATCAAGTCATTCTGATTTGATAGTAGCTCATATTTGAGATGTTAGTTTTGATATTCTTTATATTCATAGTTTAATTAATCTTTTATGTGGTAAATAATTAGACTTTGTGTCTTACACTCTTTTTGCTAAGAAAGGTACTTAAAGCTTTAAATATCTCCGTTTGATAAAAGAAGTAGTAATTTTTTTCTCCTCTATCTATTGAAGAGATTATTTTTTTAGTTAATTTAATTTGAAGAAAAATCTTATAATTTACTATTTTTATTTAAAATATATTTTTTTTTTATTTTAAGGGAAGCTTCTAACGACTTTTGTTCAAAAATATAAGCAACAGATAAGTTAAGTGCTTACTATAGCTAAATTTAGTTTTATGTAATTTCTTCATACATGTAAAATTCACTTCTTAATTCTGATAACGAATCTAAAACTAATTTCCAATGGTCATTACTTTCAATTATTGTATAAGGCATAAATTAGTTAATTTACCTGTTGTAAACAATAATTTATATTCTATCATTTTTACTCAAAAAGTTATACTTTTTAAAGCCATTTATTATTTATAAGAAATTGTATTATCTAAAAGTTGGATCTAGTTCTAGAAGGATTGTAATATCTATTGGGGTATTTATCTCTACGCTTAGATATTCTTCATCTATAAAATCTTAGTATAAAGAATATTTTTTAAAAAGTTTAGCTAAAATTTGAATAGTTCTCATTTTCTAAAAGTGGTCATAATGGGTAGATATTTCTAAACTCTAAGTTAAGTATTCTATAGCTTATAATGAGTTTTATCTAGCTTACTCTACTATCCCAAGCAAAAAGAGTTGCTTGCTCTTAAAAGTTTCGCATATAATGGCTTTTATATTGTAATTAGATATCTAAACTGTTTTTTTCTTTTTAAATATTTATCTTTAACTCATTTGCTCTTACTAAATTAAGATGTCGTTTCTTGAAAACAATAATTCTATTTTTTTCAAATAATTTGTCAGCTCTTTTTGCTTATAGCCTAAGTAAATAAGAATTTCAGAAATTTCCTGATATAAAAATATTTTAAAAACATCAGAGAAATCCAAGGTATGGTTTTAAATAATTTTTTCAACTTTTTAGAACTAATTTAGAGATTCTTTCAATAATTACAAAATATTTTATTGTTGTAAATCCAACTTAGTTTTTTTATTCGCATAAATCTCATAGGAATGCAAATTTTTGATAAAGTTTTCTATTGGATCATTGTTATATTCCTTTTATTCTATGTAAATTTACTAAAATGCTGAACATTTTTAGCTATAGGCAAATGAGAAAACTCTTTTGGTAAATATAATAAACTAGTCTTTTGCATCTTAGTCTTAATCTTAAGATAGTTTACAATTCTCTAAAGTTTGATAATCTTATCCAATTAAATTTAAATTTATTTGTATTGCAGATTAAAAATACTCAGAAGACAAGCTGTACTCATATTTTAAGAGGTGGATTAATCCCAAATTAAAGTAACAACGACTCAAACCAGTTTAATTGTTTAGCCTTAAAAAGAGCTCTTTCGCTTTGGCAAAATGAAAAAGAGCATTTAAACTATCTTGAGTATTTATCTAAGATGATTAGACAGAGTAATTAATTACAAACTCCAAATCTTGAAATGTCTTTTTGATCACTTTCATTTCTAAAAACATGGGCTTTAATCCTTTTAAGATTTTTTTTGTTTCACTTTCTTCTTTTTAGAAGTTTTGGATTACCTATTCTTGCTATTAACGATTTAATATGGCTGTTTAAATCATGCTTTTGTTTTTATGTATATAAAATTAGGACACTTTACCAGTCATAATAGTTTGCTAGCTTTCTGAGTATCCATCTTTAATCGGAATTTCTTCATCTTACTCTGAGTATTAGCTCAATCTATAAGTCTTCATTTAACTAAGAGGTGATTCAGTGATTTACCTTTCTTTTTAGCTTGCCGTTTTGCTTAATTAAATACTTCTTGGACTTTTTTGGGTGAGTGAATCGTTTTAGTCTAATTTTTAGAAATAGGTGTAAATATAATCAGGTTGGCTTACTAGCTAGGTTTGTGTGAGCTTAGTTTATCTTTTAAAAGAGCTTTTTCTAAAATGGCTTGGCTAAGATCTTAAATTATCCCTATCAAATTAAGTTGTAAGCGTTCTGCATGATTAATCTTGTAATAGACTTTTTTGTAGAAATGAAGTTAGCAGCTTAATTGGTTTCCAAATTTATAAAGTTTAAAATCTAGCAAAATTAGCAATAAATATTATAATAGCTATAATTAAAGCCATAAAGGAAACAAAAATAGGAATTTTAATATAATTCGCATCCAATAAATTAAATAATTTCATAGATTCTCTATTATCTGAAAATACCCTAGCCGTTAAAACTATCGAGTATGAGTAAGGTAATTAGTTTTCATGTCCTTTGAGTAAGCTTTAAATTGGGTAAATCATGCTTATTCTTATTTTTTAAAATTATATATTTTAAACTTTTATGAAAAGAATTATTAATTAATTAGTAATTTACTTTTAATTTCCAAATCTAGACCATTGCTGATACAGCTAATCTAAATTTTTATTTTATTCTAGAGAATAATTTCCAGTTTTAATAAAATCTATTGTTTAGTTGATTTGATATTAAAAAGAATGCTTTTGCATAATACACTCTTAAAATTTCTACTAATCTTTACAAGCAGATGTTAAGTTATAATATTCTAGATCTGGCCATGATGTTAAATTATTGTTGTTTAGTAAAGGATGGGCAAATACCTATTTCATGGTTAATATTAGAATTTAAAAATTTATTTAATTAGAATACTTACTGTGCTATTGAATTCATGTAGTAAGACAGAGTATGAGTTATTTGTTTAAGTAGAATCAAATAATTTTCCAAGATTTATCATGTAAATATCAATACTATTAACAGAATATAATTAATTCTCTCTATTAATTTAGGTAGAAAGAGTCATAAGTAGATCTTTGCCAAGAGAATCAAGATATGGCTCAAAAAAAAATGATCCTTTGAATTAAAAAATAAAAATTAGTGCAAATCTCAGACATAAGATTACCTGGATTCTAAGCTGCAAATTAGTACCATTTCCTGCACCTAGGATCATAAGGTTCAATAAAATTATCCCCAAGGCAAGATTCATATTCAGAATCAGTATAATTATAGTATCTAATAAGTACACAAATAACAAATATAAAGTTAATTAAATAATTAATTAATTTATAAAATACCCTGAAGGAATTCCATATTATACAGATGTTCTATCATTGTTATATATGAATGCAAGTTAGATTAGTCCTTCAAGTTAAGAAGCGTAATAAGCTGCTTTTCCATAGAACGAAACAAAATCATTCTTTTAATATCATTTCAAAGAAAAATTAACCTCAAAAATTATTTATAATAAATTAAGAAGAAAAAAAAAAGAATTTAGCATAAATGTTTTATTTATGAATAATTGTCAAAAATTAAATCTACCATTAAAATGAAGTCTTGCTATTCCTGTGTAAGTATGTCATATTTAAAAGCTTATCTAACAAAATATAAATCGACGTAATATTAGCTTTAATTTAATTAACGATAAACGTTTTCTGGACACTGATTAAAAATCAACTCTCTGTAGGAACACATTGTGAAAGAAGTGTACTTATTAACTTATTTTAAAATGATATGAAATTGATTTATAAATTTTACTACTAATTTTACCTATTAATTGCTTATTCTGATATTTTGATAATAGTTTATTGATTACATTCATATGTATCTATACCTTTTAGTATTCATTATAATAAAATTTTACCTTCTCTTAAAAAGAAGAGTATATAAATATATCAAGCAACATAAGGTAATTTTTATACCTACATAAAGCCATATCCTTCAGTGATTTAGGAAGAATAAATAGAATTCATTAGCATTTGTTTTTAAGTCTATAGGATCCACATATCGCTATCTACTTCCCTTTATTTCGAAAAGTACTTAATCATTTTATTCATATTTTTAGTGCGATTAATGTAGAAATATATTAATTACAAAATAATAAACAATAAATTTTTAAACATCATTGAAATTAATGATAATACCATGCATCCAGGGCACTCCATAAGCTTTAGTAGAATATCATTAAAACAATGAATACTCCTGCTATTATGGGTAAAGAAACTATCAGGGTTAGCTAGATTATTTATTTCTTCATATTTAATTAGCTTTTAAGCAAATTATGCTTTTTCTTTACTAAAATTTTGGTTCTACTTAATAAACTGGTTTTATATTTCAATGTATTATTATCTTACATAATACTAAAAAAATATAATCCTTTTTATTAACTTTATAATAATAAAATTTGCTATAAAATTTTGTAAGGAAAACTATAGATAACAAGATTTTTCTTTCTAATTCATAAATAATAATTCATTCAATCATTTTCTTTTATTTTTAAAAAAAGTAAATTAAAATATAAATAAATCTATAAATGCTTGTTTATAAATGTAATTTAATCATACTTCAGCCAGTAGTACTTAAATTTACTACATTTCAAATCTCACTTTTAAAATATTTTTTATTTAAGGTTTTAACTTTTATTTTTTTTATTAAAAAAATGCATTTCTACTAAAGGATTCTTCCATATTCAAAATCATTGTAAAACTCTTTTAAAAAAAAATATTTTAATATTTTATCAATAAACTAATTATAATTATTTTTGTAGGGTTTTTTTAATTTAATAATTTTAAATATCAATTTTAACAATAAATATTTAAAATATTTAAACAATAAAATCTAATTAAAATTAAATAATTTTATAAATAATAATTTAAAATCCTTATAATTTTCAGCCTATTAATCTTACAATATATTATGAAGACAAACATATTTATAAACATTATTCAAATAGAAGCTATTTCTTAATTCTCTTAAAGAATAATTTTTGTATTTAAAAAATTGGAATAAAATGAAATTTAATAAAAATAATTTTAAATTGAGTTTGAACTTCAATTTAATTTGGAAATTAAAAATATAAAAGTTTTTTTAAACAGATATTGAAATGAAGAGTTTTTTATCCTCAAATTAACAATTGTTCAATATTTAGGAAATGTTTTTTAATAAAAGCAAATATTTCAAATTCTGGGAATATGTTTTTATACAAGCTTTTGTTAATGGATAAAATAAAATATTTTAGAAAGTTGTAGATTATTTTCAAAATTCATTTAAAACACTTAAAAATACACTTTACATATCAAAATTTTCTGTTAATCTCAATTTAGTTAATTTTAAAATAAGATCATTTTAGCCTTATAGTTGTTCATAATAAAGATACTCATCTTTATATTACAATTCTTTATAATTGAATAAACCTTCATCTTTAAGATGGTACACAGTAAGCCTTTGTATTTTGGTTAATTTTTGTAAAGTCTTATTCTGAAAGTTTTAAATATCTCCATTTGACAATAATAGTAGCAATTTTTTTCTTTTTTATAAATCATCATAATTATTAATCATTGTAAATTAATTGAATTAATCTATTGAATTATCATATGTTTTATTTGTTTTCATTTAAGAACAACTTTTTTTTATTGAATGTGTAACATTTATAGTATTAAACTCATAAATATAAGGCAGAGATAGATAAAGAGCTTGCTGCAGTGATAGCTCCTTTTGAGTTAAATTTTCAAACTAAAAAAATTTATTTCTTAAACCTTGTAATGAAGAAAATACTGTATTCCAGTTATTATTATTTTTAATGTGAGTGTAGGGAAGAAATTAATTAATTTATTTGTTATAAACAATAATTTAAATTCTATCTTCTTTATTTAAAAAGTTGAACTTTTTAAAACCTTCTAAAATTTGTAAAAACATAGATTACTTATTAGTTGGTTCTATTTGCAATAAAATTATTAAATCTACTGGAGCACTAACCTATGAGTTGAGATATTGCTCATCTAGAAAATTTTATTTCAAAGAATATTCTTTAAAAAGTTTAGCTAAAATTTAAATTGTCCTCATTTTCTAAAGGTGATCATAGTGAGTAGCTATTTCCAAACTCTAGGTCAAGTATTCAATTGCCTATAATTTGTTATTTTTAGCTTTTTCTATAATTCCTAATATAAAAAGCTGCTTGCTCTTAAAGGCCTCAGAAATCATTGTTTTCACACTGAAACTTGCTATCAGTAGTTAATTTTTCTTCATATTAATTTATCCTTGTGACAATTGCTCTTCATAGTCAATATTATTCTTTAAAAATAAGAATAAGATTTTTTTCATATATTCAGGCAATCCTTGCTATTTTTAATCTTAATACACTAGTATTTCTGCAATTTCCTAATATAAAAATATTTTGAAGATATCAGAGAAATCTTTTTAATGGTTTTCAACAATTTTTTCTACTTTTTAGAATTAGGTTACAGAATCTTTCAGTAATATTTAAACATTTTATTATTGTAAATCTTATTTGGATTTTTGGTTACCTTAAATTTTATAGCTATTGATATTTTTGATAAGCATTTCATTTGGATTATTCAGATTATCTTTTGATTCAACATATATTTGCTGAAAAGCAGCGCACTTTTAACTGTAGGCTAATGAGAATATTCTTTTAGTAAATATGATAAGCTAATCTTTTGCATCTTTATCATGACCTTAAAGAAGTTTAAAATATGCTAAAGTTTATAAATCTTCTCCAATTTGATTCAAACTAATTTATATTGCAGATTAAAAATACTCAGATGATAAACTATACTCGTATTTTAAGAGGTAAATCAGTCCTAAATTAAAATAGCAGCGACTCAAACCAGTTTAATTATTTAACCTTAAAAATGTCTCTTTAGCTTTTGAAAAATGAAAAAGAGTATTTAAACTGCTTTAAGAGTTTAGCTTAGACTATTGAACAGAGTAATTTATTACAAATTCTAATTCTTGAAATGTTTTTTTTATGACTTTCATTTCAAAAAACATAGGTTTCAAACCTTTAAGAATTTTATTTGATCCATCTTCTTCTTTTTAGTTAATCTAGAAGTTTTATTCCTAAGATAACCCATTTGATTATGTAGAGCATAGTCTGCTTCTATTTTAGTTAAAAAAAAACTAAGAAGCTCTCCCTGTAGAGTAAGATTATTAACTGTCTTCTCGATCTCTTTATGTCGAATCTGGAGCTGCATAATCTGAATACATTAATCTGTTCGTATTTAAGCTATTTAAAGGTGATTCCATCCCTATAGAATATCTATTACCTATGGCATTTGAATTAAAATTTTGCCTATTCGAGCTTTTTAAAGCAAATTAATCAGACTAGTCTAGATTTTAAGATTAATCTATCATAATATCAGCTTAGTTTAATAGATAGCTAAAAGCAAAAACTTCTCTATTTTTAGAAAGTTTATTTTTAAATTATGATGTCTATCTCTTTCTAGCTGAAGACTAGCGTTAGATTTGCTTATGAGGAGTCTTGCATGTAAAATCTTATAAAAGACTTTTTTATAAAAATTCAGTCAGTAGTTCAATAGGATACCAAATCTATGTAGACTAAAACATAGCAAAGTTAATTATAAATATAATTATTGCTAAGCTTATCATTACAAAAGAAAGAATAAGAGGGAGTTGGATATAATTAGCATTCAACAAATTTAAGAGCTTCAAAGATTCCCTTTTATCAGCTATAACTCTAGCTGCTAGAACAATCGAGTAAGAGTACGGATATTAATTTTCATAACCTTTAATCATACTCTAAATTGGATAAATCATGCTTATTCTAGATTAAATAAAAATATTATTCTAAGTATATCTAAAATTAAAACAGAATAGAATAGTTTTTATTAATTACCTTTAATCATCGAATTTTGACCAATATTAATACAGATAATCCAAATTATAATTTGATTCAACTGAATAATTCCCAGATTTTATAAAATCTAAAGTCAAATTAAGTTGATGTTAAAATGATACCTTTTCCTACTAACAATTTTCCAATTGTTATGTTGAATTTGAACACACGATAGTTATATTTTAGAATTCTAAATCTGACCATGAAAGCTGATTTGTATTATTCAATTGAGGATGTGCAAATACCTTTAACAGAACAAACAAATAAATGAATTATTTTTTTAATGCTTAGAATAATTACTGTATTGTTGAATTCGTGAAGTAAGACAGAGTATGCAGATTCACTTTAAGTAGAATTAAATAAATTTCCAAGATTTATCATATAAATATCAATACTATTTACAGAATAAAGTTAATTCTGTTTATTTATTTATGTTGAAAGAGTCATAAGAAGATCACCTCCAAGAGGATCAAGGTAAGGCTCAAAAAAAAAGTATCCTTAATATTTATTAAGCCAAATTCAAACATATAATAATAGGAAAAGCTAATTTACCTGAATTTTTGGCAGCAAACTAAAACCAAGGTCTACACCTAGGGTCATAAGGTTCAATAAAATCATCTCCGAGGCAATGTTCATAATCAGAGTCAGTATAATTATAAAAGCTAAAAATTAAAAACTTGCTAAAAAAACTTATTGATTCCTAAATTAATTTACCCTGATTAAATACCATACTAAATAGAAGTCATGTCGTTGTTATATATGAAGGCAAGCTAAATTAAACCTTAAATTTAAGAAGCATAAAAGGCTGCTTTGCCATAAAAGGATACAAAGTCATTCTATTAATTAAGAATCAAATGATTAAGGTTTTTATATGATAATTTTAAAGTAAGAAATTGATAATTTCTTTAATAAGGAATAATGAAATTAATTAATATTATATGTAAAAAATATTCAATTTAAATACCATTTTTATAAAAAACTGTTGTTCTTGAGAGAGTAGGTCATATTTGAAAACTGACCTAACAAAATACAAATCAACATAATTGTTATTTTGGCTGAGTTAACTATAGACGTTTGGAGGGCACTCGTTAAAAATTAACTCTCTGTAGGAGCATACTGTAAAGTTAGTCTAACTGTTAACTTATTTTATAAAGGTGATTTAAATACAAATTAAAGCCTAATCAATAAAAATATTACCTCTCAGCTATTAACTTTAATACTTGGATAGTAATTTATTTATAACAATCATGTGTAACTATACCTATTATATAAATACGAAAGCAAACATATTTTAATTGAAATACTAACTAACACTAAAAATTGTAAATGGTTAATATGATTTTTACCTGAGTAAAGCTATATCCTTCTAAGATTTTAGAAGAGAATATAGAATTCATTAGCGTCTATTTTTAAGTCTCTAAGACCCACAAATTGCTATCCTACTCCCTTAGAATATAATTTTTACATTTTATAAAAATAAGCAAATGTAGAAATAAATTTATAATTAATCATGCAATCTTAAATTATATCAGTAAAATTGAAAAGAATACCATTAATAGAGTGAGCTCCACAAACTTTGATAGAAAAGCATTAAAACTACTGCAACCCCTGCAATAATTGGGAGAGAAACTGTTAGAACGAGTTAAATTAGTAATATCTTCATATAATCTATTTTGATAGCTTCTTTTTTAATTAAAAGTTTGATTCTACCTATTTATTAATTAACAAATAATTTTTTTACATGAGTTAAGTTAAATAAGGATAACTATTTTGAAATTTTTTAATAAAAAAGGGACAATTTAAGGCTACTTATTTAATGTTTGAATAATCTTAATTGTTTTTATATATGAAATATATGAAAATAAAGAATAATTTAGAGGATTCATTTTAAAATAAATTCAGCAAACAAATAAATATTAATTAATTAAAATAAAAGTCAACTTATTTACTCTTAATTCATGAGAAATGTTTTTATTCTTTGCAATTATAGTGATTCATAAATTAACTGATTCTAAATTAAATGATTTTTAAATACAGTTGAAAAATTATGTTTATACATATGCTATTATTTAAAGCTTCTTTTCAACTATTCAATTATTTTTTGCAAATAATTTTAAAAAATTCATACAATCCATATTTTTTTGTTGTTGTAAATTTTCATTTATTTAACTTATTGAGTATTAAATAATTTAAGTTATTGATTTTATTTATTTATTTTGATGCAATCTCTAAAAATATCTTCAAAAATAAATTGTATATATCAACTAATTTGATTTTTTTTATTCTGATTTGAATTGAATTATAAATGCTAAGCTTATTTAATTCATAAATTTATTTCTGATCATTTCATTTTGGCAAATAGATTTAAATAGATTTTATCAACACCAATAAATACCTATTGCTATACACTCTTGATCATGTTTATCAGGAAATTCTAAATTTATACTAATCAAAAGAATTTATAAGCAAACATTATTTTAGATTAAAAGATTAATAAAATCCTCTGTTATACATTTTATTCTTTTATAATCTTAATATGGTTTTTAAAAATAAAGCAAAATGTAATTTTATTAAATATTTATTTAAATGAATATAATTTTTTTAAAAACAAATAATTAATGTGTTTCTTTTAAGTAAAAAAATTTATATTATAATAATTACTAATAAAAATGAGATTTTCTTTATGGGAAGCATTAAAATTTTTTGTAAATTATTAATTGTTAAATAATAAGAAAGATTTCACATAATATTTAATTATTATGTTTTTTATAATTATAAAATTTCACAATTCACGACTGAATATTAATTATTTTTAGAAAAGATTTTAAGAGCAATTATGATAATTTTTGCTAGAGTATGAATTAATAGTTTTAATAAAAATAGAAAATGAAATATACAAGTAATAATATATTGATTGATACATAAATATTACAAATTTTTGATTCAAATTAGTTTATCAGAATTATAGACCTTAATAATTTGATTTTAAAAAGAATTAATAAGAAAGGATATTTAAAAAAAAATTCTTACAGAGTTTTTAATGTAAAAATCTTTTATAATTTGCAATTATTAGCAAAATAGTAAAATGGACTAAGATTTTTCTACTTCTAATATTTTAATTAAAATACAAAAAGTTCAATTTTCAAATAATATCAATGCATAATACAAAATTCGAGATTCGAACTAAACAAAATAGATGATAAAAAAAACCAAATTAATATGCGAAAATTTTGTTTAAGTTTTGAAGCTTTTTAATTTTTGCATTTGTGTGTAATATTAAATTTAATCAAAAAGTAAATATCTTGATAAAAAAATTGTAAAAGCAAAAACTATTTAATAAAAAAATTAATAATTTAGAAAATTTTATAAAGTGTTCAATGTAAACATATCATTAGCATTTACCATAAAAATGCTTATACTCAAAATAATTATATCATTTACTTTTATCACAATTTCAGAGATATTGTATATTAATTTCAAAGGGTAACATTTAAAATAAAAATAGGTTAATTCCATAATCATTGATACATATAGGAAAAAATCAAACTAATATATTAATTTTAATATATTATTAAAAAATTTTCGAGTTAAGTATTTATAAAAAAATCATAACTTAGTAGAAATCGGCCAAATTTATTGAAAGGAAAAAATACATTAATAAATTTTAATTAAATTGGAGAAAAATAAATATCTAATAGCTTTAGAATTTAATTAAAAATTGGCTCCATAAGCATAAAGAGTGAATTCAGACTGATTAAGTTAATATAAAACCTATCAGAAAAATGCGCTGTAAGTAAAGATATTAAAAAAATTTGAGATTTAATTAAATAAGAATTTGTAAAATAAATCGTATTTTTTCAGAAAAATTGTGAGGGTACTTAATAATCAATGCAAAAGAATAAATTTTCCAAACCAATAATAATAATAATAATGGTCAATTACATCTTCATTTTTGAATAAAATGTATAAACAATATTTTATTTACTTTTATCTCAATCAAATATTTTTTAAGTAATTGGAATAAACAATAACTACGTTAATGCTATTTTCATCCTACTATTTTTAATTGATTAATTCTGATCTACATGTATATATTAAACGTAAGAAAACATAAATCTTTTTAGAATTCGAAATAATAAAAGCATACAAATTGCTTTCAAAATATTATTTGCAATACTTATTTTGCTAATTTTTGAAAGATTTTTAGCGATTTCAGGGTTCATATTTAAAAAATAGATAAACTTCTTCTGAAATAACGAACACTCTTTTTCAATTTATAAAGTTTATCTAAATTTATTTAAGAATCTTTTTTGATTATTCAGGATATGATGAAATATTTGATTTGTTAAGTATTAATCAGGAGAGTAGTCTGTAAGGTTAAATAATTATCACATGAAAGATGGTAATCATAAATTCTGATGATATCAGTAATTCATCTATTTAGAATCTGATTAAATATAATGTAGTGATGTAAATATCCAAAAAAGGCAGGAAAAAAATCAAAATATTTTGTCAGAACATTAAAATTAGTTTAAAAAATGTAAAATAATAGGAAAAACTCTTTCTACTAAATCGATTGTTATTGGAAATTTATTTGAGGAATCAAAAATGGATAAAATCCATTAGAAAATTTTAATCTTTTAGAAAAGTAGTCATTTCAAAAACTCTTTTTAATATTCTTTAAATTTACTTTCGAATTTGTTTGTTAGCTCTGTATTAATCAAACAAAATAAGATTTGAGATAATAAAAAAAATACAGTTTGAAAAAGCATCAAATAGAAGCAAAACTAAAATATATCAATACTAGAATATAAGCTACTCCATTGATAGAAATGCAGCATATCAACTTTGAAGAAATAGATATTTCTGATTTTACATAAGACCATGACAAGTCAAATAGCAGTCTCTAGTTATTTGGCTCATTAAATAATGAATCATCAACATTATAAAACTCACCATTTTAAGTAAATAATAATGTAAATCATGATTAGGAGATAGATAGTTAGAGAAATGAGGAACCAAAAAAAATTCTAGTTTTTAAAAGAATCTAGAAAAAATTTAGACAAGCAGGAAGTGCTACCATAATGAAAAAAAGGGAACCTTAAGAAAAAGATTTGAGACTGCAATCAGGTTTATAAATTTCATCAGAAGGAGTGATTAGGTCTGATTATGATTCTATTTAATTAAGCTTTGGATACTTATATAACCCAATTAATATTAAATACTTGATAGAATAGTAAATAGTTGAAGTATAATAATAATTAATACAACCTTCTGCTGAAATCTCTCTAAAAGAAGCTCTGAATTATTTATCAATTACTCCTTGCTAGTAGTTTGTAGAAGCATCAAGCTTGCTTAATGATCTTTACAATAAAAAGTATGAATTAAAAAAGAAATTGGAATCTGTAAATATAACTGAGTAATTAATAAACCTGCATACACATCAACTAAATCAATTCTAAAAGACCTGCAATAAATATATCAAAGGATTTAGCTCTTAAAATAAAGGAGCTATTTATCAATATTTTGTAAGAAGAATAAATCTTATCACAAAAAGTGAGGAAGTGGTTAAAGCTGGTTACTCTAAAACTTTTTTGGATTTGATCGGAACTGAAGTTCAACAATTTAGCTCTAACATTTTGCAAAATAATAAAATAGATCTTGTCTAGGACAATCTAAAATATTTAAATCAATCACTTTAAGGAGTTAAAGCTTCTGAAAACTAGATTAGTATCACTACCCTCGATGGATTTAATTTGAAAATTAACTATTAAACTGAATAGATAAATTTAAACGAAAATGTGGGTATCGTGCAATAACTACCATTTCAATACAAACTTTCTCTTGTCAGAATTACTGTTGATAATTAACAAATTTAAAATCTTATTTTGCATAGATAAGAAATCATTGAAAGAAAAAAATTGTAATCTTATGAAGACTTTCTTTAAAAAGAATTATAAACATTACTTAGTAATAAAATTTGTAATACTGAATCTAAGAAATTCATTGAACGTTACTATGGTAAATGCACAAAAAAAATTTATAGAAAATATAAAAAAGTTAATAAAAATGAGGATAAATTTATAGAAAAATAATTTTAAATAATATAAATTTAAAAATTAATAAAGTGAATAAGTTGCTGATTATGAATTCATATGATATTTGAGACTAATAAAAATCAAATAAACATTAATAATAAATATAAAATAATATTTAAAAAATTTTCCATAATAGAATTAAATAAATTTGAAAAAAAATTTACTAAAAACAAATTAATTTAAAAATAAAAACTACTCTAAAAAATTTATTTAATTTAGCAAATGATTGATACAATCATTAAATAAAGTAATAGCTCAATAATAGTAATGTGGTTATTATGTGTTTAAACTCATTACAATAAGCTCTTTTTCATAATATCATTCTTATAAAACAATTAAACTAAAATAATTAAATATTAAAAAGTGTTTTTTAATTATATTAATAATTTATTTTGTCTTTTTGTAAAATTTAATTACTAAAATTCTACCCAATAGCTATTTATTTATTTTTTACTTAAAATATTAAAAATCTTTCAAATAAACAAATTAAATAAATAACTTGTAAACAAACCTATAATCATAAGTAAAAAAAATGAGGATTTTATTTAGATTTTAAATTAATTTTACTAATCTCATTTGTTGTATTTTTTGTTTGGTGGAATTGTATATTATAAAATATATTTTATTAAACTAAAATAATTAAGTATTACTATGTTTTTATTATATCTTATGAAGTATATTTTATTAAAAGGGTAAGATGATTTTAATGTATGTTTATATTCTTATATAAATGTCACTTTTCAAAAATATTCTTAAGAAAATAAAACTAGGTAAAGCCTAAAACTATAAAAAAGAAAAATAGAATAGAAAAACAAATGTAAAAATTTTATTAGTTTAAATAAAAATTAACAAAATAAAATAAATTAAATTTTATTTAATTGAAATGCCTTTAGAATTAAATATTAATTTGCTTTAAATAAGTTATAAACATTACTTGTAAATATTTAAATATGTATATGCCTATAAATAATATCTTAAAGGCAAGTAAAATATCATTATATTATGATACTTGGTTTATTCACTTATCTCTTAAATTTTAAACTTGTTTAGATTAATTTTGTTTTATGAGATTTCTTGATTTTTCTTGGCCTTTAAAAATAAAATAATTAGAAAAAATAAAAAAATTATTATTTATTAATAAAGCATTTAATTAAATAGTAATAGATATAATTTTACCTTATAAAAACACTAAGTGTTTAGAGTTTAACACACTTCTGCAAATTTTACAATAAACCCTATACACCCTAATAAGTGATTTTGGAGCTCCTTTTAATTTTTAAAATAATTTAAAGAGGCTTTATAAAATTAATGATGAAAAATCAATTAATTGTAAAGAGAAAATTTTTAATAACAATTCCAAATAAATAAATAAGCAAAATCATTAACTATTTTAATTTAATTTGCAAATATTCAATTAATATTTTATAAAAAAAATAAATTAAAGTGTATAAATATTTTTACTAAAAGCTAAGATTTAAAGTTGCTAGTTCTGAACATTTTGTTAATGCTAAAGCTAAACCTTTAATAGCGTTATTTTCGAAATTATCTCTTTTAATATATTAAAATAATAATAAGTGCATTATATAGGCTTTAATAAAGCAATAATTATCCTCATAATATTTATTCTTAAACATTTTAATTTAAAAAATAATAAAGAGAATTAATTAATGTTGCTTACCTAAAAGAGAGCTTGAGGTTTAAGAGCTTTTTGTATTTTTATAAAGCTTAACCAATCTATTAAATGCAATCATAGTCAATTTTATTACAACTTTTAAATATGATATATTTTAGCATAAAAAATAAATTGAAATTAATTGATTTTTAAAATAGCTGAAATTATATTTTCTATTTAATCATAAAATTCTTAATTAAATAAGTAAGATAATACTCTAATACAAGTGTCAAATTTGATAGGTTTGAACATTCTGCTAAGGTTAGAGCTAAATCAGTAGACCCTTTAGAACCAATAAAACTATACCTTTGAATAAATTATAATAATTATATAATTATTTGAATAATAAAATAAAATTTAATATAAGAGATTCAAATATATTCTTACTCCAGTATCAAAGCGAGTTTAGTAAGGTTTTCATAGTTTGCTATCAGCTTACCAATATCATGTGCATATTTTTCTTCTATTTTATTGCAACTTTTCATTTATGTATTAGGAAAAAATAAAGTGAATAAATTAAATAAATTTACCTTAAATTCAATGTTAAACTCTACAATTTTGTACATCTTATCAATCCTTAACATAAGTCTTTTAAACCTTATCCTGTAATATCATTTGACCTTTTGAATTTATATTTTTATTAATTTAATTTATTTTTTTCAACCTCAATTGAAGATTGACAAATAAAGATAATAATTTTACTGGAAATCGATGTTTAAAAATGAAAGATTTTAGCAATTTGCTAAACCAGAACTAAATTCCAGCATATTCTAGCTTCCAAATTAATTTAATCTGAAAATTTTTAATATTTTTTAAAGATTTAATATTTCTTTGAGCTAAAATATTTGATTATTAAACAAGCAAAATAATGAATTAGAAAAAAGATACAAATTATGAATATTACTTAAATTCGAATCTCAATTCTTAAATATTTTAGCATTTGAATAAAATATTTTAAAAACCTGGAGTATGCTTATCTAAGATATTGTTGTTACTTTAGATTAATTTAAAATAAACTTTTAATTAATGTTTATCCAACTTAAAAAAATATTTAAACAAAGCAGCTCAATTAGATAAAAAATGAATAAATTATAACAAAAAATGCAAAAAAAGGATGAAAAAATTTACTCTAGATTCAATGTTAATTTATTGAGATTTTAACAGTTACCTAAAGCAAATAATAAATTTTAAACCCCATCTGTTCTTATTTTATTATTGCTTGATAAATAAAAAAGTAAATGATTAGAAATTTGTAATAAAAGATTTTTTATTTTTTGATATTTTCTAAAAAATAGACTAAAATTTAATTTTTAAATATTTTTAATTACATAAACAGTAATTAATTTGCTTAAAAAATATTTATAAATTTTACTATAACTTAAGGGTTAAATTTTATAAGTCAGGGCATTTTTGTAAGCCTTAGCATAAGCCAGAAGCATCATCAATTAAATTATTTCTTATTTTTAAAAAACGAATTAGTTTTTGTAGAATATTATGAATTTGCCAAAAAACAAATAAAATAGGTGTTTTTGTTCTTTTATTAGTTTTTCAAGTAACTTTCAAAGAAGCTTAAAAATTTTTAAATGCTTCAATTTTTACTTATAGTTTATGAATAGGACCTAGAGGTACTGGCACTTTGAAAGACTTGAGCCCAATTCTAATAGCCCTTCTGAATCAATATTGTTTGTCCAAAAAAATAATAAATAAAAGTAATTTATAACTAAAGTTTTACTTTAAACACAAAAAAATTATTGAGTAGAAAAAATAAAATAAAATTTTTCAAAATAGAAGAAAAACAATTAAATAAGCTTTAAAATAAACAATTTAAATAACATTTATACTATTTTAGCTTTACCTTAGATTTAGTGATAAGTTTTAGAGGTAAATTAATTTTGATAAAGCTAATCCCAAATATAATGATCCTTATGTACGAATATCATTGAACCTTTAAAAAGTTTCATATTGTTAGATATTTTAAGATTGAATGAATAAATAAATATAAAAAAAAAATTTTAATCATAAGTTACTATTTAATCTTAGAAAAAAAATTATTATTAAAAAAGAAATAAAGCTAGAGTTATACAAATTTACCTCAAATTTAAATCCAAAAACTAAAGATTTTGGCAATTTTATAAACCACTAGCTAAACCTTCAATACCCTTTATCTAAATAATATTATCCCTATATTTAGTTAAATATTTTATAGATTAAATATTAAATTATTAATGAAAAAAATAAAATAGAAATTTTTTAATATAAAATATGAATTTTTTGTAGTTTTAATTATTGAATGAAAAATTTTAAATTTAGATAATATCAATAAAAATTTTACTTCAGATTAAGCTTCAAGTTTTATAAATTTTTATAGCTTTATAAGGCAATCCCCACACTTTCAGCACCTTTTTCTCTAATTCTACGACCACTTTTTATATTATTATAATTTAATATAAAATGGCTCATTCCAGTAACTTAAAATTTCAATAATTAAGTAACAGGTTTGAATTAGAATTTGATTTTTTTTATTTAAATAATTTAGCATATTGCTATTATTTACTTTTTTATTTTTAATAAAAATTTTACTTAAGTTTGATATCAAGATCAGTTGAAGACAAATCAGAATAGCTGAGAAACTTTTTTAGAAAAAATAAAAATATTAAATGGGATTTATAAGTAACACCTTTACATCTTCTAAATTAGAAAAAATCTTTAATTATTAAATCATTTATTTTTTTTCAGTTTTGATTCTTAAAATATCTAAACTGTTTTTGAATTTATTTGAAGGAGATTATTCATCATAGTTTAGAATAAAAAATATTGCAATTAAATTTGAGAAATATTTATCCATTAGTTGCTAAATTATAATGTAGACACTTTATTTAATTAAATATGGGTTTTAATTTTTAAAAAATCAAAATTTATTCTAATTAAAAAAAAATATAGGATTTATTAATTATTTTTGTAAAGCTGTCTATAAAAATTATTTTAATTAATTTTTAAAATAAAAAGATTAATTTATATAATCAATGAATTTACTATCTCTATTTTATTATTTTAATTCATTTAAGATAAAAAAATTAGATTTAATTCGATAAAGAGCTTAACAACTTATTTTATCCAATTATTTTTAATTAATTTAGTTGCTTAATAAATAATATTCGTTTAAGTTGAATAATCTCTCTATCAAAAATAATTTTAAAGTAATTTTAACAGTTTTGTTATTTATTGGTAATATATTTAACTCTAAATATTTTGTGTATATTTTTATTCAAAAAAAAATTAATAAATGTTGAGAAAAATTAATAAATTTTATAATTTAAAAATTTTAGATTTTCCAAACAAACAAACAAACAAATAAACAAACAAAAAATTTAAAGGTCCCACTGGGATTCGAACCCAGGTCAAGGGATTTAAAGTCCCCAGTACTAACCACTATACTATGGAACCGGAATACAGTAAATACTGTTTTATATTTTGGCTAATATTTCTTCTGAGAATTAATTTCACAAAAAAAAAAACAAAAACAAGAGGTGATAATATTTTTAAAAGAGGATTGCTTTATAAAATAGTAATTTTTAAAAAAAAAATTTATTAAAGTAAAATATTGTTTCTGGCATTTCAAGTAATAAAATAAATAATGTTGTACTTGAATTGATTAAAATCCAGGTCAAAGGATTTTAAGTCGGAATATTAACTACTTTACAATAATTGAACAAGTATACAATAAATGTTATTTATTTTTTTGGCCAATAAGCTATTTGTAATTATTATTTTAATAATTTCATAAAAATTGTGAATAATTTATTCTATTTAAAGATTAAAATTTGAATTTAAAAATCTTATTTAAGAGTTATTGCTTAGGTAAAATTTAATTGAACTTGTTAAAAATTAAAAAAAAAGGTCCCACTGGGATTCGAACCCAGGTCAAGGGATTTAAAGTCCCCAGTACTAACCACTATACTATGGAACCGGAACACAATAATTAGCTTTTAATTTTATGGCTAGTATAGCCCTCTAGAAAATATAATAAACATTATTAAAAAATTAGTTTTATTTTAAATATCTTTGAATTTAATTTTGATAAAAATAACATATAATTTTATTTTTGATTAATTATATTATTAAAATTTATAAACAAATATTATAGTAAAAAAATAGTTAATATAATATGAAATCTCAAAAATGAAACATTATACTTTTAGTCGACCAAGAGCAAACAAAATTAAAGTTATTCTTTTTTTGTTGCTAATAAGTTTCAATAGAACAATTATTAAATGCATTTAAACAACGTAAAGAAATATAATTAAACATTTATATTTAAAGTGAATAAGATTAATTCAAATATGTCAAATAACGAGAAAGTGAATTGCTTAAGTCACATTTTTATATTTATGCTCATATTTATTATTATTTTTATTATAAAATATCTTACTTCAAAATAAAATAATAAAAAAGATAAGGTCCCACTGGGATTCGAACCCAGGTCAAGGGATTTAAAGTCCCCAGTACTAACCACTATACTATGGAACCAGAACACATTATCTACTATTTAATTTTTTGGTTAGTATACCACTTTAGAAATTATTGAAAATTAATAAATTTTAGACTAGAATTTTAATTTGAAAAAAACTGAATCAATAAATTTAAATCAAAAAAATCCTTCAAAATATTTTTTTTGTTTTATAGTTTAGAATAAATATTTAATTTAAAATAAAAAAAAAAATTCATCATATAAAATGAATAAAAAAACTAGGTCCCACTGGGATTCGAACCCAGGTCAAGGGATTTAAAGTCCCCAGTACTAACCACTATACTATGGAACCGGAACACAATAATTAGCTTTCAAATTTTTGGCTAATACTCGCTTTTAAAATTTGATATATTTAATATGTATGTTAGCTTAATGATGTATTTAGTAAATAATAAGAGGAAATCTTTATTAGTTTTTAATTTGATGTTAAAATTAAATAAAACCATAATTGAATTATTTTAAATGTTTATTTAAAATTTAAACCCTAAAAGTTAATAAAATTAAAGCTATCATCATTAATTTAATTGATTTTTAAGCAAAATCGAAGAAAAATGATAAATTGTACAAAAATGATTGATTTAGGATTATAATCAATCTTTACTAATCTATTAATGCATCTAGATTTTATGTTTTCTATTCATCAATCACACAAAAATAAATACATTAAAGATATAGAAAAATGATGTAAGATATTCAAAAAAGCTAAAATTTAAGATTACATACTTTTGCTACTTACACCCTGTTTAATTCCAACGCAAATAAAGAAACTAAAAAAACAAAATTAACTTAAGAATATATTTTAAATTTAATTTTAAATAAATTATATATATTAGTTAGTATAAATATTAAAATAAAATAAAAAAAAATAATCTTAAATAAAAAAGGCAAGGTCCCACTGGGATTCGAACCCAGGTCAAGGGATTTAAAGTCCCCAGTACTAACCACTATACTATGGAACCGGAATACAATATATACCTTCAATTTTTTTGGCTAGTATCTCTTTTTTAAATTTAACAAATATTTAAATTAAGTCAGTTTAAACTATTTTGGTAACTTATTTAATTTTTTCTATCAGATCAAAATTAGCAAGTGGGATTGGAAAGAATTATTGTAAAAGATAAGTAAAATAACACATTTATTACTTTTCTTTAATTACTAATAGATAAAATTGACTCATGGTAGAATTAAATAATTTAAGACCAAAAATTTATTTTATTTTTTTAATTTTACAACAAATCTAGTTTTTTGAGTAAAAATTAAAATATTCAGCTATAGTTCATATCATAAGTATTTTTATTTAATGTATTTTATGTTATATGTTCTATTATATTTAAACAAATATGAATTAAATTATTTACTTAATGAAGTTTTAATTTTATAAAAAATCTATTCAAATAAATTAAATTTATTTTTTCGTTTTTAAAATTATAAATAATTTTAAATTTGTTTTAAAAATAATTTACTTGAGTAATAAAGCTTGTGTTAAAAAGGTAAGGTCCCACTGGGATTCGAACCCAGGTCAAGGGATTTAAAGTCCCCAGTACTAACCACTATACTATGGAACCGGA